>PYXC01002370.1:3347500-3912500 GCA_015244755.2 Tenualosa ilisha
AGACTTTACATGGGGTTTTATTTGAATAATGTGAATTTGTTTTCATTGATACTTAAGGGACTTTGAACTTCTATTCTTCAACTTTTGTCAAGTTTCGAAGGTGATTGTAAGAAGCGTAATTGACCTTTATTAGACACACGATTCAAATGATACAATTCAAATACTAAATCTCAGTCAGTATCAGCAGAGAGGTAGCAAAAGAGAGAGAATGTAAAGTAAACTTTAAACCTCACACAGGAAATACCATAAGGGAACAGGAAATGCCACAAAACTGCTAGATCACTCTGAATGTTGGGTCCCTGTTCTTTTCATGTCTTTTGAATGTCTATTTTGTTTTGTTTTGTTTGTTTTCTTTTGATTTACAACTTTTGCGTAGTTGTTTTCAAACATACACAGAATTGTGGTGTGTAACTTTGACAGCCAGTACAGAACAATGTCAACACTATTGTACCTTTAACCCCACTTTGAAACGATGGAATAAATCAAATGATTCTGAGGTGCATGGCCATCCCTATTGCCTGGTGTTTGTCATCCTTGACCATGGTTGACCACAGTATAATGTGTCTTTTTAAATCACTGTGGGATTGAAGCACCTCTAATACCTGTTATCAACATATTAATTGCAGGAGGGTACAGTATATTGTTCTAAAGAAATTAGATACTTATGTCATAGAATAACAAAGTATTAAATATGATGTTTAACATTCATTTCATTTGAAATCACTGTGTGCACGTGTACGTTTAATTGTTAATTGTCTTGAGTGTGTGTGTGTGTGTATTCAGGTGTGTATAAGTGTGTGTATATGTGCGTGAGTGTGTATAAATGACGTATTATGAATGACACAGAACATGCATGACTTATCTTGTATGTGTATACATGCCTATAGACCTATAAGCATGAACACTAGTTTGTGAATTTGTGTGAGTTGTGAGTGAGAGTATTTGTGTGAACACATAAATATGGTGGTGTTTTATCTGTGGATAAAATAATTCTATGAATACTAATACACTGAAATTCTCTCATGATCCTTGTCATATATGACACATTTACAGGCTGCATTATTTCTGCAATAGTTTGTGTTTGGGATTCAGGCACACTTGTTAACACACAAACAAGAAAATATGGGTATCCTCACAACTCATACATGGCATACACACACATGTGCAAACACACACACATACACATGTGCATGCACGCACACATGCACATACATACATGCGTGCTTGTATGCCCACACAAACACACATCATTTCACATGCAGTCATAAACTAATAAAATTAATGTTGTGTCACACATGCGTGTGCATCTCAAGCATGTCACCATCATCTTTTTCAGATGATGACGATGAGGAAGAATACAATGAAGGCTCTATTTGTTCAGTGTGTGAGCACTGCGAGGTAAGGCCATCTTAAGAATTAGAATCCTCCACATGCTCAATCCTCTCCATTAGTCCTCACACTCACTCCTTCTCTCCTAAGAAGTCCTCATTCCCTTCTCTGTCATTATGTCTCCTCCACTCTTCCTACTCCTGATGTTGTTTTGCTGTGTTTGTTTTTACAGCACTGTGATGAGTGTGATAAGTGTCCTTGTAAGGAAGGAGATGATGCTGATTACTGCGAACACTGTGATGTGAGTCCACTGCAGTGCAACAAGAATCCATTCACAAGAACTGATACACTACATATGCTGTCTCAAAACAAAGAATCAGAGAGAAAGAAACCTACCTAGAAAAACTGTTGTATCACAAACTATGAAGTCACAGTGTTGCCTGATAACCAGACTGACCAAATTCAACTGTAGAATAGACTGAAGTTTTATCAACACAATACACCATCAAAACAAACAAACAAAAGCTCAACACTAATATTAAATAAAAGTGAACAAAAGGCTGATTTGCAAACACCGAAACAAAGCCTGTCAGTAATGCGAGTGGTAAATGACTCTGCTTCCATAATCAGATACACAAGCAACCAATGAGCAAGCCAAGAGTGTAGGGCCCTAACTACCCCTATAACTCTTTGCTCTTGGCCTTCTGAGAGATAGCTAAGGGGCCTCCATAGCTCAGCTGTGGCCTGATGATAGACACCATAACTAGGTGTACTTTAATCCCAGTGCAGACAGATGTACTGTTCACAGTCCATGAGTGAGAGCTGCCATCATATGGAACAGGATGTGGAGAAGTGCTTCCACTAGCCAAAGCACTGATGATAACCAAAAATTAAGAAGCTTGTTAGGCTACAGTTGGAAGCTTTGTGAGAATGAGAATAAAATGTTTTGTCTGTCTTTGCTCATCCTCTGCAGGACTGCAACCTGTGTGTGATATGCCCTGCGTGCGAAGTAGTCTGTCAGCCAGGTATGAAATCTCTGATAGCCTATACCATTTTCAATTAGACCTATCTTAGTGCCCCATAAGAATCAATTTACCCTTATACTTTTCATGATTAACCTTAGACATCATGCAGTTTTGATGCTAGACAATAACAATATTACCTAGTGCCTTTTGAGCAGCTGCAGTGTTGGGATTGCCTGAAATATTCAGCTTTCACAGAAGGCCTATACAGTTTTACACTTAATATCTCTCCACAGGTGGCTTCCTTGACAAAATGACTGGATCAGTCTACAAGTAAGACATGTTTGCTAATCATTACATTTTTCTGTTCATGTGACGTGATAAAAAAAGTAAAAGGACTTATTTTGATTCTATCCTGTTTCCATGTTTTAGGACTGTGGCTGATGTCCTCAACGCTGACAACTAAGCCCCTGCCGCCACCATGTGGCCAAATGAAGACACTGCAACCAGGGGATTGTTAGTATTTCAGTCAGATTTTCAGTATTTTGATGATTAATAACTTATTTTTCTGTCTTTATTTTACTTCACTTTTTTGATGCAAAGGCATTGCACAAGACAGTTTGGTCAACACATCGACTGTAAAATGTCATTGAACAATACCTTAAAATTAATTTATGTTTTATTAAATGACACATGTGATGTTATTAACATGAAGAAGAACTTATCTAAGTCTTGTCTGTGTTGCTTGGACACATCGTGGGTATATATTAAAGAAAATTTTGGGTATATTTTATATCTGTGCTATGTTTCTCTCAAGTTCAAAGGCAATAATAAAAAAAATCTTGTGCCAGTTACACACCTATGATCACAACAATGTCACAGACCAAGCATACATAGTATGCTAATAAAAGTCAGTATAATGGCTTAATTAATTCTATACCATACAAATTATACAAACATGAAAATGCATTTTGAGGAATAAGCATAAGCTACAGTATATTCCATTGTGCTATGGTAGCAGGGTCCAGTTCAGGGGCGGTCCTTGTATGTTTGGTGCCCTGGGTAAACTCCCCTTCTGTTCCCCTCTTCCACAACTTTTGTGTTAGATGCATCTCCAGCCACTCCAGCAAGCAAGATCCAAAGAATCCCTGCCCCCTTTCTCCCCCAAACCTGTGCATGAGCTGCAGCCAGGGCAGATACACCTGCACCAAATCGAGGGTGCCCTCACCCTGCAAATGGGTGATAGAAAATCGGTGCAAATGTTATCCAAAAAAAAAGAAAGAAAAAGAAAGCCCTGTCATGTTGTCAGGGGCAACATGGGCGCTCACCAAAATAAAATAATAATAACAACATCCATCCCCTTCAAGCTGCCATTGCCTTGGGCAACCACCCAAGTTGTCCATATTTGAAACCGCCATTGATTCAATTCGTGGCTGTGATGACTGTATGGGTCCATATGCTACAATTATTGTTGCATAGTCTATCAATTATGGGGGGGGGGGCATCAAAGCAAAAGTAAATAAATAGATGGAAAGTATATGTTCAGGCCTTGATTAGTTGAGGACACTGTGAATTCATTCAGAGACTTAACAGGCGCCCATTTTGATTCAGTCTTTGAGCTTTTTAAACAGGTTTAAAACTTGTCAGAGAATCCGGAGTGAACAGTAGACCAAGACCAAAAGAGCCCTTGTAAAATTCTTGCCATCATTGCAGGCTTCCAACTGATTTCACTTCGGAAAGCACTGGGTCAGTGCCATAGACAGTAAACGCACAGCTAACAGGTCAAGGTGACGACGTCCGGAACGTAATACAAGAGACCCGTACATAGGGGGAGACATTTTAGGACGTACAGTTCATGTCGTAAAAAGTGTTGTTTGTAGCATAGAGCTAGCATGTGGGGTCTTGCATAAATCAGTTTGTTTAATTAGATTAAAACAAAATTTTACTTCGATTAAGAATCAGAGAGGAAAGTTCATTCTAACTTTTGGATCTTGCAACGTTAACTGACGAGGCAAACTAACTACCTAATGTTAGCTCGCAAAGACTGCATGCTAGCGATTAGTTGACTTGCCTCTTTGGAAAGAAAACCTTTACATATTTTGCTTTATTAGTTTCCTAAATTGCTCTGCAATGACACGACACGGAAAGAACTGTACCGCTGGTGCCGTTTACACCTACCACGAAAAGAAAAAGGATACAGGTAACGTAATTTTATGTACTCAGTTTGTTGGCAGGTTTAGTTAACCAGTACATTTTCGAACGATTAATTTTGGGCTGTTTTGGTGACACTTTAGCCTTTAGGCCTACATAGGCTGTAATTGTGTGTTATCGTTACTTATCCTTAACCATCAACCAATTTCAGACTTAAGCAAGTTACATTTCTGTTGTCTGCGTAGTAGTGTCCGTTAAACACAGACTTGCATCCTTTGTCAGGTGAACTAGCGGACTTGTAGTTTTCTTGTGTCTAAGCACGTGGGTGAGATGGTAAATAAATGTCTGAAGTGTATAATGTCAGGTGTTTAGTTGAGCCCACGTGTTGATGTGCAGTTTGTTTATGATATAACCTCCAGCTGCTTCCGGTTATGGAACTCAGTCTGTTCGTCTGGGAAAAGACGCCATCAAAGATTTCGATTGTTGCTGCCTCTCATTGCAGCCCTGCAGAGATCCAGTTGTTACGTAAGTCCACACACTGTGAAGGAGGTTTCAGAAAATGCCCTGAACTTTTCCCAGTCCTGCACAGTTACCTGATCAGAATTTTGCCATTTTGCTCAAGAAGCTTTCGGCTCTGTGCTTTCCACTGACACCCAATCAGTAAATATACATGCTACTTCGCAGTCAAGTCTGAGACAAACTGGGACTTCTCATGGACCGTTCTAATGCAGCCTAAACCGTTCTAGCGTATCAGTATCAAATTGTCAGACCTGTCACATAGATAGTATGGTTGTATAGTTATACCGTGCTTCTTTTGTTGTTGAATCGTGGGTTGAGTCCTGGAGGTGTCATGTCAAAAAAAAAAGAATTGGGGCATCAAGGAACTGTGCGCTTTACTAAATCGTGTGCATGTTTTACTAAATTGTGCTCTCAATTCACTAAATCATGCGCACATTTAAGTAAAGCATGCTCTCACTTTACTAAATTGTGCTCTCATTTTCTTTTCTTTAAAGTGTGGGTACGATTTCATGAAATATGCACATTATTTAATAAAACATGAGCCCTATTTTCTAAATTGAGTGCACTATGTGCAAAATGTGCTCATGATTTTCTTAAATTTCACAAATCGTGGATCGTGCGAATTTATGTGTGCATGCTTTAGGTCAAAGAAAATGAGAGCACAATTTAGTAAAGTGAGAGCGTACTTTACTTGAATGAGCACACAATTTAGTAAAATATGTGCATGATTTAGTAAAATGTGCACATGATTTAGTAAATTGGATGCACAATATAGGAAAATTTGCACACAATTTGCTAAATCATGCACACAATTTAGTATTTTGAGCACACAATTTAGTAAAATATGCACATTTTCTTGATGCCCAAAAGTTTTACCCTGACACCTCCAGAGCTCCGTCGAGTCTGTCTATTAGTCATAGATTTAAATTTTGTTCATTTCATTCAATCTGTAGAACTGTTGAAAGCTGTACTAGTTGTCTCTAAGTTGGCTGTGGGTTGTAACCAAAAGTGTGTTGTCACTATCTAGTCCTGATGGATATTTGTATGAAAAAGAAGCTATCCTGGAGTACATCCTGCACCAGAAGACAGAAATTGCCAAGAAAATGAAGGTATGAACTCCACTCCTCCTCACATCAATTTGTAGCTATTTTTAAAAACAGATTACAAATACGCAGTGCCCTTGTTGTGATGCACAACATTATCATGCTATCAGCAAAACTTCAGAAGCTATGAAATATTTTTTTTTGACCTTGGTGCTAAACTACCCTCCTGCTTACCTCTGTTGCAGGCCTATGAGAAACAGAAGAAGGCTGAGCGCAGCGAAAACCACCTGGAGGCCACCTCTGAGCAGAGAGAACGGGTGGAGAATTTCAAGAAGAACGAAGGCAGCATTGTGTCCAAGCCCATCAACCCCTTCACCTCAGGTGTGTTCAGTGTTGAGCCCTTGGTTAGCATGAAGGCTCTCCAAGAAGAGAGAAGGCGGGAGAATGCACAATGGTCCTCAAGAAGTCTCTCCTTGAGCATGTCTCTGTTTACTTCCTACCTTTACCCTTATGCCATATTTACCAGCAAGTGTGTGTTCAGTGCATTCGCGGTGTGTAGCAGTTGCTGTGCGTTTGTGGTGTGTACACCTTTGTATTGGCACCAGAAAAAGCACAAATTGGCTGCCATGAGTTCTTGTTTAAAGTCAGTGGAGACCACATCTAACCAGTCATGGCACGCATTAAAAAAAAAAAAAAAAAAATATATATATATATATAGATATATAGCAAGAGAGAGAGAATTCTCGCACAGTGCTAGGCGGTGTGAACATGCATGCAGTGTACATAGTCTAATCTATGAACATAAATTCTGAATGAAAGTATTCCAAAACCGTGGCTGCACTGCTGTGGTGTGAGTGCCCTGGGTTTTTCATTTTAACACAAAAAGTGTATCAGCAGAGACGTCTTAGTCTGATGTATCAAATGCTTTCACATCATTTCACTTTGAGTGTGAGTCTGAAACCTATCCATTGGCATATGTTCGCTCCACAATGGGTAGATACTTTCTGCTTCAACCAGTTGCTACTGTTTGATCATGACTTATGTCATGAACTGGAACAGCTGGAATGCACTGTTTAAATTCAGCGAAACGCTTTCAGCCCTCCCTCTGTTCGCTGATTGGCCCGCATAGTTCAGAGACGGTGCGTACCAAAGCCTACGCTTAGCTCTGTGACCAGTGGTGGAGCTAAATGAGAAATTGAGCGGAAGCACTAGGTGGCGCTAGCCTGGCTAAAGAAGTCTTGCGCCAAAGAACAAACTCTTCTTTAATCCTTAGAAATAATTTATAGTTGATCTTGTGGTGTGTGATGTGTGATGTCAGGGTAAGGGAAAAATATAATGGGATCCAACTGTGTGCTAACAGTGGCTGCCTTTCCATCTCTCTGTGTCCTCTAGGTAAAGATGGAGCAGCTCTTAATGGGTCACCAGCCGGGTCTGGTACAGCTGGCTCTGATTCGGCAGTTGCAGGGTCCAGCTCTGGGTCCAGCAGTAGTTCCACCTCAGCTTTGCCAAGCTTCTGGATTCCCAGTCTCACACCAGAAGCTAAGCCGACAGCGCTGAAGAAACCAGTGAGTAATTGTCTCGACTGCTGTGGTTCATGCCCCTGTTTTACAGCTTTTCTGTGAACAGGGTTTCTGCAAGGTATTAAAAAGTCCAAAATTTGATCAAATGTATTTAAGGCCTCAAAAGTCTGTAATTAAATATTATGCAGTAGGTCTAAAATACTTCTAGTTTAGATCTTAGTTGTGAATTATTACTGCAGATGCACCAGTGTGGTGCATTTTGCGTGGACTATGCCACTTGCATGGAGTATGTCTTCTGTGGGGCAGTGGACACTGTTTTCATGTGAAATTGGTAGTTGTAGCCGATAGCATGATTTAAAAGTATAGCCTATGGATGTAGAATCCATACATTTCACTTCAAATCACACAAAACTGTGCAAATCTTTTGCCGGAAAGGGTATCATGTTGGTCTTCAATATCAATCATAATGGTCATAAAAAAGGTCTTAAAAAGTCTCAAATTTAGGTTGTTGAAACTTGCAGATGCCTTGGTGAAGCAAATGTTTTATTTCTTTTCTGCTCATGTTTAGTGCTCTTCAACGTTTTGTTTAGTGTTCTTCGACTTCAAGTTTTTGTGGTTGTTGCTGATGTTTTTTTATTGCCTGTCTTACAGAATTATCCCTGGTCTGGGTATAGTATGAGTATAGTAGTTTAATGTTGTAGAAATTATGGTATTTCAACTGACTAAAAAATCCACTGGGTATTAATGCAGTCATAGATTTGGAAAAGCTTAAAGATCCGTGCCACCAAATGCAGTGGTCACCTGAGGACAGGATTTTGACCTTAGGTTAGATTTTATTGTTTACACTCCCTCTTGGCAAGTAATTCTCACTTTTTTTTGTGAAGTCACCATGTCCTCTTTTTGTGTACTGTATGGTGCTTTGTGGACATAAAGCTGTTTTTCACAATCACTGTGTCCCTGATAAGATTCATTACAACAGGAGAGCTCTGATGCAGAGATTTGGTGATGGGTTATCTTTCTCTCTTTCTCCGGCCTCCGTCTCACCCTCCTCACGGTCCTTATCCCTTCAGGATAAGACAGTGCTGTGTCCAATGTCAGGACGGCCTCTGAAGATGAATGAACTGACCACGGTACGCTTCACTCCTCTGGACCCTTCTCTGGACAGGGTGAAGTTAATCACACGGCAGGCAAGTGTCCCCTCTAACCAGAATTCCCCATAGTACATCAGTCACAGCACCACCATGTTTGTCCTCACAGACTGTTACAAATATGTGTTTGTCTTGAAACTGTTGTCTGCAGGACCGATATGTGTGTGCAGTTACCAAAGACACGCTTGGTAATTCAGTCCCTTGCGCTGTTCTTCGCCCTTCGTGAGTGTTAACTGCCTTTTCAGTTTGTTGCACATCCTTGTGATGCAGCTTACACTTATGCCTTTTTCATTTCAGATATTTGTGTGATTGATTGTTTTTCTTTTATTCCCGGAATTGCTACCACATTATATTAAACTTAAAATTACACACTCTCTCTTACTACCCCCCAACACACACACACACACACACACACACACACACTCCCTCTCTCTCTCTTTTCACTGTCAGAGGAGCTGTGGTGACGCTGGAGTGTGTTGAGAAACTGATTCGTAAAGACATGATTGACCCAATCAGTGGAGAAAAACTGAAGGAGAAAGACATCATTGTCTTTCAAAGGGTAAGAAGACATCTCATTTTTGTTTGTGCATTTTAAGCAGACCAAAATGGAGCACTCTGATATGACTGATTGCTTTGTGATTTTTTTTTCTCTCAGGGAGGAACGGGCTTTGCAGGATCAGGAGTTGATCTCAAGGCCAAAGAGGCCCGCCCTGTCATGCAAGCATGAGAAGCGTAGGTAGAGTGCTGTCAGCATAAACATCCTTTATGTACCATTTGCTGTTCCTCTTTGAATTATAAAATATAAGAGTTTTGTTGTTTACTTTGTTGTTTATTTCAATGTATTTTTATTACAAATACCATACAGTTGTGTACAACAATTGATTTTTTTTTTTAAATAAATGAACAATTCAGCCCTGTTCTTAACAACAATTTGTGTCTCTAGTCATTTTTTAGTCATGGCTTCATGTCTTTAGCACTAGATACTTGTCTTAGAGCTCGTCATGTTCTCCCAATATCAGCAGACCGTAATCAGTGATGGTACTCATCTTCAGTTCATCCAGTCTCTCCATGATCTCATCATGAGAGAGCTGACCATCCTGTGTGGGAATTTGAGACATAATTTGTTTGCGTAGGGGTGTTGGGATAGTAGAAATGCAAATATTGTCTGGTTTCCTAATCTCGGAACTTCTACAGTCATACCTGTCTAGCAGCAAATTCTCAGTTTGACAATGTTTGTATTGACATTTGATGGTTTCCTTCCTTTTTTGTTGCAACAGAGCATTTTTGTATGTCTGGTTTTCATACTTGATCCTGACCTTGTTGGTTATTTTGCATTTAATCCCACCTAAAAGTGGCCTGTCTTGTAATAAAACAGTAGACTAACTTTACTGCTCTGTTTAGCCATGATGGGGTAAACATGCTAGGATTCAGAAACTCCATTCATGAACTCCAGTCATAAAGAAAACAGGTTAATAACTGATTCTGAAGAATAGATGGTTTCAGTGAAATAATTAAAAGGGATAACATCAAGAGAAACCATAAATCAATTTTAATTAAAACCAACATGGCTTTATTGAGAATTCACAGAGAGAAAAATGTTCCACTAGAAAACAGTGATATTCACTTTCTTCTCCTACTAATGTCCTCAACCACCTCCTTTTGATTCTCCACACTGCATTCAAACGGCCTTTGTGGGGATTTTTGTTTTGCAAGTGTGCGTGTGTAGTGGCCAAGACACCAGAGCATGGAGTGTGTTATTATGGAGAGTGTGCGTACCTCTGTGAGAGGATTAAGCTGCTCAGCATTGAACAGCTGATCTGTGTGTGTATGTGTGTAAAAAAAATACTGTTTGTGACTTAACCCACAATGGAATATTCCCATTTCTCTACACCTCTGACACCTCCCTTCCCACAAAAAGAAACTCATACACCCCCCCCCCCTCCCCCCTCCCCCTTAAAACACTAGTGTGTGAATAATGTACACTTTCATCACAAATGTCTGCACAAGAATTGAGTGTGAGTAACCATAGGCTGCAAAGGCTCCGTGTAGGCACAGTTGACAAATCTTTACTTGCTAAAGGCACAGCTTAGTTAAAGTGCCTCTGTAGCCTGTGGTTATCCACAATCTAACAGTGTTTGGTCTTTCAGGATTGAAGACGGAACCTCAGATTTCAGATTGTGACTAGTAAACACAAGAAGGAAACATTTGGGGACGGCAGTTTTAAAATCACCTGCTAAGTTGGAGTATGGCTTTTTAATCCATACCTCAAATCTGAAGAACATTCCTCAACTAAAAGCCCAGTGCTCAGTGACCCTATAGTAAAGGCCCCAATATGTAATAAAACATCCCCTACTCACCCATGTAGAAGAAACAGATCCCATGTAACAGTCAACTCCTTGAATATTCTACCTTTCTGAATCCCTACAACTTTTCAGTCAATAACCCCCCCCCCCCCCCCCCCCCCCATCATCCCTATTCACTCCTATTCACTCTAGCCCAAAACTGACAATATGATCAAAGCTCATCATGTTTTCTGGTGAGGTCTTCGCCATAATTGGTTGCCTGGCTCCCCACAAACATGTTCCAGTTGGCAAGGATTTCTTTCTTGGAGATTTTTTCATCCTTTGCGGGACGCCACACAAACAGATCCCCACAAATTCATTTGAAAGTGATTGAGAAGTGAAGAAGAATTAAATTGAGGAAATGAAGAAAGTTTTGATGTGGCAGAGGGGAGAAAAGAGAAATTTGAATTAATTAAAATTGCCACAAATTATTCACAGGTGATTGCCTTACATTTCTTCCATAATAAAATTAACATTTTCTATTTTGTACCTTATCTGTGTCCGTCTCATGGATCAGATGCTTTGCTTCATTGTCTGCATGGTCGATCTCCCCTGGCAGGATCCAGTGAGCCACCTCACTGCCATCCAATGTGCCATCCTACAGTAAGGACACAGAGTGGGGGTGGCATTCAGTTTTTGTTTCGGCAAAGCAGTTCATATTACACTTTTAATGAGTTTCTACACCACCAGTGTACCAGTCCACACTGTACCTTATTCATGTCCCTGAACTCTGTGAAGTGTTTCTTCTCTGTCTGGACCCAGTCTGGTTCACTCTCCCCATCCTCTGGGGTGAACATGTCACCTAAAGAACAGAACAGGACACATTAATAATCTTAAAGTTACATGATATTGAACATCAATCAAGTAGTCATTTAAATTGGGGTTCCTGGAAAAAGAAACGCATTTACAATATATCTTTGATTATCGTAAGCTCCTGTCAACAAGGGGCCAAATACAGAATGAAGGCACTTGTCATCAAGAGACAGTATGTAGTAGCTATGCAGCATTATATGGTTGTGTAATTGATAGAGCCACACATATTGTGACATTATCATATCATGACAATAACTCTATGGTGTTCTCATCAACAGTTGAACATCAGAAGTGTTGTTTTGGTCTGCAACAATGCATAAATGGCAGACATACCAATGTACTCTTCCAGGCTGATCTTGCCATCACCATTCTTGTCGATGTCTTCAACAGTTTCCTGTAATGAGTCAGGCAAACTCAACTAGAGATGACCTTTGTGTTCACCAGTAATGATAGTAGACAATACAAGACAACACCACTGCAGCCCAGATAGAAAAGCTGTCTGGAATACAGTACACAAACTATATATGAGGCATCATATGGTCCTTACATAATTTTATTGGACCAGATAAGAACATGTTTTCAATAGGACTTTTCCATATGGGAACAACTCCTGTTAAGTCATTTCCTTTCTCTCTCCATAAGAAATGTGGAGAGAAATATCTAGGCACTCTGTGGGAGGGAAGAAGAGTCTTTGTCTCACCTGGACAATGATGTCCTTCATGTGGTCGTAGTCCTCGGGGTGGAGGAAGGCGGTGAACTCCTGTCTGGTGGCGATGAGGTCCCCATCGCGGTCAGCGGCTTTGAATCGCCTCTCGTCACGCCTCAGCATGTTCTTGTAGCTGGCTTTGTCATCAACGTCATCAAACTCCTCATCTATGGTTCACAAGAGAGAACATGTACAGTAAGTTCACATTTCACATTAGACACTGAGAGAGATCCTCACATTAATCAGAGATATGTGCATCTGTGTTCATGAGTGTTGCAATGTTTGGAAATGTACAGACTTGTTTCAATCTGTCTCACAATTTGTGAAATTCCTGTGTAAGAGAAACAAACAAACAAAAAAGATATTTTAGCATTGCTTACCCAACCTTTATCTTACCTAGATAATAGCCATAGGTGGCGTTCTTGTATTCGTCCCATTCAATCTTTCCATTCTTGTTCTGATCATACTCCTTCCAGTGCTTGTCCACATTCTCCTCGATGTACCTCCTCTGTCTGTGCTTGATCCAGTAGTGCAGCTCTGAGTGGCTGACGAGCCCATCCTTGTCTGTGTCTATGCGGTCCACAATTTTTCTGTTGAGAAATACAAGTGCATTCCATGGTGGTTGAACAGAAAGTCACAAACTGAACAGCAGAGCAGAAGAGCTGCAAACAGTGTTAAACTTTAAAAATCTGAATTCCTCATCAACACTGAACCCGACTTACATGCTTGGAATTTTCCAGTGAAAATTCAGGTGGAAGTGTAAAGTGTGTCTAACTAACCCATTACAGTGTGGTTAAGCCTTGTTGCTCAACTCAAAACGCCTAAGACAGAAAAACTATTGCCATTACATCTGCAGAAGCTCCACCCATCTCTCTCTCCTTCATGTGACACCTCTCCAGCTGCTGCAACACCCAGACACATTACTACTGATAACTATCCACCAACACCTAGTGTCTAGGATTTCAATTTACTGCACAACACTTTCTGTTTTCCCCTACCATGCCATGTAAACCACAGCTTAGCATAGTTATGGTACAGAGTACAGAGGTGTCTTACGCCAGTCTAGCTTTGCTCTCCTCCGGGCTTAGCTGATCAAAGGTTTTGGCTTCCTCTTTGCCTAGGAAAGCCTCATGGTCATACTGATATCCATGTGAATCGTCGTGGGCATGATCACTCAGGTCGCGCTGATGATGCACACGCTTTTCCTGCGCAGGTACGGTCAGGGTGACCCCGACCAGAACAGTCAGGGTTGCCAACAATAGCAATGCCTGCATTATCCCTGAGGAAAGAGGAGTTGTTATAAAAGACTCAACAAAGGATAGATTCCAGCTAACTTTATTTACAGGTTGTTCTAGATTGCATGCAGAAATGTTTCGTGGGCATTCCATTAAATAACACAGAACTTCATTCATTCTTCCACCAAATAGGCCTACCACAAGACATGTTTGGCACATTACTTTAAAAGCGGCGTCACTGAGGTGCTACAAAAGAAACGCGCAGAGGAATCGACACCAGCAGACTATTTAACAATTGTTTTCAAAGTTTTTGAAGCGTTTGTTGTGCATCGTTTGTCTGAGCAAAGCGACCAAATAACAGTGCAAGAGTTTAGAATTTGGCAAAAACAAACAACAACAAAAATTATACATCAAACACAATTATGAAGATATGCCGAACAATAAACAAAACTTACCAATTGTATCAAAGGAACGTGCAACAGTGGCGTTTCCCCAGATTTAAGAAAGGATACGCGTTGGCACTACTGTCCCTTAAAAGTAGGCAGAGATGGGGCGGTGTTTTGACTGAAACCACGACTACTCCTTGAAGTATTGACATAGGGATCAGCCAATGGACACATCAAATTGGGAGGGACGAAGAAAGTGTCTTATTTTGACTGGCTAGAGAGCGCCACGTTGACACGCGAACGAGCTTGAAACTACGCGAGCTCGCGTGCTGATGATGAGGGCATTTGGATACTGTGCAACGATGTTGCTGGTGTAATGATAACTGACCAAATGTAATCAAGACCTTAGGTACTGTGCATTCTATGCACATATATTCAGGACTAAATAAGCTTCCGCAGATTACATAGTTTTTACACACACCCAAGCTTGACCAACAGAACACAACTCCTTTCAGAATTATCAAATGAACCTAAATGTCATCAGTTAAATCAGCATTTGTGACTAGCTTAATCTAGGCTTTATGTGAATTTAAGCAGATACTGATGTTCTGTACAGGTATTTCACTCTTCATTAGTGATGTTCTTCTTCAGAGTCGACACACGATGGCAGAGTGGACCACTTCGAAAGATCTAGAATGCAAGCTAAATATGCCAAGTCCTCTTACTATAATCGAGCCACGCTCTATTTGTAATCGCATTTTAGATATCTATATGGTAATAATATGGATATGATATGTGTCCCCAATGTGGACAGTAATACTACACTTCACCAGAAATATCCGCAATTCTCAGGTGAGTGATTTGAAGGAATGATTATGCCTATAGCCTACTCTCGACAAAAGCCTTAAAAACTTTGGTAACTGCAGTTTGCTGTCTTAACTGGTATTACTTTTTGTTAGGGAATGTTTGGAATTGTTTCAAGAAATCCACAATTTTGTCCAAACTAATTATGGGATATTTCAATATTTGATAGACTAACTAGACTCCATAAGTAGGCCTATCACTAATATCTATAATTTAGGTCTTTGTCAAAGTGAGCATTTCAAACACCTACAATGTTTTCCCATCATTTAAAATATTTAATACCTCATTCTTCCTAGGATAAATGAAAACTTTTGCCATTTAGGTGTAATGGGCTCAGTTCACATCGTCATTCTTCTACACAAGATATTTAATAAAAAAAATGGTATATCACATATTATGATTATACAAAATTTTGATAAGTGACAATATAATTGGCATGAGATTATAATTGGCTGCTGACATGGTCGGGTCTATCTTTAAAAATAGGTTTTCTTTTTTTACTTCCTCATTCAAATGTAAAATTTCTCCTGTTACAGGTCTCTTTTTTCTGATACGGGTTGTCTTGAACATAGATTTGTCTCAGTTATTTGCTGCTGTATGGCTTTCTTTCTTTCTTTTATTTCAGACTAAATTAGTTGCCCTCTTGTATTTAATATTTTCTCCAAATTGTTGCATTAATCACCTCGCAAAAGACTACAGATGTATGGTAAAGTTATGGTAAAGTTGCTTGAAACCTTTCAGTGAACACACTTAAACAGTAATTTTATATCTCCATTGTCAGTGTTTTAGAAGTGTGTTATGTCTCACATCAATCAGTCACTGCATCACCACAGCCTACCTGTAGTAACTGACTAGGTTAAAGTGAGCAAGGTAGTGAAAAGAGAATATCTTCAGAAAGCTACCACAATCATACAGGGCATGGCCAGTTGTAACCCAGTTTTCTCTCTCTTTCTCTCTGTCTGTCTCTCTGCCTCTCTAGATGACACACACACACACACACCACCATGTTTACCTGCTGTTTTCCCTTACCTCCGTTGTCCCTCCCCATCCTTCACCCCCCCTCCCAACCCCCCCATGTGAGTCTGTCTTTCCCTTTTTCTCTCCCTCTCTTCCTCCCTCATTTTTCTAGTTCTCTCCCTTCATTTCTTTCTCTCTCCTCTTCCTTTGCCTGAGGCTCTGTGTCTAGTTCCATGGAGCAATTGAAGGTGACAGGGCCAGAGTAAGGGGGGGTGGAGAGGGAGGATGTGCCATAGTGTAGCCCGAGGGCACAGAGAGAGAGAGAGAGAGAGAGAGAGGGAAGGAGAGAGAAAGAGAGAGGGAAGGAGAGAGAGACAAAGCAAAGTAGAAAGTGCTTTAGCATTAGATAGAGATGACTGCAAGAGGCAAAGATGGATAATAAATCATTTATAACCAGTGTATAAGCATTCATCTGCTTCCACCTGCTCAAGGAGTGACAGAGTTAATGTTTGGAAGATTTCAACTTGAAGTGGTGCGTGAGCTATCTATATATACACACACGTAGACATATGAATGTATATGGACAAGCTTTGTCCCCCCTCCCATACGCATATATTCACTTGTTCTTTGTTTTAAAGACTTGATGTTAATTTGTCCTGGCATTGTTGCTATGGTGACCTCTCTTCCCCCTCCCCCCTAGCAGTAAGAGAGAGGGAGAGAGGGTGACAGGGATGAACTAACAAGACACTGAAAAAAATGTGCCCTAAAGCTGCACAAATTTAAGTCACACACAAACACACACACACACACACACACACACACACACACACACACACACACACACACACACAAACACATACATGGGCATGCGTGCGCACACACATGCACACAGTACACACACAAACACAGTCAGAGGAGGATCATAAATAGAACGGCAAACTGAGAAATACATGACTATGTGCAAAGATTAAAACATAAAAACATGAAATAGTTTAATTCAAGTACATATGTATTTAAAAAGTCACAAACTCTTGTATGTATTTTTTTTCCTGGAGCTCATCGTATGCACATTGAATGCATTTCTTTCCATCCTCTTCATTTTGAGCTCAGTCAGAGATACAGAGATACTGGGGTGGAGAGACACTGCTTGTATGTGTGTGTGTGCGTGTGAGTGAGTGAGTGTGTGTGTGTGTGTGTGTGTGGAGGGGGGGTTATTGCAAGAGGGAGGGATAGGGGGAGTCCTATCAACCGGAAATAAAGTAAGCTGGCATCACTGCCTCCCTCCCGCACACCACCCCTCTCCACCCCCTTCCTTCTTGTGCCCTCCTTGTCAGTCTCTGCTCTCATCTCTGGCGTGTTTGTGGCCTGCTCTGGTGACGCTCGCTGCAACTTTCTCCTCCGTCCCCCTCCATGCGCCACATCTCGAAACTCCTCTTCTCCTCGCACAGCTCCCAGCCTTCTGTGTGTTCAGTTTCTCAGACTCTGCCCCAATATTATACGTGTTCAGTTCAGTACAATTTTACGCAGTTGCACTCATAGACTTACATAACTCATACATTTAACATAACTCATAATTTAACAAATAGTTTGTTAAATTAAGGCCAGAGTCTAAGATTCTGAGTCTGAATAAGGAGTTGTATAGGTACATACACCATTTATACACATACATAAATCATAGAAACAATTCACATACAAAAGCTATCATATTGTGTGATAAAGGCTGTCACTGAAGTAAAAGCTGTAGTCATGACTCCACAATGAAGTGGACTAGAGCAATGCTTAGACTTACAGTAATATAAACTAGGTATAAGGGATTAGAATTTGACATGTATTAGATACTAAGAATTAGACAAAGTTACAAGCAAGTGGACCCCCTTAAACTCTCTTTACATTTCTTTTCATTTCTCAAGGGATCAAATCTCTGTCTGTTTCTCTACCTTTTTAATTTTTTAATCTTGTTGCTTTACAGATCCGTGCTTAGTGATCATAATGGCTAGACTTGGCAAAAAGGTGATAGCTTTATAAACCTTTTAAAATAGAGCTCTCCAAGGAGTATCTATTTTCAAAAAGGCCCACTTCACCACAACCCACACCCTCTTAACCCCACCACCCTCCATCCCCATACACACACAGCATTCTGCTTAGTTCTTGCGTGCTCAAAACCTTCCGCGTTTCACAGCTAATCTAATAGAATATGCAAATGTGCTGTTGTGATCATGACAAAGTGCGGTGGAGGGAAAACTCAGACAACATGCCCTGACAGGCGTGTGTCATGCGTGTGAACACGCCACGCACACTGAGGTCCACATGAGGGCTGACCCCCCTCAACCCCCCCTTTGGATATGAGCATCTGAACAAACTGCAGTGTGACTGTCCCCTTAACATCTTGTTTTGCTTCTCTACATTGTTACTTATAAGCAATACTCAGGTTTTGCTTCGAAAAATATTCCAAGATCGCCTTGGCCTTGTGCACCTAATGGCAAAAGTCAACAGATGTCAGGCTGGCATAGCACTGACAGCAAAGAGGAAAAAAATGAATGTATACCTTATCAGGAACTAGTTTATACATGTAGGTGGTCTGGATTCACATCTTTAGAGGTTTTATTTGCTTTGCTATCTCTCTCTCTCTCTCTCTCTCTCACTTTATCACCCCTTTTCCTGGCATTACGTTAGGACCTGACACTGACATTGACTCTGTATGTCATTTCTCTCTCGCGCTTTCTCTCTCTCTTTCTGTCTCTCTCTCTCACCTCTCTCCCTCTCTCTCTTTCTCTCTCTCTCTCTCTCTCTCTCACCACCCCCCACTCTGTCTCTCCATCGCTCCCAGGACCAGAGTGCCTGCAGATGCATTTCTCTATAGCCCACTGCCCCTCCCTGCTCTCCTCTCTTTCGCCCTGTCTAACCCTCTCTGTCTCTCCCTCCCTCCACTCGGTGTCTCTCTCTCTCTCTCTCTCTCTCTCTCGGCTCCCCACAGCACACGCGCTCCACTATCAACAAAGCAAGACACAGAATAGGAAGCAGGAGAAGGGAGTGAGAGCAGAGGGAAGAAGTTTGAGTTGCCTATATCCACTACGACAAGGTGAGTCGCTGAGAATTAAATTACCAAGATTATAGTAGGTTGACATGTTAAAGTGAGACTAAAGGTCCAGTTTGACGCACACAGAAAGCCAAAATATAGCATTAAATTAGAAGAGCAGAACATTCATTGAAGAGCGTGGCCTTAACCCTCTTTCCCCATGTTGTTTGATAGTGTCTGGATGGTGGAAATGCTACTGCTGTAAGTATTTGAGAAGGTAGACAGTTAGTTGTGCAGAGATTGCGTAAATGGAATGTATTTGCCATCTGGCTACCATGTTGCTCAGTGACATTCAGCAGCGCTCTCCACTCACCTAGCATTGCTTTTGAATTTGCACTTATACTTGTCTGTACAAATGGTGCTGAATGTTGAGCAAACCTTGTGTAAGTCATTTACCAGTAAATGTGATCTCTATTCATCTTTTAGTTTGACCATAGAATGTTTGTGTGTAAAAGAATAAATCATATCTACAGTTTTTTTTAAACATAAGACTAGTTTTTCACCTAAGGTGTCACAATGACAAAGGTTGTGTAACTGCATTTGTCTGTTAAGGATGAAGCACAACACCACTCTACCACCTTTGGGCATAGCATGGCTGGATTACATAGTGTTACCTTAGTTTTTCATTTTACACATTATGAGATATGTGAGGTGAGATATGTAGGTAAGGTGATGAGTCTAGACTATTATGGTATGGTTGTTCTGATGTGTGTTTGTAATTACAGGAACTCTGTCATATTAAATATTTTCCTCAACAGTCTGCATGGACTTTTTAAGACCGTATGATCTTTGTCAGTCTAATGCAACATCAGTTCATACTTTTTGTTTTTATGTCTTTACTTTTAGCATAGCTTGTGTAGCCACATTTTGGTAATGAGGGCCTGATGGTCTGCTAACATGAGAGAGATCCTTGCTTTGAGTTATTGATTACAGCATGAGCAACTTGAGCTGTCTGATTTTAAAGACAGCCTTGCCATAATGTTAGTTTTTATGCAGTTGTTTGATCAGCTATCTTAACATGCCCATTTATAATAACTTAGTGGTATTCATTGTATTTCATGGTGTCCCTACATGTTTGTTAATCAGCACGGCTGAGAGGCAGTGTAATAATTATGCTACCCTACCTTGTATTTACATTGGTGCATTAGTGTTTGCTTGTCAATGTTCTTGTAGTGTGAACATGAGTTTGTACCCCTCCAGAGCATATATTAGCGCAGATATCTTGTGCGGGTTGCGTTGCCGTTAATGCTGGCTGACAGTGTGATTCTCTCCACTCATGCATGTGTGCAGAGCAGTGTCAGGCTAGATGTTCTGTAGCTCTTAATTACTCACTGTGTGTGTAATGAACTCTCTTTGTGTCGCTGTGGGAGGTTAATGCATGACTCTGTGCGTGTGTGTGTGTCCGTATGTGTGTATGTGTGTGTACACAAAACAAGCTCAATTCTCACAGACCTTTGGGTATTTATTCATCGAATTAATTATCCCTCCATTGCTCTCTCTCTCTCTCTCTCTCTCTCTCCTTCCATCTCTCTCTCTCTCTTTCTCTTTCTTAAGTTCTTAAGTGACTGTGACTGGACCTGAGCAAAAGGTCAACAGCAGAGGTCAAAGGGAAAAGGCCACTATCTTCTGGCTCGGCTAGGGTGTTCTATGTACGACAATCTGACCATGCTCAACCTCCAAAGTGGCTCCAACTGGACAGGGCCCACTAACTGGTACCATCAGCCCAATGGAATAACATCACAACATGGCACAGGTAACAGAAGGCAGGGCACCCACACTCACACACACACACACACACACACACACACACACACACACACATACAGGAATATAAACAAACTTTTGTGGTGTTATGTGCAGTGTATATGTGTAAGAATGAATATCTGTTCACCTGTCCTGTACATGCAGACAGTGTGTGTGTGTGTGTGTGTGTGTTAATATCCCTGCATGGAGGCAGTTTGTGTGTGTGTTTGTGTGTGCGCCTGTGTGTGTGTGTGTGTGTGTGTGTGTGTGTGTGTGTGTGTGTGTGAATGTCTGTGCATGGAGGCAGTCTGTTGCTCTCTGTCAGGATGTGTTGCTCACGCCTTGTGTCTGTGTTGCTTGTGAAGTCAGCTTGGGGTGAGCTGGAGACTCTTCCACATGACTGAGCTTAAAACAAGGGTGCCAATAGCTACAGCATCTCCCTCTCCAGCTCTCTTCCTCACACTAACACATGTATACATTCACACACTCTCTCTCTCTCTCACACAAACACACACTTTTTTCTCTCAGTCTCTCTCACTCTCTCTCTTTTACTCCCTTACACACACTGACACACACAAGCTCACAATTTGCAACTTAGTATAGTCCTTATGTTATCTAAAAAGGAATGGTTAAAATTTTATTCACATAGAGGGGGAAAGAGAGACATTCTGTGTCAAGTGGGTGCCAACTAGTTCTCTCAAAATGAATCATGGGACCTAGAATGAACTGTTCTTTATCATGCTCTTTTAATCTGCTGTACCTTGCTAAATGCTACATACACCTATTGTGTGCCCTCTCCTGAATAATAATGATACTATAAACAGCCATCCATCACTGATATAGTTGTGTGTTCTACTCCTCTCATCCTTGTAATGGTAACTGAATCAGAGTATGAAATAATTTATTAATTTATAATAAAATTATTTTATATATAATTTCTCTTCTATGTGCTAATATGCACATCATGTTTGTTATGATGCCAAGCACATAGGGCTTACTGGATGTAGCTGTGGAAGTTTTTCTTTGCCCCTCTTGCTATAGTACTTTGCTAAGAGCTCTGAGAGTCAAGTTTACGTTCAAGCTGAACTCTTTAAAGCACTTGTAAAAGACACACATATACTGTATATGTAATGGTGCTAAATAGCTATACAATTAAATGAACCTGACTTGAGTATGCTCAAAATATCCAACATATGTAGCCTAGCATTTCAAATAGTAACTGTGACATCATTTTACATGAGCCAGAGTCTATTTGTGAGAATTTACATTATGCTTCATTCTGTCGTATTTCTTTTTACCCCTCTCTCTCCCTCTTTCTTTCTGTTTCTTCCACCATGTTTCTTCCCCTGTCTCAGATGGCTGTGTTGATGACCTGAACCTGCAGATGGGTGGCGCAGGTGAGGGAGTGGTGCAGGGAGAGAGGGAGGATTCAGAGGACTCCCAGCTTCACTTGCAGCTGAAGAGGAAGCTGCAAAGAAACCGTACCAGCTTCACCCAGGAGCAGATCGACGCCCTGGAGAAAGGTCTGAACATCATAGATTTATGGCTGCAATTTTTGAATTCCAAACTCAATATAAAAGTTCAGTGGTTAATGCAGTCAATAGGTCAGAGTCATGAGCACAACTACCAGAGGCGAAGAGTGTTTTTGTTTTGTCATGCCTTGCAACAATGGGAATCATCACATCGCATCATCTTAGCATCACAGTGGTAGTGCATAAGCATGTTCATTTGTGAGTGTGTGAGTGCATGTGTGCAAGTAAATGAAACTGTCTTCCCTCCATGTGTTGCAGAGTTTGAGAGGACGCATTACCCAGATGTCTTTGCACGGGAGAGATTAGCGGCAAAAATAGACCTCCCGGAGGCCCGCATTCAGGTAACTCTACTGCCCTCTTCTGGCTAACAGCATTGCCAACAGCATAGGATTTCCACAGTGATTACAATATACAATACAATGTTAATATAAATGATGTATAATTTGTCAAGTCAATATATTGCTCATCTGAAGTGTTGAAAATATGAAGTTTTGAATAGCAGACCACCAGCCTGATAGCAAGACTTTGAGCCAAAAATTTGTGCCAAATAAGCTTCAGAGACAAGATTCAAGATTTCATTATTATAACATCTCTGTAGATTAGTATTGTGTCACTATTATACACACACACATTCAGTCTTAGAAGTGCTACAATAGTGCCCAAATGAAGTAAATCTTTTTCTTGGGTCTTTCTGAGGTCTTTACTGTGGATCTCATCACTGAACAGTGTTACATTTTCATGCACATGCTTACATTACCCAGTATTATAAGTGTGCAGTAACACAAACTGATAGAATGAAAATGTAGTGCCTGAAATCTTCTACAATTAGTATAAAACACTGGCATACAAGTATGTGTGTGTGTGTGTGTGTGTGTGTGTGTGTGTGTGCGCGTGTGTGTGTGTGTGTGTGTGTGTCTCATAGGGCTCAACTGCCTTTCAGTTTAGTTCCTAGTCTGTAGTTCTCACTGCTTACTGCACTGCACACATTGACATAACATTTACATTTACATTTACATTTATGCATTTAGCAGACGCTTTTATCCAAAGCGACTTACAACTCATCAACTATCATTGTTCGGCAGTCTCCCTAGAGCAATTAGGTTAAGTGCCTTGCTCAGGCACAACGGTGGCAGCCGGATTCGAACCCAAACTTTCAGGCTACTTACGCACTAGCCAGGTTCCTTAACCACTACGCTACCACCCCTAACAGGGCAAAGATGTCCAGTGTGGCCAGTTAGGCCAGAGAGGCTGTGCAGTGTGTGTTTGTATGTGACCTAATGGGTTGCCTGGTGTCTGGTGACCATGTACTATGTGCCCTAAAAATAACTTTTAGACCCACTGAAGGTAGTATTTGTGTTGGCAGGTCTGGTTCTCCAATCGCAGGGCCAAATGGAGAAGGGAGGAGAAACTCCGCAACCAAAAGCGAACTGGGGCTGGTACTTCCTGTCCTCAAACACACACACCTCTGAGCACTTCCTTTAATTCTTCTGTCTATCACTCTCACCATGGCAACAACTCAGGTATGCAGCCTTGTGCATCTGACTGTGCACAGCAATGTAACTTTATGTGATACAGCACTCCATGGTATGTTGATGTGAAATGGGTATTGGAAAGTTTAAGTCTCTCCTTTCTCTTTCTTGCTGCACCTCATGCCATCAATCTCCTCAATCTTCTTTCCTTGTCTCGTCCAGGCTCTATTCACAGTCGAAGTGAATCCTCACTCTCGGGATATGGGTCCCTCTCTGTATTCTCTAGTGTGCAGGTAACTCCTAACTCTTGACTATACATGTAACATCTAGTGAGCCTGTTTAACCTTGTTCTTGTCTCAGGAACAACATGGTCAATCTTGTTCACTTTATTTTAAGATAAATAAAATCTATTCTGTATCAACAATTAAATGAG
The DNA here is from genome assembly GCA_015244755.2 of Tenualosa ilisha. Lineage (NCBI taxonomy): Eukaryota > Metazoa > Chordata > Actinopteri > Clupeiformes > Clupeidae > Tenualosa > Tenualosa ilisha. The sequence continues at coordinate 3,371,729 of PYXC01002370.1, forward strand.
AAGCTGTTTTGCCTTTGGAAACGTATGACTTGAAATGATTAAGGGGGGTGACAGTTGTTCAGTGGAATAAATATATTTAGGTCAGTGTTCTGTTGCCCCCTGCTGGTATACATTGGACATGCTCCAGGCAAACATGTTTGTTGAAGGTGTTGCCTGTTCATATCAAGTAGAACACCATGCAGCCTGTATTCTTAAGGAAGAACATTAGAAACAGAAAAAATGTGCTGATCTGCCATTATTGTGTTAAAATAATACATGTGTGATCTAGACTCTGGGTGACACATGCTCATTATTACGTTATTGGATTATCTTCCAGTACATGCGAAATGAAACAACCCACACATTTTCATATGCTATTGCTATTGCTATATGCTATTCATAACTAATACTCCAATGCATTCTCTAAACGTTCATTCCATCATGGACTCTAAATTCTAATTTCTCTTCATTCTCTCCTCTTCCCTCAATGGTCCTCTTATGTTCTCCTCTCTCTTCGTCTTTCTCCTTTCCTGTCCTCTCTTCTCCTTTCCCCTTGTTTTATCGTCTCTGCACCTCCTTCTACTTCTCTTCACCTCCCTGTCCTCTCCTCTCCTCTATACTTGCCTTGTTTGTCTCTGCACATCCTTCTACTTGTCTTCACCTGCCTGTCCTCTCCTCACACTTGGCCAAATCTCCTCCGTCCCTCCTTTAGTCGTTACCTCCTCAGCCAGCCCCATCTTATTCCTGCATGCTACCTCCTTCCCCCTCCGGCCCTCCTCCCTCTCTCCCACGCAAGTTTGACCCATCCCCCTACCCCTCTCCTCACATGCCCCATGCCCCCTCAGCCAGCAGCACCACAGGTGAGTCTCATAGGGGTCAGCGGTCAAGGCTACAGTTTGGGTTATTGGGTCAAGAATCACCACAATCATAACTGTCTATGTTTTTTGATTGTGAACTTACATCTCCCCCCTCTTTTCCTCTCTCCTCCTCCCTCTTTTGTTCCCTCTTTTGCAATGTTTTCTCCCCCTCTCTTAGGTTTTCTGTCTTCAGGTCCGGTAACAGTTCCAGGTGGTGAGCAGGACTTGGGACAGTACTGGACCAGACTGCAGTGACATGGATAATACACCAAAATAGCAAACTTAGGTGCAGTTCAACTTACTGGTACATACCAAACATATGCGTGCACACATTTACACACACACACACACACACACACACACACACACACACACACACACACCACACACACACACACACACACACACACAGACATACACACACTCTTTCATACAAATGAATATTCCAGTATTTCCCGTTCCAACACAATTTCTATAACCGCCCCACACAACCATAAAAGAACTACATATATATGACTCCCGAATCAGCTAGAAATCTTTAAACCCAACACTGTGAAGCCATGCCCTTACACTGAGAGCACAGACGCACAGGAGTGGCCTAACCCAGACCACTGACCTGATACAAAGGAGAAGCCAGCAGCAACCCCCCCAAACCCCTCCATCTCCCCTCTCCTGGTCTGAAGAGGACTGACCAGTCTCATCAGCAGAGATCAGAGAGCCTGTGGGTGGTGGATTGGACCACCTGCAAACACTCAGTAAAGGTGATGACCATCGACATGCCAAATCAGTCAGGACAGGTGGAGTGAAGCACAGACAATCAAGAACAGACATGCTGCTTGTGACTGCACGAATGAACACCACCTATCTGACAATCACACACAAATCTAAACAAGACGAATAATCAACGACAATCAGTTTTTGTAAATGAAAAGACCTATTGAACGCAAAGGTTGTACAGCCTATGACAATCCTATAATGGTCCTAGCCAGGATTGAAGTGAATATGAGTGTGTTTAAAAGGGCATGGAATCATGCAAATCAGAAATGGATACGGTTGAGAAATGTCTGATATTATTATCAAGTGTTAAAAGTTAGTCATTGTATTTTTATTTGGATGTCATTGCCATTAAAGTCTAGCTGTCCCCTGCATTCCTGTAACACATACCTACAGTTCCTCTATTTCTCTCTCTCTCCCCCCTTGTCTCTGTCTGTTTTTTCTCTGTGTGTATGTTGTCCATCAAAGAAAGAGTGAATTGTCATCTTTCATCTTGCATATTGCATAACGTTTGTGGGTATATGCATCCACAAGAAAGAGACATTTGAGTGTACATTTGTTTGTGCATGTCATTATACACTAAGGCACAGTCAAAACAGAATATTAATCTTGGGGTGAGAGAGAGAAAGTGAAAGCAGAAAATGTTGCTTTGTGTATTATTAGTTTTGTGAGCATTTTTGTGTCTGCCCTTAATTGAAAACTCTTTACTCATGAATAAATTTTGAAATGTGAAATAAATCTGTACATTTGAGTATTAATCAGAAAGCACAAAATCAGTACATCTCTCTCATTACTACAATTCTTTTGTGAATTATCTACCCTTTTATATTTTTACAATCTTAAACTCAAACTTTTTTCATTGCTTTACAATTAAATTCTTTCTCTCTTTCTTTTTTTCCCTCAGAGGGTAGTAGCTACTTTCTACCCCTATGTTTATTTCTCCCTGTCACTGAACAGTAGCATTTCCTGCCTATGTGACTGTGAATTTCCTGTTTTTGCTACACACATTACCACACCCACCAAAAATAATGCGCTGACTGACAAAGCTATTCTCACAGGGGCTGAAACACACATACACCCACAGATAGCCTATGTACTCAATTATAGTATGACGGATGAGAGTACAAAAGATAAGCAGAATATATTCATGTCTTATCTATGTACTATGTGTGCATATTCATAAATTCTTATATTTCATTAAGTGTGTGTGCTTGTTTAATGTATAGAACACATCTACTACTCACTTGCATTGTTCTTTACCAAGCAATGACTTGTTTCCAGATTCGTTTCAAGTGTTTTTTTGTGCACAAGTCTCAATGTTTTTGGAGCACATGATGTGTACATCTTTAAGAACTACAATCCTATCATTTGCTAAATTTATTTCAATTCATGACCAAGTTTATGGACTCATCAGTGTACTGCTGCCCTATGTGTCTATTCCCATGGCGATTAACTTGATGAGTTCTGACTGGAGACAGAGGGTAATGAGCTGTGCAGACAGGAAGTTGGGTCGTGCACGCGAGGAGTTCCATCACGTCCCTCCTATCCCCAACAGACCCACGGAATCATGCCCATCAGGACTGGGGGGCATAATGTGGTCTTCTGGGGGTGGCCACCACACCCTGACATGTTTATTCCAACCCCCCCCCCCCCCGTATCTCTTTATCGTTGAGATTGCTGCACAACAACCTTCCCTTAATGGTAGGGCCCAAGGGGCCAAAGTATTTCATGTGGGTTCAGCCCTGAGGTCGTGGTCATGTCACACTCATTGAGAGTACACAGTGGCTTTGAACACTGAGAAGACTTGCATATATGGAGCAGTCTGAATAGCAAAAAAGTAGGGTGGGAACTGACGCATGGTTATCATTGCATGACTGATGCATGGTTATTTAGCTAATGCTAATAGAACAAAAAGCAAATATGTACACAAGAGCCATGTATGTATATCTGTTCAAGTGGTTGACCTCTGTTCCATCTCCCACCCCCCATCCCCCATCAGACCCCTCTCTTTCTCTCTCTCCCTCTCTCTCTTACTCACTCACTCACAAGCTCTCACACTATGTTTTCTCTCGTTTCCTGTCACAGAGGAAGTGCCTCACCCTGCACATTTGCTCCCTATTGGCTCCCAGTCAGGGGAAGTGATTTTGGAGAGATAGGGCAACCGAGGAAGGCATAGATAGAGGGAGCGAGGGACACAGAGAGGGAGACAGAGTTAGGACAGGGCAGAGGGCACACAGGATGCACACAATGCATGGCAATTGAGGGAAAGAGAAAGAAAGAGAAACAGAGAAGATGAAGAGGACTGAAATGCACAAAAGAGGAAATGGCTCTTTAGACACTGAGGTAAGACTTGAGGCTGCGACCTGCACACAGCTCAAAGAAAACGGCAGGCAGGCACTTTTACAAAATTATTTTTATAGAAAAGAGCTATAAAAAAGCTGCATTGCAATAGTTAAATATTTGCAAGACAAAATTGATGAGATGAAATCCTTAAAAGCTTAGTACTTGTGAAACTTATGAAAGACTGAAAAAGACTAATAAAAGATTTCAGATTTTTTCATAGGCTTTTCTTGTAATGAAATTATTTAGTAATGGTTGGCTACTGTTGTTGAGATCTTGGATCTACAACACGTATAGACTACACTGTGTTGTATAGCCTACTGAGATACCTCTCCCCCTAATTATCTTTACAAGTTATCTTTCTCTCTCCATCTCTCCCAATCCTTGTACCAGTGTGTGAGTCTTCTGTAACGCTGGACAGGGTTTGGGGGGGGTGGGGTGGGAGAGTTGCTGCTTTGAAGGGGAGTCCAGTCATTGGTTTATAATGAGCTTCATCTCAGTTATCAGGTTAAAAAATAAGTTGTGGCCACTATTTTACTCTCATGTGATTTACTATCAGATACCATTTCAATAATGATTTATGAGTATATGTAATATCACTCTGAACATTTTGTTGCTTTTACTGTGTTGAATGTGGGCTTAATAAACTGCAATTGTTCAAATTCATCAAAGTGTCATACTCTGTTCAAATAGGTTCTGCAAATGCATTGCAGAATATGGGGCATATTCTGATAAATACTGAAGATTACTTGTTGATTTTTTTTCCGACCTACCTTAAAATTCAACTAAATTCCAAGGTCTTATTTGAAAACAGGGCCTACTCCCTGCCTACCTTTAGCAAGGCACCCATAATTGGACATGCGCAGATCTGCCCATTCCAACAGGTCCTACAGTCGAGAGGCATGTCCACTCCTGTTGGTGTGGTCACCGAAACTCAATGAAGCCTCGTCGGCTGTCAGATAGGAGAAGAGAACAAACATTTTGCCACGACAATATGAATGTGAAACTCTGATGAAGGACAACTAATAGTGTTTGCAACAAGTTATTTATTAGATCGTGGTGGCTACCAAAAGTTAGCCGACGTTTGTTTTTAGGCGGATGGGCTAAGTTTACAATCACGCTAGGTTAACCAGATAGCTAACGTTAGAGTATCATTGGTTCTTCATCTGGTTGTTTTAAACGTTTTAACGTATTTAAACGTCTAACGTCAAAAGTATTTATTTAGCTTGTTATGTGTAAATAGTTTGAATCGGTCGCACTGAACCTGTGGAATCCCATGAACATCCTCGCGGTAGATCCAAAGGTAAGTGAATTATTAGGTCCATGCTCGTCTTTTTTGTAACATTAAATTAATTTTATCTGTCTTAAGAAATGGTCACTGAAAGTAAACAGCATCCCTTTAACGTTTAAAGTCATGAGACTTTTTTGACAGATCGAAAACCGTACTTAACTATTTGTATGTATGCTGGTGTGCAAGTCCCCTCTGATTGAAACAGTCTGGTAACTGGAAGATATGTATCTACATAAGAGGAGATCAAATGCCACATGACATGCAGAAGTAACTTAGTCTATCAAGTTTAACGCTAGACTTAAAATGTTAAACATAAGTAATTGAGACATATCTGTTACTCATAATTCGTTCAGGAAAAAATTAGGTAAATAATTAAAAAATATATATATATTTTCGTGTACCCCATGTTCACCAAGTATCAACGAAATACATCTCTTTAACGGCACAACCGAATGTTCACCCAGTAACATTATGAGCATATCCTTAAAAAGTTGATTTGGGATCTATTAATTTTGCCTTGCGTGCCTTGGCATTAAAGCTGACTGAAGGGACAGTATGGGTTGCAAATGACTGACACCACATTTGGTGCACCAGGTGATATACATGTTGAAATGTGTGGCCAAAACCCCCAAAAACATAAATAACTAACAGATGAAGGGGAACAGTCATACTGAAACTGCATGGTGTGGTTCTGCTTGTGACCCCTTACAATCACAGTGCAGCCTGGGTCCATTCCTTTTTAGTAACAGCACAATCATTTTGAACTTTCGAGCCTAATTTATTCCTACAGCACAGTATTGGCACTGTTAGTTTTCAGTGAAACATGGGGAGGTGGAGAAAAAGGCAGTTAAAAAAATGTTTGAAAACCATTTACCGAAACAAAGCCTACTATAGGCGTTCTGCTCTGAGTGGTAGCGGGTAGCAGTTTTGCTAGTGCCTCTCTGTTGTGGTTTCACCAGATATGATATCAGGGCAAATTTGAAGCTGAGGGGGAATAATTAGGCAGTAAGGTGTGTGCATCTAGTAAGACGCTCATGCTTGTGCTGTGAATCACTGTGAGGTCATTGTCTTCTATGAAACAGCGTCATATTTCTGATTCAGTCGCAGTCAAGTGTGTCTGCTTCAAAACAAACTGTGTTTTTATTTGAGGAATGGAATGAAATTGAGATGGTGATGAGTGATTCTGCCTTATTGGTGCACAGCATACGTAATGACAAAAATGCAGACAAACAAGAGTGTCTGGTCAGTGTGAACTCGGTCACAAGTACAACGCAATGACTACTAATTTAGCAATTAAAATCCAAGTTGTTGTAACTGGCTTTGCCACAAAAACCTTTCTTCACTGGTCCTCATAGTGCCCGCTACAGCTCAGCATAATAAAAGAATACAAATCTGTAAAATGTCTAAAAGAGTATCAGCTTCAGTATCAGCTTAGCTAGTGGGAGGGGAACAAGTCTGTAGATAAGAGATGGTAGTTTAACATAAAACCAGTTGCACCAGTTTGCACACATACAGTCTGTAGGGTAATTATGCGAATGAAACTTTGATCACAAGGGCCTGTAGATGTCACCATGGTTAAAAACCAATCTTGCGCATCTCAAGTGCCTTTAAGTTCTTCTAGATAACATCTTTCACCTGCAGCAGTATACCATGAAGAGGTTGCCAGAGGTTTGCCAAAAACACAGACGTATCTGAAATGATTTGCTTAATTTTCCATTCCAAAACCACTGTAAGGGAGGACTATTCAAGACCATTATGTACAGGTTCAAATATACACTTTGCAGAACTCATTTTCTGAGCAAATGGCATGCATTCAGGGAGCATTCAGAAAGTAGTTTGTGGTCTGTGTATCCGTGTCGCAGTTCATTGCTACAGGAAGTAATACTGTCTTTTTGGGGGGAAGAATGACATGAGGTTCAAGTGAGCTTCCTGTGCCCCAACGGCTCATCAACGGGCTCTACCTGTTTGTGGTTTCCCAGGGAAGTAGTCATGGGTTTTTGAGGCGCAGGAAGGCCTTGAAGGCACACAGCACTTTGAAGAGGTCAATCGCATTCTATCAGAGTGCGCACAGATATTGCCCGACTAATCAAACATCAGTCTCTCTTGAATCAGTCTTAACACTTTAAAAGACTCTTCTACACACTAAGATTTAGTAGAAGATTTAATTTTGTCAAGCTTGTCTTTAGCCCTTGGCCATACCACATAAAGATACCCTCTGCTCATCTGGCGAAGATGGAGTATGACGCTAACATGCCACAACACTGATGTAAACACCGCCCTACAGGGCAAAGATTAGCCTCAGTGTCAAGGCTTTTTCAGTTTTGACATGTGGCAGAACGCAGTCATCATTGTGAACAACACAGAAGTGCCCTGTGAACTTTGACCATTTAAGTGAGCTTTTTTTTTGCCCTAGTACATTAAGACCCTAGTTTCTCTCTCACAAATACATTTTGATTTCTCCTTCTGATTTGATTTCTTCTTGTTTGTTTGTTTGTAACCCCCCCTCCCCCCTTTCTGTATCTCTGCAGTCATGTCTGAGGGGGCTGCCAGACCCTCATCCCCATCTCCCTCAGTGTCGCTGGTGGAAGTGAAAGAAGAGACTCGGCTGGTGCTCAAGTCCTTCCTGCGAAATGTGGTGTCTGTTCCACCATCTGAGCGGCCAGGCAGAGTCGGGGGCACCTACCGTGACCCCAAAAAATACAGGTAAGTCCACTTTATGTGGAGATGCATAAAACCTCTGGGTTATTATGAACAGGGTTCCCACTGGTCATGAAATTTCTGTAAAATTGTGGAAACGGTGTCATATTCCTGATTCAGTTGCAGTCAAATGTGTCTGCTTCAAAACAAACTGTGTTTTTATTTGAGGAATGGAATGAAAGTGAGATGGTGATGAGTGATACTGCCTTATTGGTGCACAGCATACGTAATGACAAAAATGCAGACAAACAAGAGTGTCTACTCAGTGTGAACTCGGTCACAAGTACAACGCATGAGTATTTCAGTCCTGTGCCTAACTATAGCAATCTAAAAACACCTCAACATCTCAGCAGTTGCAACAACCTGAATGGTCACTGGTCATGAAATTTCTTTAAAATCATTGAATTTCAATGCTAGACATGTAGTCAGGGAATTTTATGTTTTTCTGGACAAAGTCAGGGGACATCAGGGAATTTTGGTAATAGCATGTAGTTATCACCAAAGTGTGGTATTTATTTCCATTCTTGCCTCTTGGTTTCCATCACCTCTATCAGGCCTTGTTTGAGTAGTTGTGGTTAACCAGTTAACAATTTTGCATTGAAAACACATGAGCCTGAGAATGGAGATTATAGCCAGATTGGTTTAAAATACATAGTTTTTTTTTGGCTCAGAATCCAAGTGGTATATTATACAATTATTTGTAGAGAAGGTCATGGAAATTTAGCTTTTTAGTCAGGGAAAGTTTGACTTGTAGTGGGAACCTTGTATGAGTGAAAGACCAAATGTAAAGAACCAGAAAAAACATTTATATGCTTCTGACTGTGTACCCCCTTTGCAGCGTGAACACTAAGTCAGAAAAGAAGGTGGATAATGGCTGGGACTCGTTGGATGAAGCCATCAGCACCGCCGAGGAGAAGAAGCACAGCATCAAAAACCTGATCAAGAGACGTCTGCGCCCACGCTCAATCACACGCCCTGATGCACCGCATAAAGGAGAATCCTTGGAGAGGGACAGGAAACCTGGGCTGTCAGAGAATGGCCAGTCTGCTATTTTGCCAAAAATCCTGCAGAACAAGCTAGAGGTAGTCAACATCTTTGCCCTCTTCCACATTTGCATTTTGTCATCTTGACAGTAGTACGTTTTTAGTAATCGATTTCAAGGCTGTGCTCGATGGCCTTTCAGGCGGCGCTGCCTGCAGTGCACTCACTACCTTAACCCTAATGCAAACCCCCTTAACCATCAACCTAACTCTAGATTGATCTTTTGAGTTGAGGCTGTGGTCACATATGCTTATATTAACAGTATTTTCTGATGTGTTTTGGGTCAATATACAGATATAGTGTTGATTGAATAATTCAGGCCTTCATGGCTGCTGTGTGCAGTAAAGAAGAAGAAAAAAAATAATGATCTGAAATCGCTTCTCCATCCTTTCAGCCAGAAGATGCGGGCTCCTCATCCTCCTTCTCTGAGTCCGAAGGGGAGAAGAAGCCGGGCGAGGATGGCAAGAAAAAAAAAAAGTCAAAGAGCAAGAGCAAACTCCAGCTTCCTTCAATCTTCCGCAAAAGCAAAAAGGACGAGACGCCGCAGAGGCCCAGCACCCTTCCAATCCCACCGGGCCCACCACCCTCAGAGCAGCAACTCTCCCCCTGTGAGTCAGCTGCAGACACACTGACTAATGTCACGACGCTGGTGAAATTAGCTCCCTCGTGAAATACCACATTAGTCTAAAAACCTCGACGTATCTTAGCAGTAGCGGTGATTTTGCTATGGAAGCAAGTCTAGAAACGACCAATAGGGCCTCAATAGCTGCTCTCCCAAGTTAGGTCAGACCAGTCACATCGCTGTATCCTTGTAAAGAGTCTGAGTGGGCACGATGAAGACTGACTGGGCTGCTACAGTAGCCTAGAAATCTAGACATACTGACGTACCCTATCGGTAGCTTCTCAGGCTACCTATTGTATGCAGAGGCAGTATGAAAGACAACCGCTTCAGTCTTAGTCAGACTATACATTTACATTATGCATGCATGTGTAATTATCACTATGTGTCTGCTGTACGTAATGCTGTTTGACCTCGGTTGACCTTTTGTGCCCCAGCCCACCCTCCTGAGTTCTATGTGGAGGTGGCCGATACTCTGGAGCGGATAGCCAGGAAAAGCATAAAGAAGCCCAAACCGGTGCCATCCCCCCTCAGCCTCCCGCAGAGCCAGCCTGAAGGTACTGGTGCCTCTCAGTCTGTCAGACATCACTTCAGTTAAACAAGCATGAACACACACACACACAGAACAAATGCCTTGAATTAAGATTTATTTTTCCCTTTTAAAAGTTTCAGCCAAGGACAAGACCGATGTGGTTGAGCAGCTGGTTCAGATCCTCTGTACCGAAGGTGACCTCATCAATGAGAAGGTAATACCACATGGTTATTCATCCCCACTCCACCCCCGTGAGGGACCAGTAGTTCCCTTGTGGCCGGCTGGATCTGGTCCAGAGCCACGGTAGAAGCCAGACAAGCGGAGGTGTGCTGTGTGTAGAGTGCAGTAGGATTTGTGTGTGTGTGTGTGTGTGTGTGTGTGTATATGTATGTGTGATACACACATTTTTCTGTCACTAACCGCTGTCACTGAAAGAAGCTCACTGAAGTCTGAAGTTTGTACTCTTACGGCACTCACAGCCACAGGCGCAGTGTGATTCACATGAAACATTAAGCAAGACAGGATGTCACAGAACTACACAATTCCATTTTTTTTTCCTGAGCCACTATTAAGTAGTTAATATTCTTCTCTCTCTCTCTCTCTCTCTCTCTCTCTCTCTGTTTCTTGTCTCTATCTAAATGCATAAGAGTCGAAGGCCATGGCCACCAGCAACATCTGGGTAATTACAGACCTCAGATCAGGGCTGTAAGGGCTGTCATTAGTCGGGAGTCAGATTTCATACTGCATGGTAGAACAAATAACTGCAGGACATTGTGCATTGTTCAGCCCAAACTTGTCTTTATCATGTTACGGCTGGTGTGTGTGTATGTGTTGGAGCACGTGTCTGTGTGCCGTGTTAGGAAATGTTATAGTCATAGTGACTGCATTGTGTAGCTTTTGTGTGTGTGTGTGTGTGTGTGTATGTATGTATGTGTTGGTGCACGTGTCTGTGTGCAGTGTTAGGAAGTGTTATAGTCATAGTGACTGCATTGTGTAGCTTTTGTGTGTGTGTGTGTGTGTATGTGCGTATGTATGTGTTGGAGCATGTGTCTGTGTGCCGTTTTAGGAAATGTTATAGTCATAGTGACTGCATTGTGTAGCTTTCTGTGTGTGTGTGTGTGTGTGTGTGCGTGCGTGTGCGTATGTATGTGTTGGAGCATGTGTCTGTGTGCCGTTTTAGGAAATGTTATAGTCACAGTGACTGCATTGTGTAGCTTTTGTGTGTGTGTGTGTGTGTGTGCGCGCATGCGCGCACGTGTTGTGTGTTGTGTGGCAGAGAAGGTTGCTGTCCTCATGCTACTTATTTGCTTTGTCTCTGTGTTGCATGGTAGAGTTGTGGTTATGCCTTGACAAGCATATGTGCTGTCAGATGAAGTTGTCCCAGATGGCTGCATGTTCAGGGTGCGTGCGTGTGTGCGTGTGCATGTATTTAGATCGGTTGTGTTGACAATGTCTGTCTGGTTACAGATAAAGGGCAGCCCATTCTTGCGCAAGTCATTGGACCGCATGTCTTACCCATCATTTGCTAAGCTGCTTGACACGTACGCCACTCAAACGCAACCTGCCACGCCTCCGCCTGTCCCCGCCAGCCCCACCCTACGTAAAGTAGCCATCACCATGGAGGCGTCACGGCGCGTTCTCACAGCTACAGGTGCACGTCAGCGCATGAAGGAGTATACTGAGCGCTACATGGAGAACTTTGCCCCATGGGTGAAGGATCAAGGAGGCTGGGTAAGTGCATCTCCTCTGAGTGAAGCCTGCTACCATCCTTGTGTTTTTCGGTCCAAGGTTTTCTGTAACCTGTTGTGGTATGATAGTCAGCTACTTAGCGTCAATCACGTAAACTTGCAGAAAATGAGACGGTGCATTGGCTAAGTGTGATCACGTGTCTCTCATCCCTCTCCTTCTGCAGGAAAGCATTGTGGATGAGATCCTTGAATATGACTGACAGCTGACAGGGACAGTGAACAGTTTTTTAGAATGGACTTTTAACATGAACTGACAATGGATTCACCTGTGGACACACAATGGAAAAAAGAGTTGAAGTTGTCACGTTTGTCATGTTTTTGTAAACCGTGTTTTCACCCAAAATGTTTGTATATGGTGTTTTTTATACTATTTTTAAAAAGGTTTTTTTTTTTAAAGAAAAACTGAAAAACACTAATGTCTGCTTCCTTTATTCACTGTTAAATTCATTACTAATATTTACAAAGAGAAAGTTTGCTGGTTTACTGTACATGCTACAGATTGTAAATGTGCCCAATGCATGCAGAAAGGACATATGGTTGGTTGGGTATAAATAACTAAAAGCATCTAAAGAACTGCCAGAGCTACCAAATTATATCATGCTATATTTTACCTTAATCATAAATCAATTCGAAATTATTTAATGCAAATTTATTCTATATGAAGTGTTTATAATAATGCCCAGTGATGTGGATGTTATCCCATAAATCACAATAGCATTCCTTCCCAACATGAAAAAGCTGAACATGCAGTGCATATACAGGGGTATTTACAATGTAATTTACGACGTGCTGAATCAGGCAACATTTTCCAGTATTGTATTGTTCCTTGTTTTTCTTCCATTTCAGATAAAGTAGTCTTTGACAGGCACTGATCCAGAAGAACAAGAGATGAAGGATATCAGAGCAGTAGACTGGGATCGTTATTTGGGAAAAATAATATAGTCACAATTATACCAGACTTTCTTTATATCCACACCTTGCAACTGTCCTTTAAATTCCCCACACAACTTTACACACAAACACAGAGCAGTCCATCGCAGTATTTTTGTAATCATGTGTAGAGATTTAACCTTAAGCATTGGTAAAAGACAGGATGGGTATGGACATTCATGATGAGTCGATACTGCACAGCCGAGGTGTAACTCCATGTATAGAGAAAGCATAAGTCCTGGGGCTCATCTCCCTCTGGATTGCACCTCCGCGCAGTAAACCTCCGGTCAGTCCAGGTACTTCTCTGCCCTCCTGATTTGGCAGTACATCATCATGGAGAAGACCAGGGCCAGGAGCTAAAATCACACATGAATGACGGCGATATGACGAGTCAATTGAGAAAGTATTCTGGACCCCCCCCCCCAAAAAAAATTCACAGCTTTCCATGTAGTAATCAACAGTTACTTTAGTACAGAGGCTTCCTGTATATCTTTTTTATATTACGGAAGGGATGCTCTGAGCTAAGTGCAAATGAAGGCCAACCAGAGAAGTTGGTTTACTTAACTCATAAGGCTCATTTCTAAATAGGAAATAAGTAGTTGTATAGGCAAAAAAATCCACCTGTAATCAGTATGAAACAGAAATAAAAAGATTCAGTACCTGAACAATAACGATGCAGATTCCGAACACAAGCACCGATGTGATGTTGTTGAGGAGCCACGTCCTGGCCTTCTGGTAGCAAGGCTGTTTGAGAGGGACAAAAAGACAATAGAAATCTAGACGATAGAACTTGTACATAATCTTAGAGAAATATGTTAAAATCACTTGGAGGGTGTTTTTTTTCTCTCTCTCTCCTTGTGAACTAAAAGGCCTTAAGCCAGTATCTGACAGCAGTCAGAATTTTTGAGATATAAGTAATAGGTCATTTCTGAATGTAAAATTGGCATTTCCAGTGAGAAACAAAGATAAAATTTCATATACATGTTCCCCACATGAGAGAAAGACAAAAAAAACAAAACAACTACCGCTCCAAAAGTTCTAGGTTCTCTGGGTAATCTAAGCAAAGCACACTGAAACTTTAATGAGAATTGGAGAAAACTGTCCCTCGCCCCCCAAGTCTAGGATGGATGCTGACCTCTTCCCATCCATTTTGACACTCTTCACCGCTCAAACAGCAGGATGCTGGCAAACTGGCCTCTCCTTGGTCATTCTTAACCTGGTACCAGTCCTCCTTTCTTGTCACACCACAGCACTTGAACTAGAAGGCAAACATATCACAAGCCCATGAGGACTTTTGTTTGGTTAAAATTTGACCAGCTTGTCTTGTCTGTCATTTTAGGTCATAACATCACCATTTTCTGCACAGTGTCCCATGACAGTTGGAGGCGTTCGTCGTTCCAGTAGTCTTTCATTCCCTCTAACAAATCCGCCTGTGCTTTTTCATCCAGCTAAATGTGGAGTCAGGGGTGAGGGAACAGATCAGCAGTAATTAAAAACAAGACTGGTGACAAAATGAGGTTAGTTAAGTCGCTGAAACTGGACACTACCTGAAATGTCTAACTGACTGGCTGGAAAACAGGTGAAGCACTGACCTCTTTCTGGTAGACGTGGACAGTGACTGCCAGAACCACTTCAGTGAGGACCAATATCAACAGGATGACGAAAAACTGTAAGACAGTATGTACACTTGTATTGAAACTGCCATGTCATTAAAGATACTGCTCACCAGAGGGAGTCAGTGGGCTGTGTACTAGTATGTATGAGGCTTGCACTTTATATTAATACAAATCTACCCGTTCTCTGAAACCTGCTGACCTATTATCCTGAATATTTCTCACACTGACTTTAATGTAACACTGAGATCCCAGAAGGATCAGATTGTTAGTAGCCCAGGGTTAGCGTTCAGTGTCATGATAGACATAAGCTATAGACAATGAAAAGAAGAGATTTAATATAACCTATGACAAAGCAGTCTTGCATTCAGAAAGTTTGTTAGTTGTGTTGAGATATCGTAATAATTTGTAAAAAGGAAAATGGTGTACTTCTTTGAATGGACCAGTTAAGTAATGATCTATTTTTTCTAGGCCAAAACTCAGATTCAAACTAGAGTATATTTAAGTGGTCTCTCCTGGGTACTGTCATTCCACAGCGCAGCTATGGCACATGAAAGCGACCATGCAGCTCTAAACCCCAGACTGACCCTGCGTCTTGCTCTGGTTTCTGTAGTAATGTCACCCAGCTATGGCCAGATGCCCTCACCGTCATCAGCAAGCACCGCTGCTCCTTCAGGGCACCTAGGCAGCCCAGGAAGCCTGTCACCATGGTGATGCCCCCAGCAACCAGCAGCAGATTGGCGGCAGAGAGTGAGGGAAAGGACAGAGGGAGAGCGGAGATCTCGGCCTGTTTGAAGGACAGCCAGACCCCCACACCAAACAGGCCACATCCTCCCAGCTGCATGAGAGACAAACAGGCACGTTGACCCAGCAGTCAGTTACACAAGGCTGTTCTCACATGTACAGAAAACCCTAAAAGTGACTACTGATTAAAATTTGATAAGATTATATTAGTGGAGCAAATTAATCAAATAAATGTCACATTGTAAACTGACAGATTAGTCCAACAGGCTAGTCCAAGGAGAGGTGTAACTGACCCAGAATATTAAGTTAAAGATGAACATGAGGTACTTCACACAGCACAGGCATCTCCGTGTCACTGTCATCCTGGGAGGGTGAGGTAAGTTAGAACAACAGAGGAGTTATTTCCAGATGGCAGATATCATATTTGGCACACAACCAGTACATCAACAAGAAGTTATTTTGTAATTTCACCATAATTAACATGTTTATTCAAAGTGGACAGTGAGTACACTCAGTCCAGTGGAATCTTTAATGACCTGTTCTACTGACAGGAAATGGCGTTTCCAGAGCGGAACTGACAACCCCTCTCCCAACTGCTGAGCTAATTGTGTCGGTGCAGGGCATTTCACAGTCAGGGACAATAGACCAACCCCGAGCTTTTACTCACTTCAAAAATGTGGCCTGCGCTTGGCAGGAGCCTGTGCATACTACGAATGACATGACTCAGATACTTTCCTGTTTTTGCCAGGATGTGTCTGTAAGAAACCATCTCGCCAGCTAAAACAAAGTAGTGTAGAGTTCACCTAACATGGAGTTCTTCTGGTCAGTCACAGTGTGGAGGAGGAAATGTTCTTGTTTTTAAGCTGTAGCAAAGGATTTAGGGACAAAATAACTCAAGGCTGTAAAATTGTGGTTTATGACTACAGAGCCACACAAAGTTAGAGTGATTTTGTTCTAATTAGAGTTCTTTGCTCTAAACAAAAATGAAAACTATGGAATCTTCACTGTACGGCTGCATGACTTCATTAAATCTGTCATTTAAAACAAGAATGTTCCACAATCTTGATGTGATATTCTGATGCTCGCCTATTAACCTCATGGCTAGCTTCCCAGACAGGGATGAAAACCAGTTTACTCATAAAATGTAGCTGAAGTACAGAAAAACATGGAGAGAGGGAGAGAGACTGATGAACATACATATACATACTAGCGGCCACACTCATATACACACTCCTCCCAACCCTTTCATCTTGTTTCATTAAAAAAAAAAAACATCTCTTCATCTAATCCAACAGCAAATGAAGTAAACTAGGACTTGCCATTCATATTGCCAGTATTGTCCAAAACTGTATTAGTTTAGGTTTCAGTCTTTCTTGATTCAGTTACTCAGAAGCACCGTTTGATTATTTGATTATGCTCAGGCAAAAAAGAAGACAAAAATATTCCAAAAGTATCACTTGAACCTACTGCATTGCCATAATGTAAGTGCTCGATCTAAATCAGTCATAGGTTTGGCTTTACTGAAAAGTGGCCTTCGACAGCTAGCCTTAGCCTTTGACCCCATGTCATATGTTGAGCCTGAGGGTGCCCTTTACTATACCTGTGGCTGCTGGTCAGATTCCTGTGAGGTGACGAAAGGGTAACTGTTGCAGCTGACAGAAGAAGTCCTCCTCTGGCCCCCCAAGTGCTTCTCTTGTGATCTGGCCAGATGCTTTTGCTGAGCCTGTAGATTTTTCAGTCTCAGCTAATGCACATCCTTTGTTGTCCGATTCCTTGATTTAAATTTCTTGGAAGTTCGTGAGGCTCCTTGCGTTCCCTCGTCGGAACTCCTTGACACAAGAATGCAACACAGATGAAAACCAGTGCACCTCTTTTTTTTACTCTAGTTGTAGAACTTGAACGTTTATTTCCCCTCTCTCTCTCTCGCTCCCTCGCTCTCTCTCAGGCGTTCTACTGTTTTTCCTTTCTTTCTTACGGTCTTGGACTTGTGTGTTTGTCTCTACTCTCCCTCTGTTGTTTTGTTATTCCTTTGTTCCCCCTTCCACTTTTCTATTAGTGCAAAGTTTTGCCTCTGCTCTCCCCTCCTGTTGTCAATGGTTTCCAGATGTAGGGGTTTGCCCTCCCCCTCTCTCTCTCTCTCTCTCTCTCTCTCTCTCTCTCTCCCTCAATCTCTCTCTCTCTCTCACACACACACACAGACACTCACTCACTCCCTTTCTCTCTCTTTCTCTCTCTCTCTCTCTCACACACACATTCCGTCTCTCTCTCTCTCACTCCCTCTCTCTCACACACACACACTCCCTCTCTCTCTCACTCCCTCTCCCTCTCTCTCTCTCTCTCACACACACACTCCGTTTCTCTCTCTCACTCCCTCTCTCTCTCTCTCACACACACACACTCCCTCTGTCTCTCTCCCTCTCTCTCTCTCTCTCTCTCACACACACACACTCCCTCTCTCCCTCACTCCCCCCCCCCCCCTCTCAAACCTCTGTCTCTTGAGAATTCATTCTCTTCCACTGCCCTTGTCCACATCCCCTCCCCCTCTGTTCCCTCTGTTCACCTACAACCCCCCCCGCCTCCCTACTCGCCTCATAGTAAACTTCTGGAGTGACATGGACGTACATGATGGGCATCTCCTCAGCTGTGTTTGCAAATTTTTCTGTCCTTTATCACACTGTCTTTTGCTTGTGCTCTCTCTCGCTCTCTGACACACACACACACACACACACAGACACACATACATAGACATACATGTATTGACACACACACAATACACCCTTTCCTTCCTTCACTTCCTTTCTGGTCTCGCTGTGTGTGCATTTATAGTGTGAGTGTGTGTGTGTGTGTGTGTGGGGGGGGGGGGGGGGGGGTCGATGTGGATAGACAAACATGGTTGAAAACTGACTTACATAACTTGGAATCATGGAATATGATGGCTCTGGTTGTGTAGTGGCCAGCATCTTCATTGTGTTATTTGTTACAGTAATATCAGACTTACTAATTGAGACAAACATGTATGTACAGGTATATGTGTACATACATGTGCATAAATATTTCCCATACTCTATGTGTGCACTGTATGATATGTGTGATATTATTGTATATGGGCGAAAGCTGAGGTGCTTGTGTGTGTGTGTGTGCGTGTACGTGCGTGTGTGTGTGAGTGAGTGTTTGTGTATTTGTTTGGGGATAGTATTCACCACAGACCTAATATTACTGATAGACTGTGGCAGAATTTGCCTCCCTTGATAGACCAAAATGACAGTTGGCAGAGTTGTCTACTTCTCACCACACCCATTACTGGTGTAAAGCTCAATCGGTCAGAGGCTCCCTCTAGTGGCCAAACTTGAAGCTTCTAGTAGAAGCTACTAGCTCAACCCTATTAAGAAATCTTGTGGAAAAAAAATAAATCTTTTGTTTATTTAGTAACTCAATTTTCCCATTGATTTTTAGGCAGAAAGGAAATAAAGGCATTACTTGGTCTGTGGATAATCATTCCATCCACTCTAGAAATAAAATTGAAAGGCCTGAAACAAAAATCAGAGACACATTAAATTGAACTTTGGTTTATTGAATAAGATTAAATTTCACATATTTATATAGGTAACAAAAAAGACCTTAAGGTATCTGTACATACTACACAGGAATGCAAAGGCACAGACTGTGGCTGGTTGGCTCAGATCAAGATATTTTGACTGTGGTTGTATTCTTGAGGTTTTGGATTCACAGTGAGGAATGTGCTGTTCTACTGCATGTTTTTCTTAAGATGTTTAGTACGGGTGAATTCAGTGACTTTGTTCCCAGTTCACTAAGTGAACCGTGTGCGTTCGTGTGCAGAGATTTTTCTTCCATTTTATCTTCTTCTCCTTTAAATACCTAAGAGTTCATTTATTGCACAGTGGACTGCAAGTGTGTGGAGTGGTCATGAGTAAGTGGTGTTTCACACAGCTGTGGTTTGGCAGAATGCTACGGCTCCATTCAGTGCCCCACCTGTCTCTGCCATTGCTTCCCCTTTCTTCTGTGCCTCTGACTCTTCTGCAAGGGGCCTCCCTGTGCTCTGTTTTTCCTTAGAGGGGGCCGCAGGCTTCTGGTTTGCTGGGTTCTCCTCGTCTACTTCATCCTCGACGTCCTCGTCAATGTAGAGCAGCGGCGACTGCGCTTCCCATTTTTTGACCTCCTTAGTGCCATTGGCCCCCACGGCTTTCTCCTCATCCTCGCTGGGCACGAACGTGCTGAGCATTGGCTGCATCCCGTCCGCTGGCCCGCCATCGTCGTTGTCCTCCTCGTCCACGTCGTACTGGTTGCCCTCGCCCCTCTCCGCTCCGTCCATCAGCACGGGCCCGGCCCAGGCGTCTTCCTCACCCTTCTTCCTTTTCTTACGTCCATTCACGCCACAGTGGCCGAGCCCGCTCTCTTGTTTCTGTTTTCTGCGTTTCATGAGCAGGCCGATGCAGGCTACGCTGGCTACTGCGGCCAACAGGGCGGCAAAGAGAACCCACAGCCACACCGGCTTATCGGACTGGTTCCCTGGCTCTTCCACCGGGGAGAGTCCTCCGACCAGGGCAGGGTCACGAATAGTAGATGTTCCTGTAGTAACAGTACCAGAAGAACCAGTACCAGAAGTATCAGTAGTTCCTCTGCTGGTGGTCGTTTCAGGGGGGTGAGGTGAGAAGGAGATTGCGATTGCTGGGATGAAAGCACTGGGAAGAGCCACTGGTGGTGTTGTGCCGATGGTTTCTGCAGTAGTCGTAACAGCATGGGTAGATTCCTGGGTTGTTAAAGTAGAAGTGGACTCAACCATTGCTGTTGTAGTTGGAGGTGGGTGTGTGGGTATGACACCAGCAGCCGTCGGTGTAAGGGTAATGGCAATCGGACTGGTGCCTTGATCCACTGGGGCAGAAGTGCTCTCACGTATATAAGTAGTGGGGATTTTTTGTTGTACGGTTGTCAGAGGCATCTGTGTGGTCTCAGTTGTGGTTGAAAGAACAGGAGTGGTGGGCTCTGCTGCAGCAGCAGTGGTGGTTCTCTCTGTTTGAAGGGATGAAGCAGTACTGGCCTGATGGACAGAAGGGTCTTCAGAAGTAGTCTCAGTGAAGACGAGAGTAGACTTTATGTCTGTGTCCACAGAAATCTTAGTAAGCTTAGTGGAGAGCATAGCTGTAGTAGCACCACCCGCTGACTCTGTTGCAGTAGTGTCAGACCTAACATCTGGCGCATTTGTCAGGTTCTGTGCATGAAGTAGCCAAGGGAAGGAGAAGAGAAGCAGTGAGCAAAGCAGTTTCATACTGAAGAACAATCAGGGCCCTGAACAGAGGTTTGTCAACGGCCTTTGCTTTTATCTGTGGAGTAGGCCTGGCGTTGCGGTGATGTGGTGGTCAGTCCCGGTGCTCAGGCAAACGGGTGAAGGTGGACGCTTGTAAACGAGAGCTTGGACAATCTCATCTGTCACCACACCCACGCCTCTGGAAGAGGTGGCAGTGGAGAGGAGGTGACACTTTGTCTGTCCACTTTCCCCAGGCTTCCGTTTGCCCTTAGCTGCTCTCTCGTGCCCTCTCTGCTGCCCTCTGCTGCTCTCTGCTGTGCTTTCACTGGTGCTGGAGTGCTCTTGCAGATTTGCCCTGGCAGGTGTGCCGGAAAAGACACAGCCCTGTTTTTCTTCTTTTTTCTGCGCTGTTTTTGTCCCTTTCTCTCTTCCTCCTTCCACCTCATATGCTTGAGTGTGGTGTCTTGCGGCCAATCAGCCGAGGTTCCACGACAGAGGGGAATTTCAGCCGCAGAGATCTCGAGCACAAAGAGTTCTGTGAGGAAAAAAAAGACAAAATATTTCTAATTAGTGGAGAAAATTAGAGTGAAAAAAAAATTAATTATGCCAACATCTCCCCCAAGAATAACTCCATAACTCTAACCCTAGATTGAGTGTGGTCAGAAAGGAATATCTTCATCATTTCAGCCACTATAATTACAAAAGTAAAAATAAATTATTATTATTTAGGTGAGCATTTCATCACAGCTTTTGTCCGGGTGGCTCTTTTCATGTGATGTGAAGACTGTTGCTGTCTCAAGTGATGGAAGTTGGATCACCATTTCCACAACACAAACTTTTATCACAATTTTATATTCAACACAGTCAGTGAGAACATTGCACACGGTCTTCAAAATATGCACAAGGTCTTCATTAATGCCATGAGATCCCCAGTGTACAGTCAGTTATTTACCATGTGTATTAAGCTTGAGCATGCCTCGCTTTAAAGGGAAAATCCAGTTTGACTCAGAATTGCACTTGTTTAATTAATTTAATTTAATTTTGACCATTTTGTATTGGATATCAAATGCTCAAACTTAAATAAAAGCTTCATATATTACGTAATTAGCTACTAAACAGCTTAGGGCTTCTCCACTTCATCACCTGCAATATCATTCATTTTTGTGGACATACTGAAATCTGTTGTGAATGTGCATTCTAGCGCACAAGCCGTTAGCTTAGCTTTCTCCATAAGTAAGAGTTAGGCTTACCTGGCACACGTGAATCACATGGCGGTTACTCTATTCCACTCTGTAGTGTGGACGTTCAGCCTTGAAAGATAGGAAAAAAAAAAAACGTTTTGTTCTTTCTTGCTTTGCTCTCTCTTGCAAGGTTCAGTCTATCACTTTGCCTTGATCCTCTCTTGATCTCTCTTTTTCTCTATCTCTCCTTGCCGGAGACAGGCTGCTTGTTGCCCGTGGCTTCTGTTGAAGTGTGATAGCTGAGGCTGCTGGAGGAAGGCCAAAGGTTCAAGTTTACCTCTGTGCTCTGTTGTAATGCTCTTCTGGTGCCTCCCACAAAGGAGAAGTCAACAGCCATCAGAGGAAGCCACATGCTGGGTGTGTTGAGACATGTGGGCATTGCTTTGTGGTGTTTGCGTGCGTGTGTTCTTGTTTGCGAGCCCGTTTGTGTTGGGTGCTTGTTTGTGTTTGTACTTTTCTTGTGTGTGTGTGTGTGTGTGTGTCTGTGTGTGACAGATTGGGTCATTGGGTGTAGAGGTGGTACAGTTCATGAAAAACGTTAAAGACAGGAAGTTGAATATGTGGCAGTGGGTTTACTCATACTGTGTCACAGATTAAAAGCTGTTTTTTCTTAAAAATGCGTCACTGGATTTCTAAGTATCTCAAAACAGCATTAGCAGATAGACTAAGGTGTTTCAATAAATATAATGTTCTAGCCTACATATGGCTGTGAGTGCAGATGAATATTCCTGTTTAAGTTGTGTGGTTGTGCATGTATTTTTACCTATGTTTATACGTGTGTGTGTGTGTGTGTGTGTTCTTTGTGGTTAGCACACTCCCTGTCCCCTAAAAAAAATAACTGCCAGTCTCATTTCCTCTTTCTTTTGAACATGCAGTCTCTTTACTAACAACTCTTCCCTCCCCTTGCATGAACAGCCATGCGCTTATAAGCTCCCTTCTACATCCCCATCCACATGTTCCCTGACACAACCACAACCATGTACCCCTCACACAAGATTACTTTGTAGAATAAAACATTTACTCAGCGAAACAAAACCATACAGTCAAGGAATAATAATAATTACATTTATTTACAAATATGTTTGCCATATAGATAGTTTCAAACAAAACAAAACAAAAACAATTCCTGAATGTTCTATTTTGTTCCCAAAACTACTGTCCCCATGTTTATATTACCTCAGATTGCCATATGAACTAATGAGAAGGATCCGTTTGGAATATTAAAAAATTCTGTCAGTCTACACACTACACCTCCTCTTCCTCCGGTATTGTCTGGTGATTCCATTCCATTGGCCTCTCCCTGCCGTACCAAAACTCTGTAATATCAGCCATAGTCACCTTAGGCTGACGCCACAGGCTTCCGTTCATCTTCTCCCCCTTTCTCTCGCTCCGTCTCTCCCTCCTCTTCTCCTCCGCCACCCCTCTCCTTGTCTCGCTGCTGTGTGTCATGGTGCCGTTGGCGTACCAGAACTCCACTCTCTCGTCCACCGAGGCCTGCGGGTTCAGCCACAGGCTCTCCTTTTCCCCTCTGTTGGTTCCTCCTTTCTCCATGCCCGCTGCCCTCGTCCGCCTGTCAAACTCTAAGCTCTGGGCCTTCCGTACGGCAGACAGACGGACCCACAGGAAGATGCTGAGTCCCAGGAATAAAGACGCAGACACTGAGAGGGCCCAGAGCGTTAGGATGCAGGTCCACTTAGAGTAAAAAGGACAATGCCCTTTTTTGTTGACTTCTGAGGAATTTGCTTTGGTTTCGGTTTGTAAAACCTTTGGCCTTAGGCCTCCTGTTGTCACCAGTGTGGTTGAGGCCATGGTGTGCAGCGGAATGGAGATGTTAAGTGCAGAAGTGCTGTTGATGGAGAGGGTGATATTGGATATGTCAGTGTCCATGCCCATGGAAGAGTGTGAAGCAGCTGAAGGATCTACTGTAGCTGCCTCAGTTTGAAGTGTGGTGAATGTTGCACTGATGGTTGTGATGGTGGTGGTGTGTGACTCTGTAAGACCATCCGTGGTTAGTTTGCGACGAACGTTTGAGGTCATGTTTGAGGTTGTGTCATATGTCCTTGAGTTCTGTGCTGTCATGCCATTTGTGCGTGACTCCCTCTCCTCCGTCTCCGTGCTGTCTGACCTGGCCTGTGTTGAGAGCCCTGTATGAGACAAGGAGGAATGGGTGTAACCTAAGCCCTGAGTCAGAGCCTCCTCAGTAGACGGAGTGGAGTGTACGCTCTGGTTCATTTCTGTCCTCTGGTCGGATGGAGGCAAATCCATCCCTCCCTCTGTCATGACCCACTTGGGCTCAGGGGAGGTTGTTTGTGAGCTGGCCACAGCTTCCAGCTGGCCCTGGGTCACCTCTACCCCCAGCGGAGTGGGGTTTGGTGTCAGCTGGGGGCCTCCATGCCGCTGTGCTGTGGTGGAGCTTGATCCTGTGCTCTTGGTGGTGTTGTGCCTCTTAGTAGAGGTAATTAGGGTAATAGAGGCTGTTGCCTGCTGCTGGCTGGGTGGTCCGGCGGTTGTAATGGCAGCTGTAACATAAGAATTGGTCTCCACTGTATGGGACTTACTGTTTGTCGATAGAATGACAGTTGTTTTTGGAATGATTGTTTTTACAATTAATTGTTCTGCTCTTGTTCCCTCAGTGACAGTCAGTTTGTCCACTGTGGGGATTTTGGTGGTTTCTGCTGTCGTTGTTGTTGTTGTTGTTGTTGTGTGTGCTGTTGGTGTTGTTGCATCACTGACCACTGATGTAGCCGTGCTTATCATGAGGTTTGTTTTGGTAACTGGTGGGGTTGTCATGGCGTCATTCACATCCAGTGAAGAACGTAGCGTTGATTCAGTGAGGACATGACAAACACAAAGACCCACCAAAAGCAGCACCCGAACTATCTTCTGTATGTATGGCGCCTGTCAAGAAATGGATATAAGCTAAAATGAGACAAAAATTAAACTAGACAAATGACAGCCTCAGTTTTTGTTTTGGTTTCTGAGTTGCTCAACACCCAACCTTAGTTTTTTTAAATGAGAAAGGTCTCTTTGACATCAAAATTCTCTTGAGTAAACGTCTACATATCCTCAGTGTGAGTTATATGAAATCTTGAACTAAAACAACAGTATTGTAACTTACCATGCCTGATCGGCGCTCATCTCACATTATCTTCTACTTCCTACCAAACTTCTGCTTGCTGTGTTAGGGCACCAGCAAGTCCTCTAGACTTCTGGGAAATCCATGGGGGGACCAATCAGAGGTGCCGAAAGGAGGTGACAACTAAAAAGACTTCTCATTCGATTGCCATGGTGACAGTGGAATCAAAGAGCTGGAGGCTAAAACAGGATGTGGTTCTCAAGCCAAGCCTCCAAAGTCATTGCATCTCATATGTTGCAGAATGTCACACGGGTATCCGGCTGACTCAATTCACAACAGTAGATTTACAAATGTGTTACAGGAACAGTCTTTTCCAGGACAGCATGAACTGTGTTTTGCAACATAAAAGATGTACAATAAGCACAGTATTAAATGGATGAACAATTTGTCACCAATCTTATAGAAGATAAAAGTCTGGTCATTCATAAATACGTCAGTCATCTGTTGTGTGTCTCCTTTCTTTCACTAACATTGAGTAATCTCGTTTTCATGTTTTGACCCTGACGTGTTGCCATAGACTGCGTCTGTATTTAATTGAGGATTGTCTGGGATTAGAGGCCTTAGATTGACCTAATCTGTTTGAGACACGGACACCACACCGACAGTGTGGCGTGTGTACCAGTAGTACAGCAAAGTTGAGAGAAAAGGAGAGAGGGACAGATAGAAAGAAAGAAGCAAAGATAGATCGATAGAGAGAGAGAGAGTGAAATAAAACACCAATAAGTGAACGAATCACTGAGGTGAAGAATAGAGCACAGAAATGGAAAACCCAGATGACAAAGAGGTGGAGAGTGAAGAGAAAGACAGGACAGAGCTAGGGCAAGGGACAGAGACAGCAGGCCAAGAGGAGAGCGAGTTAGTGGACTGGAATGGCTTTATCTCAGGGGAGACAGATGAGGCCCAGGGAGACCTGTGGCCTGACTGGAAGCCCAGCGGACCCGTGACACCAGAGCAAGTCCTGAGACTAGCAGGCTACACACGGGGTGAGTCCATCGTCGCCATAATACTGTAGTGACCACAGGGCCCTAAACTGGCATCTGTTCAGTATGGGTGCAATCTCTAATGAATTATCAGAAACTTCAATGTTTCACTTCAGTAAATAAAATTCTCTCTCTCTCTTAAAATTACCACAGTTACGCTGATAGGCCTTTTATTTATAGAATTCAGGTCATGTAACACCAGTATGAGGTGCACACAAAGACTTGCCTTAGTTTGTGTAGCTGTAAAAACAGCAGAAACATACTTTATGCAGTATAAATACTTGATATAACGGTACTGATGCTGTAATTTAAATAAGTACAGCTTCACAATTCATTGCTCATTGTCCAGCCTGTACTACACAGCCAGACTGACTGCAGACAGACTAGAATATTAAGAGAGAGAGAGAGCTGTTCATTCATCCCGATATCCCGCATATACATGACATTCTTTAAGCTGACAATGCATTGATGTTAATTATTTGCCAGATATAAATATGAATGCTAGTTATTGTCAGGCTAACTGCTGCTGTAATGTCTCACAAAGGGCCCTGTATTTACATGTACTATGTAGGTTATGGCTTTTATCTATATCTGTACATGAGCACATAGCACTTCATTTTCATTTGCACAGAAATAGGAATCTTATAAATGTATATTTATGTATTATATTAATGTACATTCATTGAATTAATGGTACGTTCCTATAACATAAATGTAAATGTATCCTCTTCTTTACTGATAAGGATATTTTATTGCTGTCTTAGAAATGAATGCAACATAATCAATGTTAAATAATAAACATTTATAGGACATCAATTCATCACAGCCTTTTTAAAGGAATGGTTTAAAACATGTCAGTGTTTCCTGCTTCCTGTAGAAACTGTGGCAGACAGACAAGAGTGTGATTGATGATTCAGCAGAGATAAGCTAATGCCGCTAAACAATGCCTCCTAGTGTTAGACTTTGGAACTGCATGCAGAAGTGGGCCTGTTGCTTGCTTGCCCACACTCTCGGTTCAAGAACAAAGTGCAATTTTTCAGCCACATGAATGACTATTATCCTTGTTTTCTGACCACTTATGATGAAATACAATGGTTAAGATTGAAATTTTGTCTCTGTTCTGAGAATTTTTGGTTGTTTCGGTAGCAAAAGCCAGTTGAAATACCTACTGCAAAGCTACTGCAACAACTGAAAATTCTCAGAACAGAGGCATTCGTCAAAATTTATCTTAACCACTGTTGTATTTTATCATAAACAGTCAAAAATGTTGTTTTAAGTGTAAAAAAGTGAACTTGTCTTTAGATGCAGAATTTTTAATAAGTGAAGTGCATTTACTCCAGTCCGTGTTTTAATTTTGTGTTTATGCTCATGGGTAGCCTATTTGTGCTCTCCGGAGGAAAACATTTACAACATCCACTTCTCACGCTTCAAAATCAGGGACATGGACACAGGTGCTACCATTTTGGATATCAAAAAGCATTGTCCAGCAGGTATGTGTGAGCATAGACTTTGCCACAAGCACATTTGCAATTCAGGTTTGTGTATCCATGTTTGTGTGTTGGTCATCATATGGTGTGTCTTTCATCATGAAGTCACCCATCACTCCTTCACCCCTAAATGTAAAAATACTTCAAAAACAGTACAAATTCTATAAAATTCTACAAACGTTTACAAGTGCACTATTAAAGTGTACATATTATTAATTATATTTGCTACCATCCTGCAAAAGAGGTGTCTTTACAAGTGTTTCTGAACCTTTCCAAAACATGATGATGATGATGACGATGATGGTGGTGGTGATGAAGGTGATGAAGACAAAGAGCAGAGATTTTTTGAGGCAGATGTGGCCTACTGTTTAACAGCTCCAACTCTTAACTGAAGGGTGGCAGTTTCGATCCCCGAATGGTGAGACAAATGTGTTCATAGGGAGTGTCCATAGAGACATCACTCTATCGTGTCCACATCCATGACTGGGGAGCACTTAAGCAAGACCACCTACTGCTCCAGGTTTCAATGTTTTCACTTCACTCACTGTGTTCTGTGTAACACAAAGTGTAAACACTACAAGCCACAAATGGATAAAATTATGAGAAAGATTAGCCCATCTCTCTATCTATCTATCTATCTATCTATCTATCTATCTGTCTATCTTTCTATCTGTCTGTCTGTCTGTCTGTGTGTCTGGATTTAGATGTTAAACTGTAGTCTCCGTAATCAGTACCAGTACTATTGCTCATGTAGTTCTAATCCACACTCCATCCTCCTTGTAAGAGATCACTGCCGAGCAGCAACAGCAGGAGCCGGGGAGATTTATTCGGTATCACTTTTCCCCTGCTTTTCTTGCCATCAGGGAGATCGGAGCCACGTAAGTCGATATTGTATATTAATACAGTAGACTAATCTCTCTCTCTGTGTTTGTGTGTGTGTGTGTGTGTGTGTGTGTGTATGTGTCTGTCTGTCTGTCTGTCTGTATGTGTCTGTATGCATATCTTCCTCTTGTCTCTCCCATTTAAAAAATACATCATAGTGGATAAATTAAGACTTATCTATCTGCCTTTGTGTCTATCTATCTGCCTTTCTCTGCAAAAAAACTACATCCTCAGATTCAGTGTCTCTTCACAAATTATTCTTGCCTAACCTATTATAATGGATCACAATTAGCTCAACTTGTTTTTCCTGAAACACCTTTTTTTCTCTCATGCAGGCTGGAGTTTATAGTGGGAACCAAGGCAGTGAACAAATTCCGTCTGATAGAGAGGCATTACTTCCGAGACCTGCTCCTAAAAAGCTTTGACTTTGAGATTGGCTTCTGTATCCCCGACAGCAGGAACACATGTGAACACATCTACAGTATGCCTCAGCTGGAGCCAGAGATAGGTATGTTTGTATGTATGACTGAGAGCGCTGTTCTGGAGTCAGACAAAGAGTAAGTCTGACGACAAAAGGATAGTTTTTAACACTTTGTTCAAATATCGCTATCAAACAAGTTTTGTCAAGACTCAGAAATGTGTTTTGTGTGTGTGCATGCATGCATGTGTGGGGTTGTGGGTGTGGTTATGTGTATGCATGTGTTTTCCTTTGTGTGTTCTCTGTCCTTAGTTGAAGAGATGATTGCAAGCCCGTATGAGACACGATCGGACAGCTTCTACTTTGCTAATAACAAACTGATCATGCACCACAAAGCTGAATACTCCTTCTGCCCGAAGCATGATGGGTTCATAAGAGAATGACTACCTCCTGATGGTGCTTTTTGTGGTCCGAGAATGTGGAATTGAGAATGCTGAACAAACTCCTTTATGTTATAGATTTTATCAACATCCCTGCATTTGAGCTCTCTTGGTATGTATGAAAAGAGCATTGGTGTTACTTATGTATGTAGAGGTATATCAGTAAGACCACCTGTGTACCTGAAAGAATGATAATAAAATTTAATTTATGAAATGTATAAGTTGCTTTTTTCACATTGGTTTTTGTGGCTTTAGGGGGTGAAAATTAAAATTCTAATTGACTTTATCTCTATTATCTCTATATTATTTCTAATTGACTTTAAACTGACATTATTTCTTCAGTAATGTACATGATTCATTCTCTGTTAGTTTAAAATTTGAAATTGTATGGCACTGACATTTAGCTTATGATACAGTGCTCCATTCCATTAACCAATTTGGACTGCTAAAATATAGGTTACCTTGGTACAATGCACTTAATGCTTGTTATTAAGACGCCACTAACTTCTTTCAAATGTCAGAATGATAAAGAAGGTTTAAATCCACAGAAGTTGGGGCAGAGAGTTCAGTTTTGCAGCAAACTCTCCTATGGAGTGAGCATCTGTGTTTTGATTCACTTGGAAGAGGAAGCTCTTTGTGGCCTACTGTGCAGCACTGTAACAAGCACATCAGCCCAAAGGTGAGGTAATTGCCCTCTTTTAAAAATCCCCTCTGCTTCCCTCTCTCATCCTCTCATACAAAAATGCATAAACATCCTCTCTTGGATCAAACATACAAATCCATTCACTTCAGGGGGGTGCATCCTGGCAGTAACACAGATACAGATGCACTCATAAATACAGGGATTCAGGCACACATACAGACACCCACCACCCCATCTCCTTATGGACTGACTCAATTAAATATGGTGAGGGAAGCGGGTCTCTTTCTCTTCCTCTTCCTCTCCTTTCCCATCCCCCAGTTTTCCTCTCCATACATTCCACTCTTCTCTTTTCTCTCCTCTCACAACTACTTTCATCTCTAATTTGGCTCATTTTTACTGAAGTAGATACCCATCTCTCTAACGCCCCGGCCATAATGGAGGAATTGTAAGCAGACACTTTGTGGTGTTTGACTTAAAGAACCCTCCAGCTTTGAGAAAGGGCTATGTCTGCTGCATCTGTCTTTTCAGAACTCATTATTAATGTGTCCAGCTGATTTTTGGAGAGGCCTGTGTGTGTGTGTGTGTGTGTGTGTGTGTGTGTGTGTGTGTGTGTGTGTGTGTGTGTGTGTTTGTGTGTGTGTGTGTGTGTGTGTGTGTGTGTGTGCGTGAGTGTGTGTGTGTGTGTGTGTTCATGTTGTCCTTATATAGATGCAGAATATATTAGTTAGTGAAAGCTAATAGATCACGTACCCATACACAGTCTGGAATCAATCCAGACCTATTTTCAGCTTGTCTCACATGTTTGTTTTGTGTGTGTGTGTGTGTGCATGCATGTGTGAGATAGAAGGGGTCTATCTCTGTTTGTGTGTGTGTGTGTGTGTGTGTGTGAGAGAGAGAGAGAGAGAGAGAGAGAAGAGGGAGGGAGAGAGACAGGGAGTGAGATGGAGAGATCACTTTGCTGACAAGAATCCATACAGTCTGAGAAGAAAGCCTACGCAGTCCCGTTACAGGAGGTCCTATATGGGTATTGATCCGGGCCCTGCCTAGTCTCCCGAGACAAAAGCAAATGGAAAACAGAAGTCTATAGCGCCTGCTGAGAATTAGTTGCTGAGAACTGTCGCCTGTCTTTTGTTGTTCGAAAATCGGAAAGCTTCCTTTTCATTCATCTTGCTGCCGAAATATTATCGGCGATGTGCGCGTTGTGTAACGCAACTGTTGGATTTCGTAATAAGTTTACGTGACAAATTTGATGCGCCTCTCTAATTATTTGGACTACCTTATCCAACAAAATGACCCTCTACGCGCTATTAGTAGTCGGACTCATACTCCTCAGCATCTCCTCGGCGATCCCTGCCCCGACTGTGGACCATTACTCCCGTGGAGTGGTAAGTGCATTTCATTAAAAAATAGCCGTATATACAGACACCATGCCGTGGGAATTAGTGTTTTTATTGATACATGGTTTTCAACTTTTTTGAAAGACATGACTGCATTGCATAAACCAAGACTGGTTTATAAAATGCAAATGGACTTCAAAATTGGCCAAGAAATTTTAGTTAAGTAGTCAGATCAGAATCAGATCATTTTAAGGCAACTTTCACTCGAATATGACCTACATTTGTTTGGAAGCTTGACGATGTTTACACACTGCCGATGAAATATTTACAGAATACATAGTTGTGCATTCAGTGAAGATGAGTGTGATAGCCACCTTAGCCCACTAAATATATTTTATTACTAATATTTTTAAAACTTTACATATGCTGGTTGCCAGCTGCCAGATCAATGGTACCCTGCCTCAGCTGAATCACTGAAGCCAAGCAGGTGTGGGCTTGGTTAGTACTTGGACGGTAAACTTCTTGGGAAAATTAGTTGCTGCTAGGTTAGTGAGGTAAGGGCTTTGGGTATCTTGAAAAGCAATATAGAAATGTACTAAGTAGTAACAAGTAGTAGTTAATATGGCCAGATAATGATTTGGATTTAAACAGCAAACGTAGGGTTGTAAAGGTAGAGGGGACTTTTGAGACATTTAAAAAAGTGATGTTAACATTAAACAATTGCAATGCTTTCCCTGGTTCATACCAAGGAGTGTATTGGATTTCATCTAGATTAGGTAGCCTACAAGAAAAGGATTTTGCTGAATTTAGACACTTATAGGGCCTATGATAAATTAGACACAGGAACGACTGTTGTCATAATCTACAAAGTCACATAGGTCTGCTATGAGGCAAAGTTTCTCAGTTGATTTAGATTGTAACTTTTTAAAGGAATCAGTTGAAGTTTGAAGCTATCATTAAATCAGTTTTTCAAGTCTCCCACAATAGCATAATAGAAAACTAAACATCAGCTGAGATTTTTGGATATGTAGTTTGCTGAAATATATTGAAAATGGCACATGCACATGTGTAGCCTCAGTGTTACCTGATCACTGCATGACTTCATCCCTGCCACAAACCCATGGCAAAGTATGCTATTCAAAATCATTTCATTGATTGGTCTGGCTCTTATGTCTCGACAGCACCCAAACAAAGCAGTCAAATGCCCCTAACATCATGAGACAAAGCCCATTGCAAGGAAAACCATTTCTCACAATGGCCATGGGGGCAAAAGGAACTGTAATTGAACTGGGCCTGTATCACCAGCAACCACCAAATTCCAGGTTGCACTGTATGGCCTACATAATGTGACACACTGATGCCCTGTCTCTCATTCTGTCATCTCTGTCTTTTGCTTTTAGGACTGGTTGAGCCGCTATGGCTACCTGCCCCCTGCAGATGTGCGGACAGGGAGACTTCACACCAAGGAGACCATTGAGAGAGCTCTGCAAGAGATGCAGCGCTTTGCTGGGCTTGAGGAAACTGGAACTCTGGGTAATTTGGGTGACCTGTTCTGAAGTCTGGGACACAGAGGCAAACTTCAGTTGGCATCATAGGCTCACATTAGGAACAGCATAGCATTTTTAAGTCCTGTTTTGTTTGTCCTGTTTACAAACAAGAAACAAAAGCAATGTCTGTTATCGTATTCATCGATCATATTAACCGAGCATTCAGTGATTGTGTCTCTCCCCAGCAGTAGTGACCTGATCATTGCCCTGTACAGACAAGATTCAGAGATTGGTGCAAGTTTTCCTTGAACATCAATGTGTTAGAAACTCAAGACAATACATTTTATCTGTAGTCAGTTCAGGAGGAAGCTGTTGAGTATGTGCATTATAACTCTAATTGGTACGGTAAGTGATGCTGGATAATACCATGTTTGTTGAAGTTTCTTTTATCCATGAAACCTTAGCCTATTTTAACCAAACATAAAAACACACACCAGAGTGGTATCTCACCCCTCCCTTCAGTGCTCACCAAGAAACTACACACGATATTCTCTTATTGCTTGAGGGATATGTTGCCCCCACTTAGTTTGTTTCCCCTTGATTTATGTAAGGCTGTGTGGGCTTTCAATGTACACAGAGAGCCCAAAGCTACTGGATCATCAGGAGAGATTCACTGAATTGTACAAAAAGTGTCATGTTTTGGCTGGTTTGACCTTGAATCATCTGCACAACATCACTACTTTGAAGAGGGTCCAGTTTATCCTTGATGATCCTAGCCACGCCCTGTTCAGGGAGTTCAAGTTGTATCTGTCTGGCCATAGAGAAAATGGCAAAAACAGGAAATTTAAAATTGGACTTGTAAACTACAAAATTCCATTCCAATTTTGCATGTGCTCTTAAGAGCAGCCTCGGTCATTTTGTGAAAAGAATCTGGGCATTCTCTATTAAGAAATGTTTCCAGCATTTTACTGTGCACATCTTTGCATTAACTTTGAAATGACTTGACCAGCCAAACCAATTGCATTGATCAGATTTCTAATGTTACCTGCTTTGCATAAACTTTGGCAATAATAATTTACTTGTCTATATTTGTCCTTTAATTAATTTACTTGTTCTTCCAACTGCCAGATTTGATATTTGCCCATGTTAATTACCATTTACCAAAGCCATTTTTGATTTTGACACTAACGTCACCCCATCTGGTCACTGACTGGGCCGACCGTCCTGGAAACTCGTGTTCACCGATCATTTCCAGACAACTGTCTCCATGCAATGAAAATGAGCAGATATACTTGTCTGGCTGTGCCAGGCTAATTTTCTTATTTAGTTTAATTGTGATTATGATGATGGTGCTGCTTTTTGTCTCCATCTCTCAGACAGAGCCACATTAGCCCTCATGGACAAACCGCGCTGTTCTTTACCAGACATCATTGGCACTGAAGACCTGCTGCGGAGGAGGAAAAGGAAGAGGAAGAAGAGATATAGTCTGACAGGTCTCCGATGGCATAAAACAGAGATCACATGGAGGTTTGTTTACCTGTGAACAGTATTTAAAACAAAAACCTGCTCTGAAGGTAGTGTCTGTTATAAGACAGAAATATATAATTTAAAAATTGTTCTGCACAAAATATGTTAGTGAAAGTTATGTAGTGAATATTGTGTTCATCAGAAGGGTGACCCTTTCGACCACCACATAATGCCTAATGTTGCTTGCTGTACATTTTCTTGATACTGTACCCTGTATATTGAATAACAGCCAGTATAAACCATCAGGACACACCAACTGTGTGCTGGCAACTATTTGTGACTGATATCCAGATAGAGTGGATTGTTTTTCACTCACGGTCATACTTCCTGCTCTCTGCCTCCAGTGTTCTGAACCTCCCGTCTCGCTCCCCCTGGCGCAAAGAGGTGATGGAGATGCTCCTAACTTATGCCTTAAAGTCCTGGGGTGACCACACACCTCTGCGCTTCCACCTGATGGACTCCAGACCGGGCGGACCGCAGCCGGATGTGGACATAGAGGTGTCCTTTCCACACCGCTACCACGATGATGGATACCCCTTTGATGGACGAGGGGGGGCGCTAGCACATGCATTCTTTCCTGGGACTGGGGACATGGCGGGGAACACCCACTTTGATGATGAAGAATACTGGACCTATGGAGGTCTCTATGAGCCTTAATGATTTACATACCAACCATGTGCCGAGTTTGGTTAATATTATGGCTTGATATAGAGAATGTTATGTACTGGCACACATTGTATATGTTGCCTTTAGCTTTGTGTCACAGGATTTTGTAAGATTTCAAATAGAGAAAGCAAGGTGACCAGAAGAATTAACCTAGACAAAGTCAACCAACTGTACAAAAAGGAGTGCTTAAAAGTGATTAGATAGGCACTTTCTCCCTCTCCTCCTTCTGACAGATGGGAATGGAACCACAGACCTATTTGCCGTGGCCGTGCATGAGTTTGGCCATGCTCTGGGCCTCTCCCACTCCTCGTCCATCCCCTCCATCATGAGGCCCTACTATCAGGGCTCAGTGGGAGACTTCCGCACCTACACACTGCCCAGGGATGACCAGCAGGGGATACAGGCGCTCTATGGTACACACACACACACACACACACACACACACACACGTGTTTTTTTGTTTAAACAAACACCTGCATGCATTACAGTGCACACTCATTTACAGTTCTTAAGACTGGCATTCATATTAATGTGCATGTTGAGGAGTGAGGAATTGCATATGAGATGAGTTTAACTGTCTTTGAAGGAAAGAGGGTTTTGACACACCCTACACCTGTGATGCCAGAGCTTCCATCTATACCTGTACAGCCGAGACCAGCTGATCAGTAAGAACAAATGTTGTCACCTTATTACACAAGGGAAATTAAATTGGCACACTGGCAAAGATTAAATGATTGTGACTTAACAGATAAAAAAAAACAATGTTGTTATGGTGAGGAGTGTAGTGATGTTTATGATGATCATTTCCCCAGTCCAGTGCCTGCTCTTCCTGATCGCTGTGCAGGAGGTTATGATGCTATAGCCAATATAAGAGGAGAGGTCTTCTTTTTCAGGGGTAAACACATGTTTATTTCAGATTTACTCAATGCAGACATGTGCATGTGCATGTGTACTTTTTCATTGGGCCCACATAAACACACCTATATATAGCTGTATAGTATAAACATGCTATCATACTCAAACACCTCACAACATTCCTCTATGTTTTGCCCTCTGTCTCTCCATCCCTCCCTCTGTCTGTCCACCTCTCTCTTTTTCTCTGTCAGGTAAATACTTCTGGCGGGTTCAGCACTCTGGCTCTCTGTTGTCCTTCATCCCTGCTTTAATTAAGAACTTCTGGATTGGTCTTCCTCCCACTCTCGAGGGAATAGATGCTGTCTATGAGAGGACCAATGGACACATAGTTTTTTTCATCGGTGAGGACAAAAAAAAAGAGGATCACCGAACATATGTACTGTTTGTACTTAGTGACTGAGCACAAACATGTATGTTTATACTGGCTCTACATGTGTTATATAACACATGTAGCCACTTATGGGAATGTGGGGGTGTTTGTAAACTCCAGCTGTTCTTGTGCTCTATGACTCTCTCAGGCGATCAGTACTGGGTGTTTAAGGACAGGACAGCACTTCCTGACTACCCTCGTCCGCTGGCTGACTGGGGCATGCGAACAATGGCGGGACACATCCCAACGAAACTGGAGGCGGCATTTGTGTGGGCGCACAATGGGAAAACGTACCTGTTCAGCAGTGGAGAGTTCTGGAGGTTTGACGAGAGGGGTGCAGACATGAGACAGGAGGTGGGGTATCCTCGATCAACCACGCTTTGGAATGGGGTGCCTGCACATCCGGATGACATCATCAGTTGGGGAGATGGTAAGGCCACACCAGGAAGGGGAAATAAGAAAATACATGCACCACAAAAAGGGACAAACTCTCTGAGGTCGGTGTAGAAATTATGCTTTATATTCTTCCCACATGATGGGGTTAAACCTACACCTAAACCTACTCTATCCTTATTTTTACAACCTATTTACAAGCGTCTTTGCTTTTTGCCTTTTCTCACAGCTTTTGATTTTCCACTGTGTTTTAGGGGACACATATTTTTTCAAGGGCTCTCCTACTGGGTGCTCAGACGAGGAGGACTGAATGAAGGACCCGTCAAGGCAAAATCCACTGCAGTAGACTGGATGAAATGTGACCCCCCCGGTCCAGAGCCTACCCCCACAGCCAAGGCTACAGCACCCTGCTGCTGCTCCAGAGGCCTGGCTCTCACTACCACAGCCCTGTCCTGGATCACCACATTTCTCCTGGCTGTCATAAGCCAAATTTTATTATTTTGATCTTTCAATATTTTTTTTGTGTTTGTATTTGAATTTTCTATAATTTTATGATTTTATATTCTAAAGATAAATATTTTAGGGTTCTGTGTATCAGCTTGGAAATGGGTTAGCATTTTATTCTTTTTAAATATGTCTGTGTCTTAACAAAACACTAATTCCAATAGCAATTGAAGTTAGAGAGATGCAATAATTATTTTCTTTTGGAAGGAAATGTTGATAGTTTACTACAGTATCTGTGCATTTGTATTTATCACTGTCCACATGGATATTGCCACTATTGCCTATCCAAGTCACAGCCTTTTTTTTGTCAGTGCATTATAGAAAAATGGGAAGGTTAACATCAACGTATACAAACAGTGTCACATCCACGTCATCTACATGAAAATACAATTATTCTGAACAATCCAATTAGATCATACAGTGTATTAAAACATAAGACATAAAATACTGGCACAGTAGATTTCAGTACAAACTTAATATTGGAAAATATTATAGCAATATTATAGCATAATATTGGAAAAAATGAAATCAAGCCGCTCAACTTCTCCATATATTACACTCATGACCTCTTACACTTTTGGGTTGAATCTTGTGGGATGATTCGCAACAGTATTCTAATTTCCTCAAAATGTCTCTGCTTAGAGCATACAAATATCCAATAAATTATTAAAACTTTGAGATAATCACAGTAAGAACGTTCTTGAGTTTGCCTATGGTCATTTACATAACATTAGACTCAATGATATAATTTCATTCAGTGCAGCCAGATTTCAGACATCACAGGCTCAAATGGTTTGACCTATAGCATACTGATAAATGCATAACCAATTGATTGTCTGTTTATCCCCATGCTCTTGTTGAGGATCAGTAGGCTATGTTGCAGGGATAGCCCAATATAATTGTGAGGAAAGAAAACTTTGTCCAAGAGCCTGTTTATTAAATCTATCATCACATTGGATATGGGAATTAATAGGCTTTAGCCTACACCCAAGGACGTTACATGTGAACATTTAATTGAACACTTGAGCCTAGAAAGATGCTTGGAAAATCGCTTTCTGTTCACAGCATATTGGAAACAGACGTTAGACTATGACAAGGTAACAAGCAAGGCTGATACTGCCAGAGTTCCTTTTAAGTTTACTGCATAAACAGTTCGCAAGTTTACTGTTTCAAGCTGCAAAAAGAGAGAGAATGAAGCAGAAAAAAAATCCAGTGAGCTGTATTGTGTATGCGCAAAGTTAGTGCCGTTTTAACGTCAAGAACATATCTTGCGTTGTAGTCCAAACGCATTGCACTATGGTCTATCTTGTTCCTATGACGTCTAAGTTAGCCGCGCTTGGATAAGGTAGCTAGCAACGTGTTTGAGAATTTTCTTCTTGTTCTTGGTTGTAACAACTCTGTATTTTGGGGTAAGACATCGTGCAGGTACTGAGTGAGGAGCCACCCTTCATTCTCTCTCTTTAAAACAAAAGAGGTAAGCTTTCAAACATGTGTGCTAGATTAGTATTATCGCTGTTAGTCACTAGCATTAGCTAATGTGAGCTAGTTCCACCTCGCTAACTTACTAGATGGCATACGTTACCACAGCGTCCTATCCAGACAACAGACATAACAAGTGTTTTTTCATCTAACGTCAGCTTGTAGTTAGAATAAACTTATGATAATTGGATGTTGGGTATAACTATGTAGAAACATTGAGAACCGAAGGCAACGACTAGCAGCAACCATTAGGTGTCTGCTTTAGCTATGTTAACGGTAGAGAATGGTCATGAATCGGCCATGTTATTTCCTTATCACAGCTTTTGTTTCGCAGGTAGCGTTAATTGTTGTATAACTTACTTAACTACTTACGTGCACTGAAGTTGAATGGAGGGGTCAGCCGTGTGAAGTAATGTACCGATAGTTAAATAGCCAGATGTCTAAAGATACCACCTAACGTTTCTTGTTGGGTAACTTATCTCCTGATAAAGTTACAACAGGCTTCTTTGGAAACGTTAGTGTACATTATCATCCAACACAAAATTTCACAACTAGGAGATGGATAGCTTGGTGAACTTGCTAGCATGCGCGTTTACTGAGATTACAAGGCCCATTTTCCCAGAGCAGGCCTATCATGTTCTACTCTGTCGATTCCTGAGTTTTGTTTTTTTTAGCGAGATAGTATAGGAGATCGACAGGTTGGCGTTGTCAGCTGTGGTCATATCAGTATCAATCGTAAAATTTTAAATATACATCAGTTTGTCGTTGCCGGAACGTAACTTGTCAATATCCATGGATTACGTCCGTCATTTCTTTTCAATACGTTTAGTAAAAAGTCGATCTGTGTTTGTCATTGAACTTAAGTTATCTCTACTTCATTCGTTTGATAACGGGCTCACTACTAAAGGATTGGCTATGGACTTCACTGATTGCTTGAGTATGCGTAAAGCCTAGTTTTTGAAGCGGTGTTCCTGTTGTCTATAAATTAGTTTGATGAATCGGCATTGTTTTATGTAAATGCGTCTTAGGTAAGTTGAGCGTCCTAAGACCCTGTGTAATATCGTGGAATTAAAGTGTTTAAGCTCTGGATCGATGAAGAGGATGGTCATGTACTGGTAGTGTTGTCCTTCTGTAACTCTGCAAACATTGAAGGTCTGTTTTTCTGCAGGTGGTGTTTTAGTTTGTGGAGATAGGCCTACATAGCCTGTGTTACCATAGGTCTACATCCTGCATTACATTATATTATATCCTTGAAAAATCTGTCAGTATTAGATTGCATCACATCCTTTGGAAACATTCTTCCTATTGTGACTTGGGTATGTGATGCTCAGTGATGCCTTTAGTTGATTTACCTCTAGTTACCCTTGTGAATGATGGAAGTTTTATATCCTTGCTTTATCTGCCCTCTACGTTGTTGATTGTTGTACCTCCCCTTTGTTTCTCTCCCTGATCTACCAGAGCAGAGATGTATAACGGGATTGGCCTTACAACGCCACGTGGCAGTGGCACCAATGGCTATGTGCAGCGGAACCTGTCGAGTGTGCGTGCCAAGCGCCCGCGCGAAGACCGCGCAAACGACGAGAAGGACCGCGAGCGCTTGGAGAGCCAGCTGAACCGCCAGCCTAATGCAGAGATCCTAGAGCACCAGCGTAAGAGGCAGCTGGAGGTCAAGTGTGCCGAGCTCCAGGACATGATGGAGGAGCAAGGGTAAGGTGTAGTTCCAGCCGTGCCAGATGAGAGTCTGATGGGGCACTTGTAGCATTCAGTTGTAATCGGGCCAATCCTTGTCTAGTCTGATCCTTTTGTATGTACATCCATGCAGCTTAATACCTGGTGGCAACAAGGTTGCTAACAACCTGATCTTTGATTAGCACATCTAGATTGCCTTATAACGAAGGGCAGCATAAATGCTCAACATGCTCAGATAACATTCTCCAGTTGCTGCATCAAAATGTATAGATTGAATGTTAGAGCTGTGACTCGTAGCACTTACCTGTATTGCTTCTCTCAGGTACTCTGCTGAAGAGATTGAGGAGAAAGTGAACAGTTTCCGCTTGATGCTGCAGGAACAACTGGAGCCTGCACCTGCTCCTACAGAACGTCCAACGTAAGCACCCGACCATCCGCCAATATCCTCACGCACATCCCAACAGCTCTCAAAGCTTCAGTAAACTAGTTGTCTTCAATTTATATGTCCTGTTCTTCATCCTTACATTGACTTTATCTTCATTCTACCTGTTTGCAGTGCGACCGAGACGCATGCGTTGGCTGCTGCCAACCAGCAGAAGAATGACCGGCTGAGGCAGGCCTTCGGCATCGGCTCCGACTATGTGGACGGTTCCTCCTTCCACCCCGACCGCAAGGAGCGCGAGAAGGAGAAGAGGGAGCAGGAGAGACTGGAGAGGGAGCGGCTGCAGCAGCAGCAATACCAGTGAGTAAATGACTGGAAAGAGCTAGACGGGACTCGGAGAGAAGAATAATTGAATGAGGATATAGAATTTATCTTAGGGTTAATGGCTCTTACTTTACTAATTTGTGGTGAATTGTTTTTAAATGTTTGAATTTGTACTAATCCTTTATTCTGTGTGTTTTAGGCTGATAGAAGCGTCCGAGGAGTCGGACTCCTCCCTAGAGCGCAAACAAAGCCACAAGAAGAAGAAAAAGAGAACCAAGCGTAGAGAAAGGTGAGTGTGGAGAATGAATGGGGAGCTGGACGGCACAATAACGCATGCTTGTTTTTGGCTGTTGAGGAATGTACAGTATAAGGCTTTGGTTTGATCATGGCATGCACTGTTATGTGTTGTAGCTCAGAGTCGCCCTCCCCCTCTCCCAAACGTGGGAAGAAGAAGGCTCAAAAGAAGAAAAAGAAAAAAAGGTGACTTATTGCAACTGCAGAATTTTTTTTTTTACCTTCTGCTAACTTGTCAGGGGAAAATTCTGTGAGACAGACAACAATTATTTCAGTAACAGCAGCAGACAGGCTGCCAGTTATCCTCTTTATTAAATTGCACATGTCTGTGTTCCCGTTACAGCCGATGCAAAGTTATTTATGTTTAGGAACCATACCTTACTGTTAGCCTGGCCGTAATTAAGTAAATGATTGTTTACTTCTCCGACCTCTTCATTATTTCTTAGGGTGGAATCTGAAGAGGAAGACAGTGACAGGTAAGTTGCTTGTGCAGAACACATGTTTGGGCAGTAGAATCTGCTGGGTCTTGAAGAGTTAGTCATTTTGTATTCCTCTGTGTCTGTGTGTCGTTATTTTACATCAGTTCTTCCGAAGAGAAGGAATCCTCAAAGAAAAAGAGGAAGAGAAAGAGGAGTGAAAATGAGACTCCGCCTCCTTCTAAAACACGCAAACGGCGCAGTGCATCATCCAGCCCCACTCACAGGTAGTGAAGCTCTCTTGTGCCGACGCACACGTTAGCAGTACCAGTCAGTGACCAACCTGTTGATTCCAATTAGAGATGTACGGGCAACCAGTGAAATTTTGATTGCCAATAGTTTATCCAACTGGGTTTATTCATTGTTTCTCCATTGAATGATGAGTATTCAGCTCTAACATAAAAAGTGTTTTGGATTATGTGTTTACCTTTTCCATGTGGATATGCACATGAAACCTGATCTGTCGCTGCTTTATCAGTAATTTGTCATGAATAGCTCCTATAGAGTTTGGAACTGCAGGGTATTTAATCTAGCACATTATCTACAGTGGCTTCCTTTGTTGACTGATGCCATTTCTTTTTATGTATGTAACCAGCCGGTCTCCTGCACCACTGAAAGAGCGTCAGCAGAATCAGTCGGGCAGAAGAGGCGAGGAAGAACGCAAGGAGCGGACCCCTGACAGGATGGGGAGGGGGCGCAGCGAGGGAACTCCTCCAAGAAGAGCCGGACGGGAGGTAGAGTCTTAACATAGAGGTTGTGTCTCAACATCTGCATTGTCAATTAATGACAATATGCCTGTGAAGATGCTCATTCATCCAGGTCATAATTGTAATTTGTATTGTAGTCGTAATTGCAACTGGACTTCTTTATGGGGCTTGAAAAAGGTCAGTTGCCCACGACATATTGCTCAATTAGTCCATTATTGATGCAAATAACGGCAGCCATTAGTAGAGTTCTGATCAAAATATCATGAAACCTGTGCCCAACTGCATATCAGGAGACCTGCATCCAAACGTCTACCATGTTTTGCTTCAGTAGTCTTCAGTAGTAGGCTCATGTTGTTTTTTTATCACTCTTTTAGTGACATTTATGTATCCTGTTTGCTCTTCTTTCTCAGAAACCACCCAGACATGTCAGTTCCTCTGATGGAGAGAGGAGAGAAAAAGACAAGGACCGAGGCAGGGAGAAAAAGTCCAGGCAAGACTCCTCCTCTCCTTCTCGGGACCGAGACCGAGCTCGCCATTCCAGGAGCCGGGAGCAGTCGAGAGGACGGGAGAAGGAGCAGGAGAAGCAGCAGCGAAAGAGACATGACTCCTCCTCTCCCTCCCCCTCTCCGTCCCCAAAGAGGCAGAAGGACAGGAGTCGGGATGAGGAGCGTAGGAGAGAGGAGGA
Organism: Tenualosa ilisha; assembly: GCA_015244755.2. NCBI lineage: Eukaryota > Metazoa > Chordata > Actinopteri > Clupeiformes > Clupeidae > Tenualosa > Tenualosa ilisha. The sequence goes on from PYXC01002370.1 coordinate 3,414,619, forward strand.
GGAGGAGGAGAGGAAGAGGAAAGACAAGGCTCCAAGGCGACGCGAGGAATCGTCAGCTTCCCCAGACAGGGAGCCTCCCAGGAGAGGACGTAGCAGAGAGAAGGAGCGAGGGGGCGGAAGAGAGAGGGACGCTTCCCCCAAGGCTCCCTCTGATCGAGAGCGGGACCGGGACAGGGATCGGGGCAGACAGAGAGAACCACCCAGGGGGAGGGAGAAAGAGAGCTCTCCTCCACCGGCCAGAGCACGAGAGAGCGAGCGCGAGAGGGATAGACGGAGGGATCGCCCCAGTGGCTCCCCGACACCCCCTAGACACTCGCCCCTTGCCAACGGCCGACAGCGGGAGAGGGATCGTGAGGAGGAGAGAAGGAAGGAGAGGGAGAGGGGAAGGGAGGAAAGGGAGGCTTACAAGGACCGGGAGCGAGAGAGCGATCGGGAGAAGGAGAGGGCGAGGGAGAAGGAGAAGGATGACACTCGCTCAGGCAAGCATCACACCCCAGAGAGGGACAGCGCGGCAGAGGCCAGGAAGGAGAGAGCTTTAGACGACAGAAACAGAAAAGAAAAAGAAAAAGAAGCGGAGGAGAAAAAGCGAGAGAAAGCGAAAGAAAAGAGTCCCGCAAAGGAAGACAAGGCAAAGGCCAAGCAGAAGCCAGCGAAGAAGAGCAAAGCCAAAGAGAGCAGCAGCAGCAGCAGCAGTAGCAGTAGTAGCAGTGGCAGCAGCAGCAGCAGCAGTGATAGCAGCAGCAGCAGCAGCGACGACGACAGCGACAGCTCATCATCTTCCTCCTCATCTTCCTCATCTTCTTCGGCCTCTTCGTCTGATGGCGACAAGAAGAAGAAGCAGGAGAAGGCGGCGGAGGGGAAGGGGAAGGGGAAGGGAAAGGGGAAGGACGCTCTGGCTCCTCCTCAGCAGCCGGCTCAGAATGAGAACGGAACCAGAGAGAGAGCAGACCGTGGCAGGGAGAAGGAACAGCCCCATGTGCCCGCCCGGAAAGGTAGCCGGTCTCCCCCGGCGAGGGCCCGCGACCAGAGAGAGGAACACGTGGACAGGAGAGGCCGCGAACGCTACAGTCCTGCGCAGGCCACCAGGGGCAGCCCTCCCCGCTCTCCTCCCAGGGGCGGGGGCAGGCGGCTGGGCCGGGAGGGGGCCCAGGAGCGCCACACCCCCACCGAACGGGATGACCGCGCCAGGGAGCGAGACAGGGGGAGAGAGACGGAGCGGGAACGCGAGCGGGGGAAGGAGAGGTACTCACCACTGGGGGCGGAGAGGCAGAGGGACCGGGGCAAGGACAGATACTCGCCTGCCAGAAGGGACAGCCGCAGCCCTCCGCCCCCTGCCCCGAGAGGCCGGGAGAGGGGAGAGCGCTATTCTCCCACTGAGCCCACCAGAGACGCTGCTCAGGCCCAGAGCAGAGGACGAAGAGAAGGTGCCGACAGGGACACCTACAGGTCTTCTGCTGGGGAAAGAGACAGGGAGGGGGATGGGGACAGGGACAGGAGACGGAGAGCAGTGTCGCCTGGCTCCCCCAGAGTGAGGGGCCGGGAAGAGGGCTCCCGCACCCCGCCTCGGCAGTACCAGGACGGTTCACGGGGCCGCTCTCCCAAGAGAGCTTCTCCTGCCCGCTCGCCACGCAGAGAACGCAGTAGGGACAGAGAGAGGGAGCGAGATAGGGAGAGGCAGAGGGAACGAGAACGAGACCGGGAAAGGGAAAGAGAGAGAGACAGGGACAGAGAAAGGGACAGGGACAGAGACAGAGAGCGAGACCGAGAGCGAGATGCTGACCGAAGCAGAGACAGGCCACCAGCCAGGAGGAGCAGTAGGTCTCGAAGCCCGAGGAAACAGAGCAGCCCCCCCTACAGGTACATATCAACATCAACCATATTTAATGTGATGGCTTTAGGTTCTGGGAAAGGTTTCTTGTCAACTTTGAGCAGTATAGTATAGCAGCTTTGTCATTACCACTATCTGCCTCAAACACTTCACATTAGCCTATTCAATCTTCTACTGTATAGGAACATGGCACCCGTTGGTTTCCCCAGTGTTTAGGCCTACCACTTCATTTGATATTATTCCAGCTCTGTTCATGTCTTACTTCAGCTAAATTTTCTTCCATTATGAGTCCAGGTAGGGAAAATATTCCAAATACATATTCCAGGAAATAATTTATGGGTCTCATTTATGGGTAATTGTCTGTGAAATTTTATACCATGGCTCTTGTCTCGTAAGCAAATATCTCTTGTCAAGTAGTGGATGTAACAACTGTCGGTGTCTCAAGAACCGCTTGTGTGAAGGTGAATTTTGGTGTATGGATTTTGCATCTAATTTGTTCACCTCCAATATGCCTAGGCTACTCAGTAAAAGGCCAAGTGTCCAAACGCTCCCATTCTCCTTAGAACCCAACGATTGCTGTCTCTGGACAATATATTTAAATGTGTTCATTCCTTTGTCAGATCTCGCCGCTCTCCATCTCCCCGATACCGGCGCAGGAGCAGTAGGTCGCTGTCAAGAGAACGGGAGCAAGAAAGGAATCGAGAGAGACAACGAGAACAGGAGCAGGAGAGGGAGAAGAGGGCGCGCCCTCCAGCCAAAGCACCCTCCCAACACAGTCAGTCCGGATCATCTTCGTCCTCGTCCTCCTCATCCTCATCCGACTCTGATTCATCTGCCTCCGAGAATGAGGGCGGGAAGGCCGGAAAGGTTCCGAGCCGCAAACCTGAACCAGAGAGAGAGTCGGGAGTTAGGAGGGAGGAGAGGGAGCGGGACCGAGAGACTGCCGAAAGGAGAAGATCCCAGTCTGTTGAGAAGCGTGCGCCTTCCAGCCAGTCAGGTCGCAAGGCACAAGACAAAGGCCCTCCCTCTCCCGCCCGTTCCCCGGCAGAGAGCAGAGATTCAGCGACAGGTCGTCAAAGGGGCCAATCAGCAGCTCTGTCCCCACGTGAACCAGAGCAGCCAAATACAGCAAAGAATCCAGTGAATGGGCAGGCAGGGATTGAGGAGAAGTTAAAGAAGAGCTGGCAAGGTAGCTCCAGCTCATCCTCCTCCTCGTCATCATCTTCATCATCGTCTTCCTCTTCATCATCAGACAGCTCAGACTCTGAGCCTGAGCAAGAGAAAAGGTAAGAACTTCAGCATCCATTTCAAGAAATGTCTAACACAAGCCTTTTTTGCTTGAACAGTTTTTGTTCATGTTCAGTCTTTTTTTCCCTCTACAACTTTCAGTGGCCACGATGCTCCGCCACGCAGAAAGTCATCCTCATCTTCATCAGCTGGTGAGAAGGAAGGGAAGAGAAGGTAACTTTGTTTGCTGTGCTTGTAAAATATGTCTTTTAGGTGCATACACCCAACATACACCCTGGTCATTGGAAAGTTATGACATTCTAGAATTTCTTGAATGAATTGTCTTACTCTTAGTAGGTATGTTGTCTACCTCTCTTAAAATTGTCAGTTCTGTAAAGTCAGTTGTTGGTGCCAGTGTAGCACCCAAACGCACTTCACCAAAGTGCATTGATCTTATTATAGATCATGTTGCCAGGGCATTAGAGCATTCTACATCTGACTAATATTTCTAGGTTGTGCACATCTTTAAAACAAACAGTTTCAGCCACATCGGTGCAATTTTTCATTTAACACGCCTTGTAATTGTAATAGTTCTGTTTTTTTTTATTTAAGCATATTGGGGCAAAAAAAAATCCGTCAGCTGATTTGAGTAGCTTCAGACGCACAGTAGGTATCCTGTAATCAGATTCTCAGATAATCTTTGTTTCTCCCCGTAGTCCTCATCAGCCTAAAAGGGTGCCAGCTGATTCACTGAGAGACTCCCGTTCGCTCAGCTATTCTCCTCCAATGAGAATGCGCCGTGGGGCGCCCTCCCCACCCCACCGAAGGTAATAAGCTTAAAATCATGTATTTCAATGCAAAAGATTTTGTTTCCTAATTTAAACAACAGGTGAAGTTAGTGCAGGAGTAGAGTGTTTTGTACATGAAGTAACGGAGTTGTGTTGCATGTTGTAGCGTTGAAATCACACAGTTAATGTTTGTAGTTACGATCGTCCTCGTAGCATGAATTATTCAATTAGCTTTAATAAACTTTTCAGTTTCATGTTTTTTTTGTGGATTGTAATATCTAATATAGTCAGTGACATTAGTACATTTGAGTGTGGAAAACATGCAATTTTGAAATGAAAAATCTGTGGGAACCCTGTGTGTGACAGTAGCACAGACACACCTATGTTAATATCTTTGCCTCTCATGTTTTTCAGGAGTGGAAGCAGGCGGTCCAGGAGCAGGTCCCCCAGCAGTAAAAGGAGGAGATGAGCTCTTTCCTACACCTTGTCCCCTTATTTTCTGTTTCATTTCATACTTTGAGAATCTCTTGACTTTCTGAGCTGGACTGTGCCACCTAGACCTTTTAGGGTTGAGAATGGGTGCCCACTAAAGACATTAGGGCCTTTTCCCCAATGATGTGATGGTTAAATTCACTTTTGTATTATGGTGACATGTAAAGAGTGTGAGACAAACACACACTTTTTTTTGTTTTTGTTTTTCCTTTGACCCTTCATTGTTATGAATGTAGATATGACTTCAGTAAATTTGGCTTTCACTGAATGGACATTGTACTGTTCCCATTACTGTGAGTAGACATGACAAACCTTTCTGTTCTCTTTGTGGAAAAATAACAAATTGAGTAATAATAAAGACCATTGTGTCTCTCATGTTTCTTTTAATGGATTTTTGAAGTACTGATTATCTTTCCTAGCCTGCACCACTAGCAGATTTGTTCTGCACATCCATTGGGACAAGAGCCATAGCTATGTGCCTAAAATCTCAGGTTGAGAGCAATGTAGAGAGTCTCTGGATGGAATTAACACAATTATGACATCGCAGCAGTTTTCTGTAAATAACAAAGATACTTTGCTTTGTTGTTGCTTAATCCAGTTAATCCAGACATTTTGATATGTGTCTGTTGGTGCCTTGGATACGAGAGGTTTATCGCTGGTTATCAGATCGTACATCTTCCCAGGTGTGAGTTGGGTTCCCAGGCTGTACACTGTTGTCTGTACATATGAGAAGGTTGGAAATCCACAAATTCTGCAGTGTGGTCAAAACATGTCCTTTGTATGTATTCAGAATATGAAAGGGCTGTGGCTGTAACATTGATGTTGAAAGTGTGGTTCAAAGATGTTTGGATGGACATCTCTGCTTTTAAAGGATTTAGTAGCTTTTAAGTAGTGTTAGGGCTTTTTCTTTCATCAGAATATTTTTTAAAACCTGTAACTGTAATCTTAACTTCATCTCCTCCTCCATTCAGTGTTAGTGGTTTATCTCAGTTGCCATAGTTTTTATAAAGTAGTATATCATAGAAATAATTTTCGTCAAGTTAATTGCATTTACCGAACTCGCATCGCATCCCTTGCATTATGATCTACTGTCTGACTTAGAAAGAGTGAGTTGGGTTTCAGTAACGGACGTCAATTCCCATAATTCATAGTAGTCACTTCCGCCTCCATCGTTTTTGTGCGACAGTGTTTGACTACAATGCACGTTGGATTGCGCCAAAGGATTTTTTAAATAGACAAAAGTACCCATAAAGAAAACAAACAACACTACTTGCAATCATGGGGCCTGTTGAGGTAGAGTTTCATATTTACACATTTACAGGACTATAACTTAGTTGTTAGGATGACTAACTCTCCAAGGGAAAGGTTTTTTGACCGGTGAACGTAACCAACAGCTAACTAGCGTTTCTTGACGGTAACATTAACCACTGCAATGTTGGAAAATATGCATTGTTTGCCTCGTGCTAATGCACCATTGAAGATATGATTCATAGTGCTGTACAATATACGTTGTTTACATTATAGTGCGGTTACATTTATGTTGTGTAAGTGTGTCTAGAAACTGTCGAAGGACAGAGACTGTTCAATTCATCAATAAATCCATTTTCTGTATCAGCTTCTCCACATGTCGGTGTACTCTCAAAGCTTCTCTCCCTGCGGGCGATTCTTGGCAGTGGGGAACAACTACGGAGAAATTGCACTGTTCAGGTACTTCCATGACACCAGAAGTGGCATACTGTCAGATACTCTCGTCTGCTGGTAGCACTGGCTAAAGTCTGCTATGTTGTCAGATCAGTGGAATTCTAATGACTGATTTTCTTGTAGTTTATCAGCTGCCCTTAGTCCAGAGGCAACAAGTCTCAGTCAGAAACCAATCCTCACTTTCACAGGTGAGTTTCAAACCTTCTTGCCCCTGTGTCACCATTCCACTTCCATAAGTTATATGCAATTGTCCTCTTAATAGTTTGCCTTTGAATTTTGTCTAATCCGTCACTGAGATCACTTTAATGCCTCTGTAAAATCTCATGGCCTTTGTTTGTGCCAGCTCATGAGGGTCCGGTGTTTTCCCTGCTTTCCACGGACACCCAACTCCTGAGTGCAGGGAATGGCGAGATCAGTGCCTGGAACTGGTCTGAGCTCATCAAAAGGGTAGGACTGTACTGAGTTGTAATGTGAAGAGAGTGCCCTTCAGAGACCTTGAGAGAACACGGCACATAGTGTGCCCATAAGGTCACTGTTTAGTGTTGTGGTTTTTGTACAGATGTGTGTTTACCATCCTTAGCTATGCTTTGCTTAGATAATCCACCTACCAAGATTTTAGAGATGATCATTGAATCGGAATGATCATCTCATTGAATTGTTCAATATCACCTTACTTAAAACCTTAACCAAAGTGTGGCCTGCTACTTCCTCAATGCTCATACAGTGTAATTCTGTATAAAGATGAATAAAATCAATGATGTTTACAGTCAGATTAGCTTAGCTTCCCTTTGTATGACACGGCTTTGTACGACTCCGCAGTGTGTGATTCCCTATAGTTAAATTAAATGTAAGTTCTCTGGACTCCTCGTAATAGATAGGCCTACTCTCAGTAAGTGCACAGTGTCATAGATGTGCAGTTACCTCAAAACAGATCAACAATAGGGCAATATAGTTGTGCTAATATCTTTCTCCCTTTCTCTAGAACACAAAAGCTGTATGGACAAGAAGGCCTAACTACAAGTAAGATGCTTAATATAAGATGCTCACTTTAATTCTGTATGGAGTTGCACAACTTCAGGGAGTTGTGTATACATACTAGATGTCTTTACTATGTAAATTGCACATATAAGTATACAATTACATGGTATTCTGAAAAAGAATACATCTGTTTTGCCATACTATATCATGCATTATTGTGTGTGTTTTTTTCCAGAACCAGTCTAGAGATTCCTGAAATCAATGCCATGGTGCTCAATCCTAAAGTGAGAAGTATTGCATGGGTTGACATGTGTTGCTTTAAATACTCTTGCATTTATCAAGTAGCAATCGAAGGCAAAAGTAAAGTGGCTGTCATTAAGCTGTGTTCAACGTAAAGCAATGCAGGGTATGGAATTGGCAGGTTTTAAAGACAACAATGCCTTCTCTCTCCCCACCCTTTGTCTGTTCTCTCACACACTCCCCCTCTTGCTTCTCGCTTTCCAGGACAACAGCTTGATTGTTGGTGGAGGCGACAATAACATTCACATCATGGACCTCGAAAGTGGTGTCTTTAAGGTCTGAATGCAAGTTTCTCCTTTAGCATTCATTTGGATGTCCTGAGAAATGTTTTGGGATTACTAATATTTCAACCAACCACTTCCTGCCTTATTATGTTTATTAACCTTGATGTACTGTAGTTTGAGTACTTTTGTCCAAAGCGACTTGCATTGTATGTTATAGACACGCTCATTGGCTCCCTCCCATACTCCTTCCAGTTATGATTGTGAGTGTGTTGATATGTCAGCTGCCCATGCATCACAGCTGACTTTATTGCTTCCCCCACCCCCACCCCCACACCCCTGTCCAGTTGGTGCTGCAGGGCCACAGTGACTACATCCACTGCCTGACAGTGAGAGACAGGGAGGGAGAAATCCTGTCTGGAGGGGAGGATGGTGCAGTGCGGATCTGGGGTAATTTATTAGCTTACTGACTTGCCAAGTTGCTCCAATCTCTTTTTTTAAAGCATACTCCTCTATTAGGTCAGATCACTTGTACCCACTGTTTAGTGACCAGTCCCGCCTTCTTTCAGATTCCAGGACAGCAAAATCAGTACACTGCGTTGAAGTTTACAAATATCAGGTACAGTTACTTGGCAGATCATTGGGTGATGAGAGAGGGTAATTGAATAGTTAGACGATAACAGTGACGTGTTACTTAAAGGGTTGAAGGTCTAATGAGATGCTTGTTTGCTGTTTCATGTTTTGTAATTGTAACAGTGCCAGAGAAACATAAACAATCAACCAAGAACAGAGGCTAACTTTGTCCCTGGCTCATCTTGGCCTGTGTGTTATGACAGGAATGTGCCCGCCCCCAGCTTGGCAGATGGATCAGCTGCTTGACCACAGACTCCGACTGGATGGTGAGAAGAAGGGGGTGGGGTTGTTGTCTGCTGTGTCCATGACAGACAGGCTCTGTTCATAGGATGAGGGATGGGGGAGATTGAGGGAGGGGGTGGCATTGTAGTATCAAAAGAGTTTGTGTGGACAAGCTTCCAAGCAGAGACAAGATTACATCTTAACATGTATGTTCCTGTTTCAAATACATTTATCAGTTCCCTGTGAATTTTTGTCATTCCTGTGCAAGGAGAATGACTCCAATGAGTCTGTTTTGTGACTGTATACATGGCTGAATTCCTGATAAAATGGTGATAAGATTATGATTAAAATCAGAATGAGTAGTTTCTCAGGTACCAGATATATCCCCTTCACCACCTCTCTCCCCACTGCCAGCTCTGTGGAGGAGGTCCGTCTCTCTCTCTCTGGCATCTGCGTTCCATGTCTCCAACGTCAGTGTTCCCCATTTCCGGTTGCCAACGTCAAGCCATGTTTTACCAGGACCTGGTGAGTGTCCATCTGTGGACTTTTCTTCCAGTAGAAAAATGTGTCTTAGCATGATCATTACCATGCATAGTGTGCTACTGAATGCATTTATGTCATGCATGTGAGGAAGAATATGTGGCTCCTATATGTTTTGTGTGGATATATTTCAACCTTATGTTCTTCGTTGTTTTAGATTTTATCAGTTGGTGAGGGCCCATATCTATACCACTGTCTATTGGGAGGGGAAGTCAAAGCTCAGATTCCCTGCACCTCACCATCTCTTAACACACTGGCTCTGAATATTCACCCCTCTGAGCCTCGGGTGAGTTTGTTTGTAATGCCTATTAGGAACATCATGCAGCTCTTGCGTTCCATTGCAAAGTACTTACTTCATGGCTCACTGAAAACTCATATCTCATTACAGGTTATGACGCTGGGGGGCAGCAGTGGCCATATTGATGTTTTCACCAACTTGTCCTATAGAGCTTTTTCCTTGTCTTTTTAGCATCATGAACTTCTATAAACTTCTTTTTTACCTCTCAAATATGACGCCCAGCTTTTGATTCTTCTTGTGAATTCACTGTGACTTATTTTTATATGTAATAAAATACTTCTGTTTTCAGAATCTTGTGTACTTTGAATCTTGTGTACTTTGGGACACTAACAAATATTGATTACCGAACTAAAGGTCTATTATTTTTATCCACTATAGCTTATTTGGTACTTACAAGATAGTCTTATTGCCTTCCTCCTGTTAGCAAAGACGTGATTTGATGACAGTTTGCCAAAAACTTTGGATCAAGGATTTTGAGGGAGGGTGCATTTCCGGCCGTCAACGACTAAATCCCGATGGATTGGAACTAAAGCATGACTGTGAGGACCAAGGCCTTTTGACTGAAGTGGGTAATTTCAATAGGTTACAAATTACGACACAGCATTAAGTAGTTTGGAAGTCCCAACAACTCTGCAACAGGAGGGAGTTGAGAAACAACAGGGGAGGGGTTGAGAAGAACCCAAGAAGATGATGGTGACTCAACACTCAGGTGCGGCGGCCAGAGGCGGTGCCCGGTGAGCCTTTGGTCATTACAAGGCTGCGCATTTTCCTAAGACTCGATCCCGGGAACCTAGTGCTTGAAAGTGGACAATCGACGCTTCGTGGTTAATAGGAAAACAAGATCAACAATTGTACAAATCTTGGTAACCGGGAACTACGACGTCATTCTATCAGGTAGTCTGATTTCTCTCAGTGCCTGTTAGAATATTACAATGTGATTCAGCATTCTTTCTTCTTTGGTTATACCGCGCTTGCTGTCACACTGGTTTACTGACATACTTAGCTACTGATTTACAGGTCTTGCTTCAAAGGTAAGAGGATCGGTGTAGCTCAAAGGCAAGGCCTTAGCTAGTAACGTTGGGCAAAGTTGTGTTAGCGCTAACGCTTGATGTATAGCCTTGTTTACTTCGGCCGAAAATCAAAACACAGTGTAGCTCACAGCAGCAATTCTCTGGCCTAGGCAAGCTGCAATCAATGACTGACGGTAGGCTATTGCAATCTATATTTGCCCACGATAAGATAGCCTTTATTTACTAGCTACACCGGTAACGCGAAACTACTGGTTGTCGTTAAATTGCTTTAATAAGCTGTTGAGCGGTGAGCGCGGCATTGTCTGTTGTTGTAACTGGTTTCGCTTCCATTTATTTTTTTAAGAAATCGGGCGTAGTTCTTTCCCACTTTTTGAGACTTCCCCTTCCAAGTTAGACAACATAGCATAACCCTTTCTCGTTGTGATTTGTATTTTGGAGGTTTTCCACCGACTGATTGAAAGTATCGACTTTTGACTTTTAGTGGTTTATCCAACACTAACATTTGGACTGCAATCTCATGTGAGTTTTATTTTAGTTGTGTGTAAGGGTGACCAGCCGTCCCTGATTTCCGGGGACAGTCCCGGTTTTGGTGATCCGTCCACGGTAAAATACTAGACAACCCACTTTGTCCCCGATTAATGAAGCTAAAACATTACTTATTTTATTGACTGTAGAAATACGAATGTTCCCATTCAAGGAAATGTCCCCGATTTTCCTCCCAGAAGTCTGGTGACCTTACTGTGTTGAGTAGACAGCCTGTCACTGCCACTTTGCCAACGTTTACCTATCCTGCTTGTGCATTCAGTTGTGAAATACGTTAGGTGTGGTCCGGCTTTACTATATTTAATGGTTGTAGGAAGGGAGAGGGTGCACGCTGCGCGCACAGCGATGGAAAAGTTAAATTTAGTAGTGCAGCTGTTGTTCCGGGGAACAGTGCACGGGCATAGTGGACTACGACAGACATGCAGGCGAAATTGTGAAACAAGGGATGGCGCTTCATTTAAGAAATTGAGGAGAACTCAACCTGATAATTTCTTAGCCTGCTCGGAGTTCATGCTTTTAACTTCCCATATACATCTCCCCTGCAGGTCTGATTTGGACAAGGGCGCCAGCTTGGCTATTCAGCTCACATGAAGGACACAGGCAGTGCTTCAACCTGTAGAGGAGCTGAGCTCCGACCATGAACACAACGAAGAGGATGTTGCTGTTGTGAATGGATTTCACTGTTTCCAAATGTCCGAGATGGCTAGATGAGATTTGGTGAGACAGACGGTAAAGCTGGCAGCATTGTTTACATATTTGTTGTGTAAGGAGTCTTCAGAGGAACATTCTGAGAATTCCCCTGTCCTGTACACATAGGTGCATGAAGAGATCTCAGTAGTGCTCACTGGTTGTTGACCTCAGTTCAGCCAATTTGACTCTGTTGCTGGCCAAGCACCCTCTGTGCATGCCATCAGCAACAGCACTCCCATGCTGAATGTGAATATCACACACCAACTTTGGATTACTATTTAAGTCTGGAAAGGCTCTGTTTCTACATCAGATCGAGAGGAGAAATTCAAACTGGAGCAAGCTGGAACATGCCTGCTTGATTCTGGAGTTTTGCTCTAATGTGGGATTGAAAAGCAGCTTGAGCCGTTAGTATTACCTGCAGATCACTAGGAGATCGTAACGGAATGAACTGAAAAACAGCACAATCGTCTGTCATCTGTCACTGGATGGATTTTATAACTGGAATTTTACATGAACCATTCTACTGGGTCTAGCTGGAATGATGAACTACCATTTCCTACAGATGAATTCTGATGGACCAATTTGTCCATCGTATTGAGGTCATAGGGCTAAGGACATTAAAAGAAGACAGGGAAATTGGCTGGTTACCCAAGTAGCATTGAACAAGGAAGGACTGCACAATGGCTGGGAAGGACTATCATCATCTCTTCAAGCTGCTCATCATTGGAGACTCCAGTTAGTAATGTTTTGTTTACTGTTTTGTTTCTCTTCTTTTTGTCTCATGCCCATATCACTACTGTTTCTGAACCTGGCACAATATATTTTTTTTTAAATCCGTAATACTTTAAAACTTTGGCCAGGTCTAAATAGTAAAAATATTTGAGCGTCGTCTTCTAGATAAGATGTCATGTAATTTTCCTTAATGCCATTTGTGTGCCTCTCTGAGCTGTCATTATCAGTAGTTGGTCATGAGGAGAGCATCAGATCACTACCACCATAATAACTGTCCCTTGCTTAGGCACTACTTTTCTTGAAAGAACTAATTTATAGGAAATTAGCTGAGCCTGAGCTGATTTTGCATAATAAATCCCACCGGAAACTCAGTCATACAAAGAGGAAGTCAAAAAGGCTGCAGTGAGGCCACCGATTCCATTTACTCGGCTTTCACAGTTCTATTTCCTGTCCAAAAACTGGTGGGGCCATTTTCCTTACACAGCTCAAATGTGGTAGGAATGGTCTCACTGATGGTCACACTTTCTCTTTCCAGTATATGTAACCTGATCAAGTGTTCACCTTGTAGTCTTTTTGACAGAGGGTAGAAGACTGGAAAAACATATTGATATTTAGTTTTTTTCATGGGCATTACAAAGCAGAATATGACTGCATGTCTTTTCAACTGCTGTAGGATAAATCCTTAGACACCATCATACATTCTAGCCTACATGACAATGTACTTGTTGGGTTCTATACAGGCTTTTCTCCCTGCCTTCACCTTCCTGTTTACCAACTCGGGGTTAGATTAGTTTCCACTCTCATTCTGCTGCACGGATGTAGTTGTCTGCTTAGATGCAAGGTGAAGTAGGAATGAAGTAGGAATGATCCTCTCTCACATCATGTCTGTCTCTCTTGGTCACACAGATGTGGGGAAGAGCAGTCTGCTCCTGCGTTTTGCTGACAACTCCTTCTCGGGTAAGCAACCTCTGTCCTGTTTTGAGCAACATATTGTGGAGTATGTCTGCTGGCTATGGGAGTGTGCTGTGAGTGATGATTGTACCGGGTGTGGTTACACAGTTTCTTGGATAGAAAACCCTATTCCCCATGTAACAACAATCACGAGTTCCTTATGTAGATGGTCACTGTCTGTGTGGACTTTGTATCTGATAGACACTGAACTTACAAAAGTTAGAGTAGGAAACTGCAGCCAATCATGAGAAATCATGGATAAGTCTACCCAGAGGACATACTCCTTTTGCTAGACAGAAATGTAATGCAGTACCGCATGTTGCCAAAATGGTCGGACAAATGGAAGATGATTTTATTTAAGTTTGTCAAATTCTTAAATAAATCTTTTGAATGGTTCCATGCAGACTCAGGAGTGCTGTCTATGCTGACTATTCATAGTCTCAGTCAAAAAGTGGATCATCTCAGCAGTCATTCATATTTTATTAGTGGATAGCCATGATCAATAGCCCATAATACTTACTCTTACATGCTGATACATTCAGGCAACGTTCAATGAAGTTGTCTTACCCTTGTGTAAGCAGGCAACTACTTTAGCCCCTACCAGCAGACAAAATGTTGCAGTTTTGCAGCAGAGTTGACAGAACCGTTGACTAACGTCTGACGTAGATTACCGTAGGTTATCCTGTGCGTGATTACTGCAGCAGCAGCCTGCTGTGTTGTTGCTGGGGAAGGTGGAACTTTGTCCTCTGAGACTACAGCTGTGACCATATGACTGACCCAGACCACTGCTCCCCATGTGCCACTGCAACAGGAAGGGTTTTTTATACATCTGCCCAAACACTCTTTCTAGCCATAGAGCGGGCATATAAAAATTGTACATGCCAGCCTGATTAGCGTTGATTAGACCTTCGGTTTCTCAAAGGTCTTCCTTAAGTGCTCTTCCATGTTACCTTCTAAACTCTCATCACTGTGTTGTTAAAATGTTAAGAATGGACCCAGATGTGTGAACTGTTGGAAATGTTTAAATGTTGTCGATCGTTTTTTGGTTGCATGTATAGCTGTGAGTTTTTTACTGTTCAAGCATATGTGGCTGCATCGTTGGTTCATGGCATGTCACATTGTTTTCTGCAGGCAGCTACATCACTACGATTGGAGTGGACTTCAAGATCCGCACGGTAGAAATTGACGGGGAACGAGTCAAGTTACAGATCTGGGATACAGCTGGACAAGAGAGATTTCGGACCATCACCTCCACGTAAGCAATTAAATAATAGTGCCTCAAGTTAACTGTTAACATGACCGGCGCAGACACGTTAAGTTAACTTACATTAACAACATATGTATTCCTGTGTGTTGGCAAAGGCATATATTATAGAGTGTAGATCCAGCTACAGAACATATTAAGTATTGGTTGGCCAGCAGTTGACTGATGTTTGTGGAAGGCAATTTTCGTAGGCCTCTCCCAGGATGTGTATACATGGGTGTGTTATATTACTAATGACTTCATCCTGTTTCACCCTTTTTTCCTGTTGACAATTTCTCTCCGTGTTTGTCTCTCTCTCTCGTTCTTGTCTTCCCAGGTATTACAGGAACACCCATGGTGTTATTATTGTTTATGATGTCACAAATCCAGAATCGTTTGTCAACGTTAAGAGATGGCTGAATGAGATCTCCCAAAACTGTGATAACGTTTGCAAGATCATGGGTATGTCTGTGTCTGTACTGCACTGTGTTCATATAAGCAACCATCCACACCCTCCCCCATCTTCAACCCACAAAGCTTTCTGAATGCCATGTGAGCTCCTCTGTGGCTTATTGCCAGGCAGGGTGTCATGTTATAATGGTAGTAGAAAGCTCTTTGTCCAGAATAGGTCCCAATGGATATACTCCGTAAGAGCATGTATATCCCTTGCTATCATTTTACCTATTTAACTACTGTGTGTGTTCAATTTTACATACTAAAATTTTACCTGCTGAGATGTACCACTTCTACTGTATTGCTGCAACAACATACTTCCTCATTCCATACGACTTTGACATTGTTGAGAACTTTTTGTGCCATTTTAAACTTACCCTCTTGTTCAAAGGATTGCATGACTGCGAGTAAAGTGAAACAAAAATATGTTCTAGAGGTGTCAAAGTGGCGTAGAACTAGCTCCGGTGTATCAATATCACAGACATGAAATGAGCCAACAAAGCCTGGAATATTTGCCTTTGGAAATCTGGCTAAATGGTAGCTAAACTTTCAACAGTTGTGCACATGCACGTTGTATTTGTTGAGACATTTGAGGAGAGTTGGTGGTGTGTATGTAGCTACTTCTGATCTCCTATGACTTCTCTTAACACCCCCTCCAGTTGGGAACAAGAATGACGACCCTTCCAAGAAGCAAGTAGAAACTGCGGATGCTCTGCGCTTTGGCGAGTCTGTGGGGGTCAGGGTATTTGAAACAAGTGCCAAGGAGAACATCAACGTCGAGGAGGTGAGTGTCACATGGTGACGTGTGCTTGCATGGCATTTTAAACCAGTGCATTCAGTCAGTCAGTATTCATCAAACTTGAGCATGTGGTAATTGCCCAGATCTAAATATGAAAGCACAACCAGTGTATCAGCACTATCAAGGTACACACTCTTTCTGGCATTTCTATTAATAACTAATTTGTGCTTTGAAAATGCAACAGTTTTAACACAAGGCCAATTCACAACCTGATGTACCATGATTACAGTGGCTTGGTGTTCTTTGATACTTTGTTCCTTTGTATTTGTGTCTAGTGCTGTTTTTTCCTGTTGTTCACTTGGCTCACTCTCTCTTTCCCTCCCTGTGCAGATGTTCATGGCATTCACTCACATGGTCCTGCGGGCCAAGAAGCAGAGCCAGAACCGGGCAGAGAGGGAGCGGGAGCGAGAAAAGGACACGGTTAACATCAACTCCCACCGGGACCGGGAGAGAAGGAAGAAAGGGAAGAAATGCTGCTGAGGATGGGGTTCGGGGGTGGGGGGGGGATGCAGCATCCTGTGGAACCAGTATGAATGACAAACCCATAACATTGCACTGACTGAGGTATCGGAGGGGGGGAAAACTACTGCTAAGTGCCGAAACATCACTCATGTGTTTTTGCTCTGTATGTCTGTCTGTGTCGTCTTTTTTTTAACTGAAAGGGAACCATGTCCCGTTACGTCTAAATGTCATTAAATTGTCTAATCAGCAAGGTCTGTTAACAGGTTTTAAGTGTTCTGCTGTGATGGCCTAGTAAATTGTGTTTTCTTTTGTAATGAATAAAAACTTATTTTGACCAATACAATTGGTTAAAATGAATTGTCAAGTAACATGTTAGCAATAAATAAGTCCTCCTTACATGGTCTTGATTTTTTTTAATTGTCTTTCTCCAATCTTTGTTTTTTATAGTAAGACTTCATAATGTAAGTAATATATTTTATCTCTGTCCTGATTCATCTGGAATGGCACCAGATTTTTTACATATAGCAATGTGAAACCAGCAGGTTACCATTCAGGTTCAGGTTACTATTTGCATTTAACAAAATACCCAGGTCAGAAATAATTTCAATTCAAATTCAGATCATTCAGAAATAATTTCTATTCAGATCATTCATCTACTTGAGAAACCACTGACTGTTTGTATTACTCCATTAGGCTACTGCCTAAGAAAAAGGATGTAAATTATCCAATTAGTTTTACTTGGAAATTATAAATTATTATTACTTGGAATCGTGGAAAATATTCTCTTATCTTATTACATTGTAAGAGGACTCTGAAGATGCCTTGTAAAGCAGAAATGACCAAAATGCACACAAATTAATTCATGTGTAAGTTTATTGGATGCAAGTCTGACAAAAAATGGAAAGGGAGGAACGTCTTTCTGTGTGCGTGTTCCCCCCCTTGGCCTTTGTCAGAGCACAGGCCTCTCTGGACCGCTCTCCATCCTCCTCTGGTGCGAGTCTCGTGGGGTGCCCCGGTGAGGCCCGCCGCCACCACGGCTCTGGTGGCCGCTGCCTCCCCTGCCCCTTCCTCGGTGGCCCCTGTGATGATACACGCTCCTCACAGGATCTCTCATTTCCCCTTCTCGGAAGTTCCTGTCTTGCCACTGGCCGGGCTGTTGGCCCTGGTGGTGTGGACCTCTCCTCCTGCCGCGCTGCCAGTGGCCACGGTTATGGGGCCTTTCTGGGGATGTCGCCTTCCGGGGGGCCTTCATGTCCTCTGCACTGGTCTCAGTTGAAGTCATTTGTAGTGCTTGGTCTCTGGTGAGAAATGCCTCAGACTTGCCTGCCTCGGGCGACTCCTGACCTTTAACGTCAACAACATTGCCCTCCATAAGTTTCACTTCCTGTTCCATTGGGTCACCACAGCTACCTGTGTCCTCACATGTTCCATTCAAAGTCGTTGCATCACCCCTAACGTGATTGCGTTTCTCAGAAGCAAGGGAGAGCTTGGTGAAATCATGCACAGCCTCTGGTATCTCAGCATGCATGTGGCCACCTCTTCCCCTCCTGCCCCCTTTGTTGGACCCCGTCCTCTCCTCCCAGAGTTGCCCCTCCGACTCCCTTGGCCTGGGCCATGTGGGGGCTGGGGGAGGCTGGGCTGAAGCATGGGTGTTTGGGTCTCTAGAAGACTGGGAGGAGGATCTGTGGTACCACAAGCAGGATCGCTCACCTCAGAGGGGCCCTGGGAGTAGATAGAAGAAATATTGAGTATTATTATACGGCTGTCCAGAATGCTGCGGGAGGGTCCCTTCATTTTGAATGGGCCTTCCCAACACTCGGAAGTCAGTTATTTCTGTATAATGACCGTTGTCAATGGCAGGTTTTTAATTTAACAAATTAAATGGTCACAAATTTCAGGACGACTTATTTTCAGATAATGACCGGCAGACAATACATTATCCCTTACTTTGATGCTATGTGGTTGATGGGGAGGGGGTGAAATACTGAACACAATGCTGTGAGCCTCACCTCATTAATGTGTATCAGGAACCTGTTTGACTCCACCTCAGGGTCAATGATGCCACCCTTCCGACGCTGCCGTTCCAAAATCCTCTGCAGTTCCACCCATTTACGCCGAAACTCAGCTCCTACCACCTCTCCAGTCATCTACATCATAAGGAGGCAATGAACACACATCAGGCTGGACATGTCTCAACTTCCCAGAGCTTATACATTGGGAGTAGAGCGAAGCAGACGAAATTCTAGCAGAGAAAGCTCTCTATTCAACAGCTCTAAGGGTATAACTACTGTGGGTACTATGAGTCTCACTTCAGGATTAAGCCTGATGACGCTCCCTCATTTACGCAACCTTCAGCAGATACGAGCACTTCATTCTAATGAATTTAATAACTTCAGAATTTATGCATCTAAAAAAAAAAAAAAAAACACAGCCTTCCAAAACAAATACAGATTTCCTTATTGTTAAAAGACTGAGAAATGCAGTAGTCAAATAACTGTGTAAAACAAAGACAGCCTATTTTAATGCAACTGATTGAGGAATCCAAAGGACCTCACAAAACTCAAGCCTGGTCAACAAAAAACAATAACAGAATTGGTAGTGAATGGAGTTATACGCATTAACAACTAAGCTATTGCAAATAATTTCAATAATTTCTTTATTAAGTCAGTGGAGGAGCTTAAAATCATTCATAAACTAAATAAGTCTAAGGCAAAGAATGTGTTTGGGTTAGACACTGCTTTTATTAGAACTCAATGCCTTCCCTCTATGTCTTCCTAGGGTTCCAAATTAGCCAATTGGCTAGACTGACTGTGATATTATGTATGTAATAATGTGTGCTGCATTGTCCCTGGGGTCCAAATCACCACCAAAATTGAATCATCTGTTCCTTGTCCTAATACCCACAAATTTTATTCAAATCTATGCAGTACTTTCTGACTTGTTTTGTACACAGACAAACAGACAGACAGACAAATGCCGGCGTAACATAACTTCCTTGGCAGAGGTAATAAAATATCTGCCAAGCTTAAGGATGATTCCTACACAGCTGCTTGTAGTTCCAGACACACCCATCTGCTCAGCATGCCACCGTGTGGCTGACAATATGCTGCATTTGTCAACGGCTAATGACTCATTTGAACTTTTACCTCTGGAGACGCAGGTGCAGGTGCGCACAAAAGAGCATCTACGTCACAGGTGAGTGGTTCACGACACACTGGGCAGACCACCGCCAGCTCCTACAAGAGCAATGGAAAACACAGACAGAGTATTATACATACTATATATGTCTTGCACATGTGCAGGAAAAGGTTCTTAGCACAGTCAACTTCATCTGTATCTAAACCATGAGTATCCGATCAACCCTGGGCACCACTGCTATGTGAATGCTTTATTTTAACAGGTCATTTTAGGTATGTGCCCTGGGTCAGAATAGATGACTTATCCTCTTGGGACAATGTGTGCACATGCACATTTTTAACTTGCCAAAATTAGGTTTGCAAACAAAATCAAATTTAAGGTCCCTTCCAGGTAATTCATTACCTCCCCCTCCATCATCCCCCGACTCTTGTCCTCCTCTATCTCCTTCTCCCTCTCCCTCAGCTCCATTTCGGAATGGCTGATGTAGCGGCCCAGGCAGTGCGAGTGGAAGTAGTGGTAGCAGGAGGTCTTAGTGAATGCCTCTCCATCCTGCCACCAAAAACAAGCGACTAAGTTAGGGAATGAATGACATGCACATTATTTGTCTGGAGCTGGTTTTAGTGGGCGGTGTGGTAGAAAGAGAGAATCATGAAGTCCAAATGGCACACCTTAAATCCATAAAGACAGATGACACAATTCCCATGGGGAATATTACTCTCCGTCAGGATCTCTTTGGCTTTCTGAGGGATAAGAGAAAAACACAGTGGGGTCTTAACATCCCAGTGGGAGACGTATCTGAGGACAGACTAAATGTAGGGCTGTTGAAGACCCAGAGAAATTCAGTGAGAAAGCATGAGGAAAGGCAAATCTGGTTTTGGGAGAAGACTGACCTCGATGACCTGGTACAGTACTGGGGCTCCTGGACAGGACTCTGCCTCCATCTGCAGACATCTCTGCACACTTTACCACAGGGAAAAGGGACAAAGACAAAATACAACAGCTCAATATGCTTTTCAGTGAAGCTATCCAAGATTTCTAGTCAGGTAATTTTGAAGAATGAAACTCACCTGAGCAACTTGTCATCCGACAGTCCTCGAGGGTTGTGTATGCTTATGACTGGAGGAATACATGGGTACTGCAAAAAGGAGAGGTGAACAGTTATTCTAGATTCTAAAGACAACAAAAAGGAGAAAATCTCTCACAATAAGCTGCCAAAGACAGACAAACAGAAGTAGAGAGTGTTCATAAAAGAGAGAGAACTGAAAAATCTGACTAATAGACAGTGCACAAAGACAAAAAAAAGCTTTATGGATATATAATTGTCACATACTTATAATGTTAGTACACAGGAGTGCAAGGGAATGAAGACAAAGCAATGTAGTGGATTAACAGACAGACCAAGACATAGAGGGGCTGAAGAATGCACACAATGGTAAAATAAGCGAGCTAGATACCTGAGGAGAGAGAGTGAGGGCAAGCGTGAGGCGGACAAACTGAGAGAGAACATCCTCTGCAGTGGAAGGGTACAGGACCAAATTCACCTCCCACCCTCTAACAAAGACAGAAATATGCTATACATTAGAGCCACACACACTCACACATACACAAACAGCACACACATGTACTACATGTACATACACACAAATGGCCAAGAAAATCTGATTCAACAAATTTGTATATTCATTCAGACAAAATAAAAAATTGGCTTATCATTATAAGAGCCCTAAGCAAGAGTGTCAGTAGCCTATAACAAAGTTCATAATTTGGAGCAACAATTATTTGAATTTTAAAATCTCACCCATGCTCATTATGTGTTACTTTCAGCTCATCCAGGTAGATTGATTGCAAAACTTCAATCTCAGAAAGAACACTGAAATAGAAAGAAATACACAGTTCAGGCCGTTCATATTATTAACCTGACTTTCATTTGCCATGGGCTACCTTTCAGTAACAAAACCGCTGCATTCATCGAAATTTTACCATTTACCAATTGAACTGTTACACTGTATGTGTCCGCTGAGGCTACGGTTGAAAATGATATCCACCCCATCAATATTTGAAAAAAAAAAAACTGACTAGCGAAGAATGTTTGTTTACAATCAGTAGCTGCATATTCATTTATAAGTACCCGTAAGTTATTCCTTCCCAATCCATCCCCGCGTCGGTCTACATAAGATTCGTCAGGTTAGACCATTGGAAATGCTTTTTCGCACTTGCATAACATGTCCGTTACAACAGCGATGGTATAAACAAAATGCGACCAACGACGTTAACACATTCGGTGTTAACGTTATCAGCCTTGCATTAAGTTGGCGTTTTATTCCTCGAACAGACAGTTTGGCTTTCAGAAGTAAATATGCAATGTTAACTAACGTTAATGTGGCTGATCTTAGCAAAGTCAGCCTCATATTAATAAATATGATTGAACATATTGACCAGAATTGGTCAATGCTATTCGGACGACTAACGTTAATCATGCTCGAGAGGCATCTGTGTAACGTTAGTAGCGTTAACAAAATGACTCGCTATCCATGCGGTTAAATAACGTGAACTAACATTACTGCATAACACAGCCACCGACAGGCAGCTAATCATGCCTCAGTTAAGTTACAACTAGCTGTTCAGTGAAGTTAGCTAACTCGCTAGCAAGGCTATCTGACGTTAATTCAGGGGCCAACCACAGCTAAAACAAATCTAACAGAAGTTATAGACAGCAAGCACAGACATATATATTACTGATACTATAACAGAGACACTAACGTGATATAACCGTCATGAAAAACTACCCACTCGTTTTCAGCAGCCATCTTTCTTGAATGGTAAATTCGCCAGCTACCCTGCTAGCTCATTGCAGGTAGCTGTCACAAGCAACTACAACTGTTAAACAGCACACTCTTGTGTTAAAACAAGAGTAGAGGCAGAGGGATCAGCGCAGTCATACGGGAGTCAGGGACGGCCTTTGCAATGACATCATTAGTAGGGAGCGTTCGCATTTTACTAAGCTTTTTAACCCCAGAACCCCCAATTGGTTTACAACCAGCATTGTTTAGGGTGGATTAGGCTTAATTCAGAATTCATAAAATAATTGCCCATTCATTTTTTTTTCACAAACACCTTTCCAGAGGAATAGACAACACTATGTAACAATTCACCATTATTGTAAGTATTTTTTATTAGAGTTTTGGTTTCGTCTTTAAAAATGTATTTGGATGGCATAGCATAGTCATATGAAGAGTGGTTAAACACAATTGTTACTGCCACCAGTTATCCAAGATATGTACTTCGCAATTTTGACTGCATTGCCATCAAACACCAATTAGCATACTCTAGCAGTGCCACTAAGGCTCTGGGGAGTGTCTTTAAAGAAGCTTGGCCACTAGCTTTACACAGACGTGTTGCTTTAAGAACCCACCTTGTGGTTCTTCAGGTTCTTGCAAGCCCACCCACCGCTGAAAAGGATCCTTGGCTAGTGAGACATGCGGGACTAAGACTGACGTTGGTATCAGCTGTATTTAACAGAATTTAACACACAAAACGCTGTCTTTTTTATTAGCACTTTTAGAAATCCCTTAATTTGTCAGAGTTTGGCAGCTGCCATTGTGTTTATGATTTCTGGGTAAAAAGTGACATCACCTGGTTGATATTGATGGTGTCTGTGTACAGCAACAGCTTAATTGTTTCACCTTGTTTGTATCCTGACTAGATTAAACTAGGTGATGTCACTTTTTACAATAATGGCAGTTTATGAATAAAAAGATTTTCTAAACTAGACTAAAACTAAAAAAACATTTTGAATGTTTTTAAATCACCTTTATGTAGCTGACGCCAATGTCAATCTTATAAGGCCAACATGTCTCACCAGCAGGGATCCCTTGAAGCTGTCTTGTGCTCTGCTCAACATGAGGGGAAGGTGTTGCTTCAATTCTTTGACCTACACTGTTTCCCAGATACCCTATCTGATTCTGGATTTTGTCATCCAGGACAGATAGCCCTAGGTCTATATCAACAGGATTTACTCAAAAGAACACTGGAGTATCTTATCACAGACAGGCAAACACTCTGAACATAATCGTTCTTTGTAACCTACGTCACTCACTCAGCATTGGAAAACCTACATGTTTCACTTCACTAAAACAGCTTCATCCTAATTAGCCCCCCTCAACCAGTATTTTTTTAATTTCAACATTTATTTTATTCATTTCATTATTGATTTCACCTGTGTTAAGGGTAGCCCGGCTAGCGCTGACTAGTGCTTCCGCTCAATTTGTCATTTAGCCACACCACTACTTCAGGGATCTATCCGTAGGCTTAGGTTTCCACCAACTCTCGGCTTTGCGGACCAGTCAGCGAACTGCAAATCTGCCCACCAGGAAGCAAACGTATCCCAATGGATAGGTTCCAGATGCTTGGCACAAGTGAAACAATGTGAAAGTGTTTGGTGCATCAGGATATGTCAAGGGCACAGGACAAATGAATACATGGTCCTTAGTATTTAAGAGGGGAATGCTTTTTGTTTGTCACTGGATTATCAATACTCCTTACCAGACCACCAAAAGCAGAGCAAAAGAGCACAAAAATTATACCGTCCTGTTTAACTCCACAATTCAGTAAGTTTATTGTCAAACAAATTTCCAGTTCACAGTCTTTAAATTCTAAAGAAAATATGAAGGTATTACTGCTATATGCACATACTTTGAGATCTGCATAATGGTGTCTTATGACTGTTCGAGAGGCCTAAAGGGCACATAGATGGAGACAGAGCCCCAAACCTCTGGAAAGATCTGCCTGAGGAAATCAGGTTAGCTGTGTCATCACTGACCTCCTTTAGTCATCAGTGACCTCCTTTGAGTCCCTCCACAAAACTAATTTTTATCAGAGCACCTTTGATTTCCCTTAAGTTTTACTTTCCTTTGAAGTATTAAGGGAGAGAACATCGTATCCATCCACAAGAACGGCTCTGTAGAAAAAACGCTTTCCACAGCAGCCGCAACAATGGTGTGCTACAGTGCTGCTGATACTCTGTAGTTATGTCCTGTACTCATCCATCACAGTATGGTCCCTTGAGTCACTTGCTGTTTCTAAAATGGCATACTGCTCTATATTGCATACAACAGGAGGTAAGAGGTGCCATTTTGTATCTGGAGAGCGTGTGCTTTATGGATATATATTGGCTAAATTATGCACACTCATGGTCATTTACGGAAATGATTGCTCTGTTTTGTAAAATGAGCAGGTATTTAGTAAAATAAGCACACATTTTCTCAATATAGAACAACAATAAAAGATAGCAATTGTAACATTATTACCATTTTAGAAATTGTATTTCTCTACATTGTTACTGGGGAAAGTAATAATATTATATATTAAGTAAGGCATTACTTCCAAAACTGTTCAGAAAAAATTATGCTAAGCTAGGCTACATTCCATGTAGCAAGATCCAAGCAACCAGCCAGGGAGGAGGTAGGTGTTGGATGGTAAATGAACATCATCTTATATAAAGAATCTAAAGGTTCCAACACGTCATTGCATTAAGGAGGAAACAAGTTGCACACAGTGTTATCAATTCTCTCAATAGCATCAGTGATTGTTGTTTTTCTGACCATGGTTTATGGATCATTCTCAACACTTGACACCATAGGGCAGACACCTAATGTACACCTAAATGCCTACTATTGTTGTGTATAACTACTGAACTTTTACATTCATATTTATTCATCCAAATACTTACAAAAAGAGGATTAACATTCAAGCTATGACACAATTAAAAACCTTACTAACTAGTAAGAGTGAAACTTGCTAACAAGAAACTGGCAGGTGATGAAAATGCAGGAGAGTGCAGCAGAGAGAGAGTGGGGGGCTGCATTGTAAGTGCATTCCAGGTAGTTAAACCAAGATACTCTCAGAGCTGGGTCTTTAAGAATTTCGGTGGAGAGGGTATCCATTGCTCTGGAAGCACTTGGAAGGTCATTCCACCAGTGTGGAACAACAGATGAGAATAGTCTGGATTGACCTGTGCGAGAGGTAGGTAGGTAAGGTAGATGGGAGCAGATCCATCAATCACCCTGTAGGTCAAAATTAGTGTTGCGAATGGCTAAGGGTAGCCTGTGGAGCTCAATGAATAGAGGTGTGACGTGCTCTTTTGGGCGGGTTGAAAACCAGACGTGCAGCTGCATTCTGGATTACAGGTAGCTGTCTCACAGCACAGGCCCTCTGTTAGGAGGGTATTGCAATATTCAAGGCCAGAGATAACCAAGGTCTGTACCAGGAGCTGGGTTGCATGTTGGGTTAGGTAGGGCCTGATCTTCCTTATGTTGAATAGAGAAAAGCTGCAAGACCGAGCTACAGAGGCAAAGGTCAGCTGGTCAACAATCATGATGCCTAGGTTTCTTGCAATCTTGGTGGGAGCAACAAATAGGGAGTCTATCATAATGGTGATGTTGTGATGTATAGTTTTCTTGGCTGGGAGGACCAGCATGTTAGTTTTAGAGAGGTTTAATTGGAGGTGATATTATTTCATCCATGCATATATGTCAGAGAGTCAGAGATTCTTGTTGACACTGTGGAATCACCAGTAGGAAAGGACAGATAGAGCTGGGTATCATCTGCAAGCAGCGATAGGAGAAGCCATGCGAGTGGATGATTGGACCCAATAAAGTGGTATACATGGCAAAGTGAAGGAGGCCCAGCACTAAGCCTTGGGACACCCCTGTGGTTAGGTGGTGCCAGTTTGTTCAGTAGGATACGATGGTTGACTGTATCAAATACTACTGATAGGTCAAGCAGGATGAATACGGAGGACTGACCTGCCGCTCTGGCTTTTTTTTATGGCTTTGTTAGTGAAACACTGACCACATGTGTGGTTGCTGTCACAATGGGAGGAGCTATAGTCTGTAGAAGAGTGGTTGGAATAGGGTCCAGTGACAAGAAGTAGGATGGTTGCCTGTAGGAAGCTTAGACACCTTGTCCTCTAAAAGAGAGAAGTGAATGAAGAAAAATAAGTTGTAGGTTTGGATAGGCTTGGAGGTAGAAGCTTTACAGAAGGTTGAGAAAGTGTTTGTGTAGGTGGGTCAGAGAACCGGCTACTAATTACGGCAACTTTGTCGGTAAGAAATGCAGCAAAGGTGTGAGGTTGGTTGCAGGAGGTGGAGGTTGGTAGGAGGTGGAGGTTCCGGGTGTCAGAGGCATTGTGAATTTTGTCTTGGTAAAAAGCCTTTTTTGCACAAGTGACACTGGATGAGAAGGATGATAGCAATGCCCAGAATTGTGTTAGATCAGGTGAATTATTATTCATCTCCTTTGCTTTCAACAGTTCTAAGGTTAGTGTCACATTGAGTGAAGAGAGTAATTCAGCCACGAGTGAGACTGAGTGGATTGAGCAGGTCTGGTAAACAGAGGGCAAAAGCGATCCAAGCAAGAGCTCAGTGTAGAGCAGAGTGACTCTGTAGCATCATTAACTTCAAGAGAGGAGATTGTGCTAGGAGTTGGAAGAGCAGATGCTACATAGGAGAAAAAGTGAATGGGTAGGGGGTAAGGGTACACAACACCAGTTTGCAATTGCAAAATTTAATGAGCTGAGGGATAAACAAATGAGGCCTACTAATAAATGATGCTAAGTATACATTGTTATTTTTAGACTTATTACTTCATCAATCGGTTTGTATAGGTCTTTTCTAAACATACACATTTAAGCACTGTGATTTATTTTATAATATTCAAATGTTATGAACATTTTCTAGATGCCCCCCATCAAAAAGAGAGGGCAGTCGTCAGCAGCCAGTGCAGTCTGATGTAGCAAAACTGCGAACAATCCAAGGAATACATATTCCAGCCAATTGCCAGGCAATTATAAGTTATAAGCATCAGAATAGATGGTATCTTCTTCACTGTATCACACTGGTAAACAGCAGTTTTGATAAGCATATCTACAGACCTAACCATTTCCCCCAAAATCCCTCATTATAATGCACTGGTTTTATTGTGAGAAACGTCTCACATTATCCCAATCATGGCATACTTTGCCGATGCCCTTGGCTTTTGTTCATTTGATTTTAAAGGTGTGTGTGTGTGTGTGTGTGTGTGTGTGTAGCGTGAGCTGTGTTGTCAAGTGAGGGGCTAGACGTCATCTACCACTACCTGAGCGACAGACTGTGACTGCGACAGATGCTGGAGGGAGAAGCACAAAAGTGCATGAACGTGGGCTTTTCGACGTCGCATGTTAATGTTGTACCAGCTACTCATCACAGCTTGATGAAAACAAAATTAACCGCATTTTACTCGCTACAAGAATCTACATTTGTGTGCACCCTGGTTATTTAGGCGACCGAAGCCTTATAGGACCGTGGGGAGGTAGCCTAACCTAACCTGTGCTGTGCTGCTGTGGAACAGCGTGCATCTATTCACTTGTAACCACAGCAGTGTTTGTCATTGCATTGCAGAAGTGCAAGTGTTAGGCACACGGGACAAGGAAGTGGAACTACTGCTTTATTTGGGGATTTACGGAGATACATAACCTCTCGGTAATCGATCGTTTTGGTAATTACATTTTAAGTTAAACGTCAAGAACGCACTATGGGAGGATTCCATTCGGTGCCTGAAAATCATAGATACAGAGAACTTGCAGACAAGACTGGATGTAAGTATGACAGGAGACACAGCGAACCGTCACGTAAAACTAAATGCTTAAAGCATGTTGCAGTGTTATTTATAGTAAAATTTTGGGTAATGGTAGTCTGTTAACAAGCCTTAAAGTATGTTAATCTGACGTCTACTTTACTGATATGACCAGTTTTACCCAATCCATGAAATTAAAGCTCAAGTGCGCCTGTATGATAGAAAATCTATTTTAAACTCTGTAAGGGCTTTTGTGACCCATTTAGATCTCTGTCAGCGACTGAGAGGAAGCTAGTTTTGGGGACGCACTTTGCTACTGCATATCTAACAACTATTTTTGGATTATGGGACCAAAAATAAAGTGCTTATCATATACATTTTCATTTCAGTTTCATGAATAGCTACGCTGTACTCTATTGTTATGGAAAGATACACCTCCATTGGTGAGATGAATAATAGATAGACAGGCCTAGACTTAGACCTTTTTTCCACGGAACCACTTTTAGGCGTGTTATACAACCCCAGAGTGCAATTCTTAAGAATTCATGATGCCATTGCTTATTTCCAAATACACCTGCTTTACAAGAGTTGTCTCTTAATTTTATGGACACGTTTTTTTTTTTTTTTTTTGCTTTTCTGGTGTAACGTGATCACCTGGGTCATGGTAATTCTTTCATTGATCAGCTGTCATCCTCAAGCATAGGAAAGCTTAGCCTAACAGTAGAATCCATTCTAAACCTCATTTCATGCCTAGTCTTAAAACCAGCTCATCAGGTTGAAGACCTACGTCATATCAAGTTCCTTTTGATCAGTTCAGAGCCACCTGTTTGTTTACATGTATTTGAATAATGTTTCCAACTGAAAACATGCCATCTGGCTCAGCCTCAACTGAATCAGCATTTGTGTATGACAGCCACAGCTCTTAGTATTGCATAGGCCTTGTGTGGTGTGTGTGTGTGTGTGAAGAATGCGCGACCTTGCATCTCAGTGCTGTCTGTCAGGGCTCCAAAGCCCTTGTCCCTCATGCTGCATGCTTGCTTATTATATAGGCCTATGTCTGTTGTCTGTGTGTTGTGTGTTTGTGTGTGAGTGTGTGTGTGTGTGTGTGTGTGTGTGGTGGGGGGGGGGGGGGACTACAGAACATTTCTGTCTCATTCAGTGAAGGTGTGCATGGTGCGGGAAACACAGCCACCATTAGTCATATCCATACCCTTATCTTCCCCCCCTTCTTCCTGTGAGGCTGCAGAAGAGCAGCCTTGCCAGCTTCTCTCTCTGCATTAAGATGTCACCAAGGTTTATCTCAGGAGGGGACCTGCACTGTTTGGGATTTTTTGGGGCCAGAGATGGGGTTTAGAAGATTAATCCTCATGAGGGGGAAGGGTTTAAAATCTTACCTCCCTCCATCAACAGCAGGACATGATAGACCTCTCCTGCAGAGATGGGCTCAAGAAGATATCCTTGCTTGTGAGAGGTTGGATTGATCATCTGTTGGTCATATGCATGAACCTTCAGGAAAATATTGTGCTTCTGCACCATCGGCTGCAGAGCCCCCTTTTCTTGCTCTGCTGTCTGAAAGTATTGGCTGTCTGCACTGGTTCAGGGGAAATGAGGGCTCAGAGAGAGCATCAGTTAAAAGCTGATGTTTATCTGCAGTTTGATACCGAAGTACACACAGTAATACGATAATTTTATTCACATAAAAAATGTGTATTCGCTTGTGATAGTTATAACATCTTGTTAATAATAGTTAATAACACCTAGGTCTCAAGGAGGTCTCAAATAAACACTCGTACTGGATTAGCCAGTTTTGTGCCATAGGGTTTTAAAGATTCTGCAGTGCATTTTCAGTCAGATATTCTCATCCTATTGCAGTGAGACAGACTCCTTATAAAACTTAGCAAACCTATGATACCATGAGCTATCATTCATTTAGTCCATTTTCTAGTATGGAAAGCTGCAGGATGAGCTCTGGTCTGTCTGTGGAAAAAGCGAAACATCATTTCTGAGAAATTACCAGTATTACCTGTTCCAATTAACAAAAACATTTTTAAAAGCTATTGACTGAAGGTGACCTGCCCACATTCCTTTATTATTGTATGGCATTCAGTCTGGTTGGAATTACATTAAGCATTTTAAGCTATTATGCTATTATGGCATTGTACATTGATTTTGTACTGTCATAGATGTTGTGTCCTGTAAAATTAGATTTCTTTACTGTCCTATTTGAACTAAATAGAAAACAAGCAGACTTTTATTAGCAAGTTAAAAAGGTTTGCATGACTCACACACTTAAATCCCTGGACTTTCTTGAGTGGTTTGCAACAAAGCCCTGTCTGTGCACTGTTCCCTGAGGAGCTTGTCTTCCTCACTGTTGTGTGGCTTTCTTCCTCAGTTTCTCTCGAGCAAATTGGAAACCTTCACAATCGTTTCAAACAGCTGAGCCACAATGAAGACACACTTCGGTAGGCAGCCCTAGTTTCTAAATACATGATTCTAAAACATTCACTGCCATGATTTTGGTTTATCTGAAGGTGAAATGTTCTGCTTCAAAATGCAAAATAATGCTAATTAAATCTGAATTTATATTTTGTAATATAATAGCACAGTACATTTAGTAAGTCTTTGCTAATTTAGTCACTGACATTGTCAAAGACATTCTGTCCAAAAATATACTTTTGTTTTTTTAGGAGGGATGACTTTAGTAAAATTCCAGATCTAGCCTGCAATCCCATTCGAGCACAGATTATTGAGGCCTTCTTTGACAAAAGGTAGGACTGTAGGTAAGAAGAGATGCATTTTGTGACTTTTTTGACATTGATATTAAAGCCATTGTTCTTTCTCTTATTTAGCTATGGCTAAAAGTAACACCCATATTTTGTGACAAAAAATATTTCCAGTACTATTGCATAATTGAGGGCTCATTGAGTGTCTGTTGCTATGTGATGAAGACCAGTGTCAACCGCCACAGAGGGGCACACTGTAAGTGATATTTCATCTCTCTCCAGAAACTTTCAGTCTCACAGTGAGGGAACTGTAGAGGAGATTGGCTTTGAAGAGTTCCTCACTGTCATGTCATACTTCAGACCGCCATCACTGAATATGACTGAGGAGCAGCGTGAGGAGCTGAGGAGAATCAAACTCCGCTGTAAGATGCTGGGAGGATAAGTGGGGCATTGTTGATTATGTTAAAGAGGGTGGCAGCTGCTACTCTTTACTTTGTAGAGCATGTGACCTAGAGATCTCGATTTTTTAGGACTTACCGGGAAACTTGCATCATACCAAATATTTTCATTACAGTCTTGTTCAACATGCATGACACTGACAACGATGGAACTATAACCCTGGAGGAATACAGACATGTGAGCCTGATTCGTCATTATTGCTTCTCTGCGGGGGTTATGGGGGGAGTATGGGGGGCAATCTCAAGACAAATGTTTTAAACATGCACTATACACTTGCACTTGGAGCAATGGCCTACTGGTTAGGGCCTTGGACTCAGAGAGGGAAGTGATTGAACATTGCTCTCTCATGTCCACATCCGTGGCTGAGCTGCCCTTGAGCAAGGCGCCCAAGCCCTTACTGGCTGCCCACTGCTCCAGGATAATGCGTGCATTCACTCACTGTGTGCTGTGTGTGTCACTAATTCATAGATGCGATAAATGCAGAGACCTATTTTCCCTCACAGAATCAAAAGAGTATAGATACTGTATAGTATGACTGTAAATAGACCAAACATGGTGACCAACCCTGAGTTGGGATAATTATCCACAGGTTGTGGAGGAACTGCTCTCACGAAGTGGTGCTCTGGGGAGAGAAACAGCCAAAGGCATTGCAGATGCTGCTATGCTGGAGGTTGCTAGCATCTCCATGGGTCACATGGTACAGTATCTTTTGCTTTAGCTCCTCTGAAATGAAAATGAAAAGGACAGTGTAACACTGTACAATTATTCAACTAATTCTGAAGTACCAAGAGCCTTTAGTTAAGATCAAACTCTTTTCCCTTAGGAACCAGATGAATTTTATGAGGGAATCACTTTTGAGCATTTTTTGAAGGTTTGCAAGTTCTTTTTTAAATGTGTTATATTTTCCATGAAAAGTTAACAGTTAGCATATTTATGCAGATGTTTGGCTTTACTTTCTGGATAATATGTGTGCATGTCTGTTGATTCTTCTCTCTGTTATCCTCCTTATTGTTTGATATGAGATTCTTAACCTCCTTTGCACCACACATGAATGCCTGTCATTTCTCACCATAGATCCTGAAGGGGATTGAGATTGAGACCAGAATGCACATCCGATTCTTAAACGTTGACACCACTGTCCTCTGCAAATGAATACATCCATCCTATCATAGGCAGCAGTACAGAAGACTGTTACATGAAAGGGCACTATGCAAATGTTTCAGATATGATGATGGCTTTGTTTCAGTGGATCTGACCAATGTTTTTGAAATGTACTCTATTAAGTACAGTTCAGAAGCATCCTCATGAAACAGTGTAATGTATAGCCTGATTGAAAGTTAGCACTATCTCTATATTATGATCTTGCCTGTAGCATGTACAGAAATATAGCCTATATATTTATATTTATACACAGATTGCCTTAATTTAGTAGCAGCTGTTTTCAATGGGACCACAGTTCCAAGCCTTGTGACTCACTTAGTTTAAAACATGCATTTCCAAGTGTATCCTTCAGGGGGTGCTGTTGGCCTTCAGAGATATCGACTGGTCAGTCACGCCACAACATACCACAAAAAGGGGTTAATTTGAATCCCATTGAAATTAACCCCTTTACTGAATGAAGAAGCAGGGTAATAAAAAGCCATGGCAGTGTGATGTTATCAGATGTTTATGATGGTATCTGAAATGTGTGGATGTCTTTTGGGAAAGATAAACTGACTGACATAGACATTGGCAATACTGCACAATGACAATTCCCGAGAGCTATCTACAACACTTAAATCTAGTATCAATTCCAGTTCTGTTCACATTGGCTTCTCACTAACAGCATTGCCAAAGATAGACTGAAAACTTTTAAAACAGTAAAAGATCTTGTGAAAATTTTTGAGTATCTGCCACAAACATAGACAGAAATGTATGCATGCTTGGTTATGACCTATTAAATATTCTCAAGCAATACCAAGTTAGTATGTTCCACTTATCTATGCAACTGTATACATTTAGTACGAGAACTTCAGATGTTAGAGCATTTCCACCTGAATGTTTGCTTAAAGTAAGTGTAGTAAGTGAAAACACATACACATACATTTTATACAAATACACCAGGAGAACCTGTGATTGTTGACATTTGTTCCATCATAGTGGCATTTGTCTGAATGCACCTTTAACGAGAAGATTGTAAGTGATTGTTTGTCATGACAGGTATTAAAGGCAATGAATTGTCAAATACACAAATTCTGTTTCTTTTTCTTAAGCATTCTCCATGTCAGGCTGTACTGCTGCCCACTTTTCAAAAGATTATTCTATTTTATTAAAATGTCAACAAATACATTCATACAAATTCAGACACTCATGGACAACAAATTATGTCAGATCCAGTGTGACACCAAAGGAATATGATCTGTCTGTCGTAAGCAGGTTAATTCATTAAGGGTTATCTTAAATCATCATCAAATAACTCTCCAGATCTGTGCAGCTCCATTTTGCTACTTGGCATATTGTAAAACCGAAGAAATTAATTTACAGAGTACAACCCCCAGTCTTGTGCGTATTGATTTCCGCATAGCGCAGTATAAAAACCAGTGTAATTTCATGTATAAGCCAATGGCCAAGAGCAAACATCCTTTTCATCAACTTATTATTCTATACCATTACACTTTAGTACAATAGTAATTCAGGATTTAAATGATTCAGCAATGAAAGAAAATGGATTCATTTGAGTTTCATTTGCTTAGCATTTCACTCAGTTGATGTGTTTGGAACAATTTCAGTATGAGATCCACATCAACTATAGAGTTATGGCACATTGTCTTCATTGAGACCTCTCCACCCACACAAAGGCCTCTCAACACACACTGTATTGTATAATACATGTAAATGCTGCCACCAGTAGGTGATACAGTGAAACAGTGCCTCAGGAAATCCACTATTCTATTACCTCGTTCTCTTCCAAACTGCAGGCAGAGTTGGGACCCAACCCAAGAGAGTCCAGAATTAGGATTATTATTCCTGTGGAAGGCCTCCTTTGCATTTAATATTTTACTGGCCCTTAACATGTATTATGCAAAGGTTTAGCCCATGCCCTACATTGGTTTTGGTCACTCACTGTAGCCAAATGTGTGCCAAAATTTTTTCAGTTCTTCCAGATCATTCTTTTTTTTCCCTCCCCCAAACACCAAATCTGTAATGGGCAGTGTGCATCTGAGTAACATTTGTCTGATGAATCATAGCTCCTTTGTGTGTCTTTCTTTTAAACCACTAGCATCATAATGGACACAGCCCTGCCACCGTGTGGAGTTTCTGTTGTAAGGGCTTTTATCTTTTAGAACAGGTTCTTGAACGTGATGATGTAGAGACTCTGGCCTTACATGGACAAGAGGATATGTAATAGTTTCCATGCCAATTCCCCTCCCAGTTTTTCCATTGTTACTGGAGAAGCCGAGGTCCGTCTGGTTCTCTGCAGGTCTGGTCGTCTGTAAGAAGCTTATAGACATTACCCTGGTCGTGTCATTAGTGTAATGTCCGTCATTTAAGAAACTACAAGTGGGTCAAAGACCAGGATTTGCTGAAAGATTAAAGCCAAACTTTGACCTTCCTCCTAATCACCAGATGTACAAGGAGTTGGAACTAAGCCAAACTGCTTACTTCGACTGGTCAGATCAATTGTTTTTTATTCCAATAGCATGAGGGCACTCAGTATCTTTTCTAACTCCTAGTAAAAAAGGATTGTAATAACATCTAAAGCTTTTCTTCTACAATACTCTACAAGGTAATTACAATGTCTTTGGCACAGTGTAGTTCAGCAACTAAACAAAGCCTCAACGCCCCCCAATTCTCTAGGAGGAACCTGCCAAAAAAAGCCAAGCCAAGGTATGCAACTTTGCAAATCCAACTACATTAGGCCCAAATTTTGTGTCCTTTTTTTCAGCCTCTAAACAAGTGACACTTGAGGTAAAAAGCAACTGTGCACAAATGCAATTTTATAATCAATCTTTATTGTACTTAGAAATTTTGCGCAACAATTTTTTTGTCTTTCTTGAATCCATTAGCACGTGGCAGACTGAGAGGAGCTCAAACTGCAGCTGTGCCCACTGTGCTGCGCAGGACGAGCTGACTGACAGGGAGGACAAACATAAAGTGCATGTCGACGTTCTGTTCTGCTTCTTTTTTTTTCTCTTTTTGTTTTGATAGAAAAATGTGAAAACAGAGTGCAGGACAATCACATCCCCGGAGCTCGAGAGTGAGCTGAGGGGAAAAAGAGCATGGCGATTCTTTAAAAAAACTCAAAGATAATTAAAAAAAATGGAACAAATGAAAAAAAGAAAAACAAGAGTCTGGTGGGAATCCCCTTAACCCAGGATGACGGAGGACTTCCCGCCGGGAGGGTTTCTCCTGCCAGTGGGGGCCACAGCCGGCGCAGAGCGCTCAGAGGCCTCCTCGTTCTGGTCCTCCGCAGTTTCTGGATAAACAAAGTCAGAACAGAGGAGATGGTGTCAGTGAATGTCAGTCTGTGCAGGTGGGTGACTAGCGATACTAAACTACCAACCACTGTCTCTCCCCATACCCCTCACATTAGCAGTAGCAGTTCATAATTTTGTGATTATTGCCGAGGTAAATGTTCGATCACTACAGACGAAAGGTACATTTTATGCACAGCATTAACCAAAGAAGTGGAGAATACTTCATGTCTCTTCTGTACATCTCTGCTATTTTTATTCAGGTTTCTGAGCCTATATCGCTCAGAATAGCTGGCAATCAAATGCATTCAGCACATTACATCATGGGCACATGGAAAAGTATTTGTCAGAGTAAGACAGACCAAGAGTTTTGTTGGGTGCTACAGCAAGCTGACAAAGCTGTGATTAAATATGATTAAATAACATAAATAAGGCATCCAAGAGCTCAAGTTTCGCATGCCATTGCTTAAGCATGAAAATTATAGTCACATGTCCATACGGCTCCCCAGTGCACACTCATCCCAGTGGTTTGTGTTCTTTTTCACACATAGCTTTGCTGGGAAGTAAAGTCTATCCAAAGACTTTCATTAGGATAATAATTTTCAAATGGGTGTCATGCTGTGCTGTTTAAAGAATGGAATGCTCAGCACACTCCTGGTCTGGAGACAGCACATTACTTGTGCTCTAGACATGTGCAACAGTGTGTGCCAGGGCAGGAAATAAAGGGACTTCTGCAATATATCTAATGTGAACATTATATGAAGAACCTCAAAAAAAAACCTGACCCTTTAAAAAAAAAAAAAAACGGAACTCACCATCATTAGGGTCCTCCTGGTTTTGAACCTGAAAAATAAAGTTGAAGAGCCATGTCATTTTCAGAAATGCATACCAGGGACACTAACATGCCGAGACACCCACATGTTATCTCAGCATTTTATGA
Source organism: Tenualosa ilisha (assembly GCA_015244755.2). Lineage (NCBI taxonomy): Eukaryota > Metazoa > Chordata > Actinopteri > Clupeiformes > Clupeidae > Tenualosa > Tenualosa ilisha. Next base: position 3,451,075 of record PYXC01002370.1, read on the forward strand.
CATGGCTTCGGCTGGTAGCATGACCCAGATTTCAGTGAGGCTGTTTGAGCGCTCCCAATCATAGCACAAATCTCATAACTATCTAAAACCTGTGTGTTGCTTTCTGTTTCCTCTTTAGAGGAGCATCCACCACAGTTCAATAACTATCACATATATTGACACCACAAGAGCCAACATGGGCTGCAAGGATGTTATTACCCTCCAAATACATCACAGGAGGTGGAGTTTTTGTCTGAATTACTGTCTGAAGTGAAGAGAACAGCTCTAAGGATATTCATTTTGGGTTTGCCTAAATAAGGCAATTTGTCTGAAAACCAAAAACACAACTCTTCAGTCCCACAAGGGAACTTGACATGCAATATTAGTTATTATTTCACCTACAGATCAGGACACATTACAAATAGTAGCACTGTGAAACCAATTCCTCAAAGTTTTGTATTAAAACTGTTAAACTACACCTGTGTATCTTCACCTTTCCCATTCGCATGAGAGAACTTATCAGATGAAACCAACAGCAGTAAAGTATGACAAGACCTACTGCATTAAAAGACCTACTGCAGTCTTCCTGCCTGAGGGCTCTCCGAGTGCACCTGCTGCAGTGGGATCAGACACCAGCTCCCCAGAGAGAAAAAGGGCCACTGATGGCCAGAGAGTCTGCCACGTGCAGATGGGCCAGAGATTTCTGCTCACCTGGGTGTTGTTTCGGGAAGGCGACGGTTCGGGCTCAGGTGCTGGCGGGGGTGCCAGCTCGCTGTAGATGGGAGCTTGGGGACAGCGCCTCAGCGGGGCGGACGGCTCGCCACACAGAACCCCACTAGCCTCCCCTCCTGAACACACACACGCACACACACACAAACAATTAGTCTACTGATACTGTACAGCTTACACGTTCACATATCCCCATCCCATCCCACACAGCAGTATACGGATACTTTACAAGATGCACACATTGTTCACTGAAACTCACAGGACCCCATAAATACACACACACACGCGCACACACACACACACTTACAGTATGTTCAGCTAGTTCTTTCAGCAGAAACACATTCACTGATTATACACAGGCACACTGCAGTGTATAGCCGTGTGCACACAAACCCCGCGTGCACTAACACACAGGTTTGACAGGTTTACGATTGTCTGCCACAGCCCAGTCAAGTTGACATCAGCGTGCCTTTCTGATTCATCTTGCAGAGGCTGCATCTGCAATGCACTCACTTCCTTTGTAAACCCCCCCCCCCCCCCAACACACACACACACACACACACACACACACACACACCACCCCACCACCACAAAAGCAGCAGACACACACAGGATGACTCCTCTTGTGGTCATCAAATCCAAATCCCAAAACCCCGTTTCCTGACTGAGAGGCAGCACAGCTCACAAATCACTTACGACGCCAAATAAGCCAAACAACTACAATGTAAAGGCAAAACAAATAAACTGGCTCCCTCCTTCCCCCTTTCTCTGTCTGATGTTGACACTGCACAATATGTCCTACAAATTGATGTCTGTACAGTCTTGCAAACCCCCCTACAGGAACGAACGCACACACACACACAGACGGGACAAGGAAGGAAGGGAGAAATACACAAGAGACTGCATTCACATATTGACCAAGCCCTTGACTAATGAAGTTAGCTTATTGCGAGGCTGCTCTGGCGAAACAATCAGCTCCTTCATTCTACCTCCGGCTTTAAGTCCACTCAGTATTTCATCGTACTCCCCTACAGGATCATCACAGACTCATCCCCTCACATGACTTCTGTCTCCTGGACACCCCTTAGAGGTACAATATGCCCAACCCTGGAGGAGAGGAGTGGAGAGACTGGGAAGTATCTGCCAAGGCATTTAACCAAGGACAGAAACAAGACCACAACCACTTCACTTTACAACATAACACAACCACAACACTTCAGGGACAGTGCTAAACTCCTTAAGTGAGTACTGTTCCACTTTTGCTCACCATCTTTAAGGTAACTGGCCCTCCTCATTTTACAAGCCAAAGCCATTTGAACTTAAATAGCTAGTTCATACCATACCTTTAAGATGTTTCAACATCCACATTAGAAGCAGTGGGTAAAATATGTATGTGCCTAAATAAGGACAAAGTTCTGCATCCCTGGTATTAATGACTAGGTGTTCGAACTGCACTAAAATCCTCACTGTCCCTTCACATCAAGCTTCACTTCATTCAGTGACTACTTTACTTAGTCTTTTATCATCAAATAGAACACAGACTGACATAATTAGAGGCAAAGACCAAGGTAGAGGGTAAACTGTAATCATCCTATGGGAAGGGAGGGGAGGGTAGGTGGTAGGCAACATCTGAGATGATCACAACAAGTACTCAGTACCAACAACACCAGAAGAGCATAGGAGTACCAGATAAGGGCAAAATAGAACAGGTGTACCACGTAACTAACAATACTTAAAGGTAGAGGGTCAGCAAATATGGGTGCCATAACAGGTTGGGAGTACTGTATAAGGTGAGGTTTCAAATGGATCTGGTTGTGAGGGTACCAGGTGGGTTGTTCCTGCGGTGAGCGTGGGGGTCATCCGGTTCAGCAAAGATGTTAGAGGCCATCTTGTTCTTTCGGGCAGGTTTCTCCTCATCTGAGCCAAAGCATATGTTTGAAGCTCCACCGGGAGGTCGCAACACCCTGTCAAGACCAGTAATCAATGATCAATACCCATTTTGACAGCCCACAGATGCCTACAGCTTAGCCCTTTCACTGCTGTGTGGGATACACATACCAAAGTGGTTACACTGCAAAAAGGACAGGCACATATGCAAACACACACAGTACACATGACAACACCACGCATTAGCTGCTGAGCTGGATCCCTCACGGGAAGGTTTGCTTCCTTAAGCCCCTCCACCAGACACAGTTTCAACCTACTGACTGAAGCCGACCCCTGTCTGCAGGCTGGTCGGCAGCCAATCAGAAATTCCCAAACACTTAGTCGCAGGAAGGCTTTCGTTCCATTTCGTCTACATACAGAAAACAATGGATTTGTGGATATACAAAAGTAAAACGGTGAAAAATGATTTCGGATCCGATTCATTTTCAGACAAACGTGGCGGCTTCCATGGTGATGACTCGACAGAGGACATTTTTGCGACCCCTCCCCTTAGCCCTCTTTTTTAATTCAGCAGCTGACGCTCAGCAGCTGTCCGAATAAGGCATGCCTCAACTTTCCACCATATCAAAATGTCGATCGATTTATCCAAAGACTACCATTACAAAATCGTCAGTATAAAACTGTAAGCAGCTGTTTTCAAAGCCTGATTAACAATAATGCCAAAAATCGGGCCGATCCTTCAGATGAGATGAGCCAGAGCTTTTCCAGTCGGAAAATAGAAAAATCCATTTTCAAGACCCCACCCCACAATGAAACGACAATTATTTCTTATGAATGCAGACAGAAATGACCGAAAAACACTATAGACTACTTTACATTTAATCAATAGCTTTAAGGTGGTCGGTAAGCGTAATGTTAGGATAGCTTTAATAAAAAAGCGTTCGAGTTAGTCTTAGCAAGCCAAGTCAGTTTACTCGACCTACATCTCAACTGCTAGAGGCTGTTTGTCAGGCCAAGTAAGGGAAAGATTAAGACAGCTAAAATGACCAGATTAATTGGTTTATTAATTTTACAAACATAGCTACATCTAAGGTGTGTCTCTGAAATACACGAAGATGTGCCACCTGAAAACACTAACAGCAAGCCATCACTAGGTTAGCTTGCACCATGCTTAAAATAAGGTAATGTTAGCTAAGATTTCACGAATATGTAAAAGAATACTTGATCTCTGATTTATAGGCTACACTTATCTCCCAGCCATAGCCAACTGGCAACACCTTTACTTTCTATGCTTTGAACTCCGACAACTTATGCCCACTATCGTCAGCTATTTGCAGAATAGAACGATAGCCTACGCTTAGTCTGTGACATTTCCAAGCTGCATCAAACTGTTGATCATGTAAACAACAATCGGGAAATAGCATATATTTCTTCAATGAAAACATGTGAACTATTCTAATGTCAGACGAGCAGTGATTGTAGCAAATTCGAAGGTTAGCAGGCTAACGTTAGTAAGCGTGCATCAAGGGGTCAGGAGGACTGAGGATGACCAACATTCGCCAATCCTGGACCTAAGGACTTTAACAGCTAACATACACTAGTTAGTATCTAGTACCTGTTAGTTATCAAACAGACATAACGAAATTCAGGAATGAGATACATGTAACCTTATGCACTGGGGGCGTTTCTGAAAAATAAAAATAACGCTAGCCAATGCCATAACGTTATCCATGTCAAGTTATAGGCGACTGGCAATAAACTATCGACATTTGCCACTTATTTCCGATTAAAAATCACATCCATTCACCAACAAAAACAGCTTATGCCACCATTAACACTAATGCTTGAGAAAACATATCTGGCGTTGGCAGTGTTACAATAATTTTCATACTGGTCAGCTTTGTGGAAACAAAGGTTAACTTAACGTAACGTTACTCCCTCTGACCAGCTAACGTTAGCTGACATTGTGTTAAAATAAGACGTGCTTTATAACTGTGATGAAAAAGACAAAGTTATACATCTATTTACTCCTCATCTTCTAAACACATAAAAGAAATGTTCTTGACGAAAGTCACGAAAATACACTGTGAAAGTCAAGATCCTTGGCTAATTAGTTCCGAAAACCGTTACCGTTAATGTTACTTGTCTTCTGGAGACAAACTCAAAGGATAGCGTTAGCTGTGGCTACCATTTTCTTTTGTTTGTTTCAGAAATTCTGAATTTACCTGGAACTACTTTTTGAACCAGGTTCCAATCCTTGAAAGGTGGTGGTGGTCGTCATGATGTTGATTACTACGTTGAAAAGGTCTCAAATCTATGAATTAGCTAGCTTTTAAATTCCAAATCCCTTCTCCTCAAATTCCGCATGGACTCCACCCGACTTCAGTTAAGTGTAATCTGAGCACAGTAACGTCGTTCGTTCATCCAACTTTGCTCCGACCTACAACACAAAAGCCCCAGCCCACAAGAATTCCAGACTGTTTGGTTGGTTAAAACTGAGGGATACCTTCTATGATTGGACAAATAATCTATCGTTCAAGGATGTTCGCCACCAAAATCAAATCTAGAGCATTTATCCAAAGGTAAGGGACAATGCTCCTTTGGAATTTCTCTCGCATCGAAGAATTGTACATTAAATATTAGTACACATGCTGCAATCTCACAGGAAAATGCCATATGTGATTGGTGAGCGCCACCTGGTAGGCTATCTAAAATCTATTCCTGAAAATCACTATATCAGACCGCTGTCCCAGTCTCCACTGATAAGCCTAACGTTAGGCCTAACGTTAACAGAGGGTAGCCTATCCAGTAACAAATAAATCTGTAACTCTTCTAGTTTTATTCCGCTGGTTGCAAAACAAGAAATTTTAAATGAATGTATATTTGTATGCATATCTTGTATCACCCCCTTTCCCTCCTGTCTTAACATGACAGTATTCAGAATTATTATCATATTATTACAATTACCAAACTAAGGCTACTATTGCTTGTATCTTCATGGTTCATCATACTATAAGTAAAAATGGGAGGGCTATATTATGTAAGTATAAATTTACTCTCATTACAGAGATGTATTTTTTTTCTCAAAACGCTTGCTTCTTGAATAACCTAATTAGCTTGTTAGGTCAGTGTCTAGCTGGTACTTCTGAGCCCCCCTCCCTCTCCCCCTCAGTGACAGGGCCATGTGCAACAGTTAACCCACAAAAGGCTAAAAAGGGGTGGTGAAACGGTGTCCCACTTCTGCAACACAATGACATAAATGCTGATGACACATAATCGCCTGAATAATAATGCAATTACTAGGGTTATTTTTCAGTAACAAATGCTGTATTAACAACATCAAAGTTCAGAAAGAACATAATGAGATTATAGCTAAACCACAGTTGTAATCTAAGTTTAGCTGCTATAGAACCACGGCATGAATCTCAAATTATGCCATTATCATAATCATGTATCATGTCACAAATGGATTCCTGTTGACAGCTACTCTGCTGCAACTGGCTGGACTTTCACTGATGATATCTGTACGGCAACGCAAGAATGAAAAACAATGTAAAAAAAAAAAAAAAAGGAACACATGATGTGATTGTACAAACGAAGTGTACAACAATGTGTGCAACAGAAGACAAAACCAGACAACAGTGCAACAGAAGACGATACAGCCTGAGGTGACTGAATGTCTCGTCAAAGGCATGCCAGGAAGTAAGAACTTCTTTGTGGAGCGGCATATTGATTAAATGCTGTCTTCTTATGTAATTAGCCTTATGTTAATCCACCAGCAACACGCGTTTTTAGCTTTCTTGGTACAGTTGCCATCTGTACATCGTTTTTACTACTGCTACACTAATCAGGAAGCTTGGGTGATTTCCCCATAACCTTTGATCTTTATACATACAATGTATTTCCTCTGGGAAAAACATATAGATGAACTTTAGGCAACTTTACCGATAGTTATGCCTATAGACAATTCTCTGTGCTGCACTGCCAAAGCTCCTAAGAACAGTGCTAAACGCACTGCTGTCTGCAACTGGAATGTACTGACAGCCCTGTTGATGTTTTGAAGAAAGAATGTTACTTAAAGAGATCGTTTGTGCCAAAAGCTTTCAAAGTCAAAAAATTGAATTCAATTGAAAAAATGAACAACTTTTATTTAAACAAGAAACATCCACAATACAGATACTCATCTTTATTTTGTTTCTATTCTATTCCAACCAGCTTTAAGACAAGTTCCTTACTACACATGGCCATCACAATATATATTTATATTTGTATATTTATATTTCTATGTAAAAAAAGATATAAGTTTTTTTTTTAACAAACAGAAAAGTTTGGTGAAGAGCCATTGTTGTTTTCAAGGAATGAGGCAAACAGTCCAACTCCTTCCATATTGAAAGCAGTTTATGGCTTCTAATGGTACACAACTTTCTGAAGTTCACTGTAAGGCTAATCATAACATGAAGACTGCCAGGAAGCAAATCAAATAAATGACTGTACAAGCGTTCAGAGTAAAAGTTGCTTTGTTCTGTCTCCTTATCATCATGTCATGTAAATACTGGCGCGCTGGTATATAAATCTCTCTCTTTTGTTTTTGAAAGGGTGGGAGGTGTAGTGTGTGTGTGTGTGTGAATAGGTGCCCTTTTCTGATCTCAGCACACTGCTCTTTCTCTGATCAGTGCAGCATTCCAACAGTCAAGTGTACTAATGTAATGAGATTCATCAATGACAAATTCTGGTTCATGGACAGGTTGTTTTCCAAAACAAGTTAGAAATGGTTATGAACAAAAGTTTGCGTTTTGCACTTGCAGTCATATATATAAATGACATTTTGTTCATATATTCACCAACTAAGAGCAATTATTTGTGTCCATGCATCGTCAAGCATTCTCCTGTGCTCTACTCTGTTTCCATTGCACATCAATTTGTGAAACTCCAATAATATAATTTTATATTTTTTGTCCAACTTCACTATATTCTAAGACCTATTTCATTACACTGCAGAATTCAGTATGTGTTTAGATTTGGTTCATTGAAACTGTATTGCAAATGGCCTTAGATCTGACCTAATTTGTCAGTTAAGGGATTTGGTTGGAATAGCACCAGCCACCTTCACCTCAGTTATGAAAGTATTGCCAGCTACACCATGACACAGAGTTAAATTAAGAGCAAGAGTAAAAAAATGCAGTATGTGGATTGTGTGGTGTACCACTTTAGACAAAGGAATCAGCCGCTGTCCTTAAAGTAAAACCCATGTTTACCTGTCAGAACACTTTATAATAAATGAGGCTGAATAAGGCTACTATACAGTTTTAGCTTTTTTGTTATCCAATGATCCAACAAAATAGCAATATGACTAACATGTGACTGAAGTAGGAACACTAATGATGCATGGACACACAACAGGGGAACCCAAATTACCCAACTTTAAGTTAAAGCCAACTGTGCTAAAGCTGGACTTGGAACGTTATTCAGCAATACACTTAAATGTTTTTAGATGATACATCGGCTTTGCAGAAGTAATTTATGTACAAAAAAATATCAAAACAATGCAAACAAAGCCCCAATGTACAAAAACAGATCTGTTAGTGTGAGATGGTCTACTTCAGAATGGGTTCAGTTTGAACATGATATAAGGAAATTGAGGAGGTGTGGCTGTATAAGTGAAGGGGTGAAGAAGGAGGAACATTCTTCACCCTTTTAGAAGAGGCCTCCCGTCTGTTGCTGAAAAACATCAATTGTGTCTTCATCTTCCATTTCCAGCTGTCAAGAAAACACGGAATGAGTTTCTGCATTTTAGAAATAGTCTGCTTTCTGCCTCTAATGCTAATCAAATCCTCCGTCAGTTCACTAAGCATCTTAAATATTGTGGTCTACTGGACCAAGGGCCATGAGCATAGCATGATATAACTAACCTGTGTAAGCAAAATCATTACCTGTGAAGGTGTGTCTGTCTCATTAATGGGCTGTCCATCAAAACGGAAGCGAATTTGCCTCATAGTCAGCCCCTGAAATGACAATCATTCAGCACATTTACATTAAATACATATTTCAGCAGTTGTTAAATAACATTGCTGATTTCATGCACCAGGTGACAAAGATGACTGTCTCAATTCACAAATTCACATCAGTGAGTCTGAACAGTTGGGGAAAAGCACGCTCACCAGTCTTTCACAGTATGCCTTCATCAATTTACTGAGTGGCGTGTGTCTCTTGATTTTGAATTGCACTACTGAGCCATCTTGTCCAGCCACTTTAAGATTGATGTGTTCATTATTTTCTGTCTTCACTCCCTCCTGTGAAATATACAAGCATTGCGAGTCCGTTGACAAATACTTCATCCTTAGTCAGAGCAAAGTTACTACGTTCTGGCACTTTCCTTTAAAACGTTAGAAACACTTTCCAAAAGTTCTCCAAGTTAATATCTGACCGAGGGAGACGGCTCAGCATACCACTTCATGATAAGCGCAGACCACAGAACAGTGCAGCCAAACATCATTCTTGACTGGGAACAAAACCTCAATCACTTATCATTTTATAATGAATTACAAGTTTAAACTGTGTCTATACACCTGATTGAGATGACAAAATAATCAACATAAAGATGTTGGCAAATGACAGCCAGTATAACGTTGGCACTTGGAGTTAAGCGAAGCACTCACGTTGGCCAATGCTACAAAACACTGTCGGCTGGCTGGATTCAATATAGCCAGCAAACTGGTTAGCTTTGTCAGCTAAAATCTTAAACCACTTAGTATAAGTATAAGTTAACTAGTGATAAACTAAGGTTAAGAACCTTTAGACCGTGAACCTCTAAACAGTGGAATCGTGTATGTTTGCAATTCTGATATCATTCACAGATTTCTATGGCAATTCAATTAACATTAGCTTGTACCCCACTACAGAAGAGCTAAAAATGCTAACTGCGCGCCTTTGCAAGCGCGTTCACATTTCTTCCGGTGTTTCCACAGGAGTAGTTGCAGTATTTATCCACTAAGCGGAATAACTCGCCCTTAAAGACCTGCCAGAAGTTTAATTTTATTTCCTTTATATTGCATTTCACGAGTAAAAGTTGAACAGCAACACATTTTATAAATTCACTCACCTTGGGCTTTTCGTCGGCCATGGTAGCTAATTGTATTTGGGCTTCTCTACTGCTGCCACACAAAGAGTCAACGTGCACGCGCACACGCGCGCTCCCATTAACCCCCGTTCTTGCGTGCGCGTTCACGAGGAAACGCGCATTTTCACTTAAGATATCATTTCATACCAACAAAAGGGTCTACATTCCATTCGATTTAATTCAGATCCCACTTACAGAAGCCCATCTCCCTTCCATTGCATTCCAGTGATAAACTACCATGGAAATATTCTTTAACGGCCAAAGAGCTGTTTTCAGTGTCCTCTCATAAACATCTATGACATCACAAGGAGGTGTGGTTTGGTCGCGCTCCTAACGTGCACGCGCAACAAAATATATGTTTTTCCACTTAACAAATCTATTCAACAACACCTTAGGAAAAAATGTATTTCTTATATTCTACATAACAATAAAGCCAGCATGTTCCCAAATGTTCTGTCAGTTGAAATAAAAATGAAGCTTGTCACAGATAGGCCAAACAACAACATGCATCTTGATCTTGTAGCCATCTTGTTCATGACCTGGCCAAGAGTAATTTAAGTTAAGAATTCATCTGCGGAATGTAAATGTTTTTAAGCACAAATTCACAATATGTATTTTATGAAGTGTTTTGTCATGAATGCACACCCAGCAATGTTAGTTCACACACACAGGTATGGGGTGTTAACATTACAGTTTTAGGATAAAAGATATCCACCCAAAGTAATTTATTTAAATTTCTTCATTTCATGTCTGTTAAGGAATTAAACTTTTGAATAACAGTGATTATTCTTTATTAATAACTATTTAGTGATCTATTATTATAGTAAGAGGTTATATGTTTGGTTGTTATAATTCCTGCCGGAAATATTTTAAAATGCATATTTAAATATTCTAAATGTTTAGATTATTGGTACGGCGATAGATTTTAGAAAATAAAATGTATACAGATCCAATCTATCCAATAATTCAATTTTTAATCAGGCACTGAGATGCCCTACTTGAGGTCCTTATAGTTGAGGCGGCTAGTTCGTGCGCTGGCTTACAGTGAACTTGAAATATTTTTTCCCATTCACGTCATTACAGACTTAATTTCTCAATAATTATTTAACAATATTGACTAAATGGAGGAGGTCGATGTAGAACCAACGACTACGGTAAGTACAAGATCTGAGAACAGTGTTCTTCTAACCATGAATTCATTGTAATATTTGCGTTCCCATAACGTGCTGCTAACTAAACAAACGTTAACCTTAAGATAACGTTAGTCTGTCTAAAACACTTTTTGTGCTCACTTCTCACTTTCTGTTTTAAGTATGCAATTTGTCATGCTTGTGCAGCCTATAGTGTGGAACGATTGACGTGAACGTTATGTTTAACTTTTGGTAGTGCTACTTTCCAAAGGTCGTTAATTTGTTGTACGTTATGGAGAGATCCAGCTAGTCAAGAAAAGTCTTGTATCCTTAGTTATCCGGTTGCTGTGGTGTTTATGTTAACACGATCAATTTTCTGCAGTTTATCCCAGGAATAAACTCGAAAGAAAAACATCTTGGATTCGTTTGGGGACCCGGAGATATTCTAGTTTATGAAACAATTCACAAAGCTGCAGGTGAGTCAGATTATTTAGAACCGTGTGGTTCAGAGCGTGTTCTCAAATTCTTTTAAGTATTCTGTTTAAAATAAATCTGTACTGGCTATATGACAGGTAAACATCCAGCGGGTCCAAGCTTTCCAGATGTACAGGTAGTGAGGAAAGATGAAGACATATATTCGCCAATTTTGCGCAAACTCTTCAACGAGTCCCATCATATCTTTGTTGGACTTCAGAATATTAGAGATGATTTGCCAAGCAAAAACAAAAAACCACAGTAAGATCTAAATATTGTTTTGTTCTTTGTGTTATTTACACTGTTTTCCAATGAACTCAAATGCAATTTCTTTGCTGTGCTGTTATTCATCCGTTATTCACCCCTGCAGGTTTGTCAGTATCAGTAAAAACTACAGGTCTGTTATAAGAGCCTGCATGGAAGAGCTCCAGCAAATTGCAGGTATCTCTTCCTCACAGCGCACTTATCTAATAAAGAGGTCCCATTGTAGTGGCTCTTTATACAATGACTTTCTTTTCTTTCACTTTCACCATTAATGATTCTCCCTCTCTTTGCTCTTCCATTCAGTGTCAACACGAGATCCCACTTTAGCTTCACAGTATGGCAATCAGGTATATAGCTTTTTTTTGTTTGTTTTGGTAAGCACTGTATGCCTATGGAAGTATCTTGAGTGCTGTCTCTTCTCTTTGTGCATTCTTTTAGAAAGATGTCTGTACAAATCCAAATGTATATCCCAAATAACCTCCCTTTGTTGCAGGTGTCGATTCTTCTGGCTGTGGAACTCATATGGAACCTCTGTGAGGTGTTGTTCATTGACGCTGCTCCAGGTAAGGTTCACTTCTTTAATCCCTGGCTGCTGGGACTTGTTTTTATTACTCTTTTAATGTGAATGCCATGGGATTGCTGGACAGTTAATCCATGTTTGAACAGTGAAAGCGATATTCCACTGAGCTTTTGCAAGTTTCTCCCTGAAAGCCCTTTACTGAAGAAATGTATTTTTTAGATGTTGGCTGTAGTAGACATCATAAAGTATGAGTTGCTCACAGTTGAGACAGTGTGAGCATTTTGCAATTCAGAAGTGTGCCAGTCCTTATATATGGTATTTTTGACTGGGTGGAGTTGATGTAGTTGAAAGTATAAAGCCTAACTACTGTAGCGTCAATGTTTTTCTTTAGCCGGCTCCTTGCTGCTACATCTGTTGGATTGGGTGAGGCTCCACAAAGCAGAGGTGGATGAGAAGGCCCGGGACGTCCTGCGCTGTGAGAGTCCCACACGCCACCAATTTTTCTGGGATGTGGTATGTGGCTCTTACACTCCCTCGTGTCCTGCCTAAGCTTCTTGATCTGTAGCCTGAGGGCCATGTACTGTTGGCACTCGATTGTCTCACCAGCTTTGTTTCTCATTCCTGCCAGGTGATTAGTTTTGTGCTGCAGGGCAGGATGGAGGAGGCTCGGTCCATGCTGTCCAAACAAGCCGTACTGCAGCCTGCTGCACAGATCATGTTCAAGCGCATGGACAACCTACTTCTGAAGATGCCCATTTATAATGTAAGCGCCAACCTTTAAGCTCTGCTAGACCTAACTGGGCGTTGCAGTCACTGGCATTTTTCTCAGGAAGTGGTGATATCAGTGATGACGATAAATCACAAGTCATGTGTTTTATTGTGACCCAATTGTAAAAAGGGGGTTTTCCAAGGAAGCAATAGCACAAGCCACTATGTTAGCAGACAGCATTAGGCTGTTTAGAAATTTAGTTAAATGTAGTTTAGTAGCATGTTTGTTGAAGAGATTGTGACCATGATTTTATGATGTTGTTTTATGATACAGTTCCTATTGAATTTGACTTTTATGACCAGGCTATCATTATTTTTTTTCCTGTTAGTTTATGCACCATAGTCTTGTTTAGTTAGCATGGCAGAATTGCAGATCTAGTGTTTGTATTGAGTAGTTTAGCTCTCTCATGGATGTGGTGAAAGATTTCCTGTTGGAAAACCAATGTACCTTTTACCAGGTTATGCAGACTTGATCTAAACATCAGGATAGGCAAATGCAGAATAGGCAAATAGGCAAATGCAAAATAGGCAAATGCAAAATAGCCAAATTCCTTACTACTTCCAAACGGCCCCTTTTCTGTGCAGCCCGGTGGCACCCAGACACTGACAGAGTTTGAGGTGAAGTGGAGACAATGGCATGAGGAGGTTGATGCCTGCTTGCAGGACAACTCTTTTGCCAGCAACCCGCACCTGGAGACCATCTGTAAGGTAAGGACAGTCAAAATGGTGGTGTAGTGGTTAGGTCAACCACTACAGCCAGACAGCAAAGTGGAGTTTGTCAATGCACAACCTTATGTGGATGCCACCTGATTCCTCAGATTCTGCTGGGTGATGATGACACTCTCTTGGAGCACAAGGACCTGCTGAGCACCTGGTATCATTATGTGGTAACCAGGCTGCTCTACACTCACCCCACAGTCAAGCCCATCGACCTACACTACTACGCACAGGTACATCCTCCCTCTTTGGCATGAGGGAACAAACTGCCCTGTGTCATGAATTTCTGAGGAGTGAAGACTTTGTCTTGTGTGTGTTTGAGTGAGAGTGTGAAGGTGACTGCAAGGAACGAATTCAGCGTTTTGTCTTTCACAGATGTGCATGGATAGGTTCCTGGACTCCCGGAGTCCCCCTGAACCCCTGGATAGCATTCTACTTGCCGCTTTTGAATTTGACCTTCATCAAGTCATAAAAGACTGCAGGTGAGCCCTCACTTGTTCCTTACATTAACCTTAACTGAAGGATTTTTTTCCTTTGGTTCCACAGGGATTTATGGGTTGTCAAATAAGCTACCAAATGCATTTAAAGCAAAGACATTATTTTGAAAGAAATGCTAGGTTTGCTTTGTTGTTTGGTTTCTCTCCTGAGTGAAAGATGTACAACAATTGTATATATTTCAGGATTTCTCTCTATGTTTGTTTTCAGCATTGCTCTGAACAACTGGTGGTTTGTGGCTCACTTAACTGACCTGTTGGATCACTGCAAGCTGCTGCAGTCCCACAATCTTCAGTACGTGTCCCCTAGTCAGTCACAAACTTCAAATGAAGAGCAACGTTTCATCCAAAACAGTTTCTCATCACAGATGTCTCTGCTATGTGTGTTTTTTGTTGTGTCTTGTCAGCTTTGGCTCAAACCTGCGGGAGTTCCTGCTTCTGGAGTATGCCTCGGGCCTGTTTACACATCACAGGTGGGCATGTTGTTCTTACTGCAGTCTGAGCAAAACTCAGACATTTCGACACAGATCAGCCATATTAGGTGTTGGGGGGAATAGAGTGCTTTTAGTTAGGTCTCACATCAGCAAACCTCATCCCTCTAGGTTCAAGATTCATGATCGTCTTTATTAAATCTCATTATACTAGTATGAGAGTTGAAGTGATGGAGCCCATTCTCACCACCTGATGTTGCCCTGAGAAGTCCAAGTCTCTGCCTTTTAAAGATGTGTCTAATTTCTCTGTCCAGCCAGCCCAAGACAAATTTGCTGATACAATATTGTAATTCTTCGTTTTTTTTTTTCTTGGCTAGCCACACTTTGTCTTACCTTCATTTGTGTCTGCCATTAATGTTTTTGATTTTAATTCTTGACATGATATGTCTAGTTGAACACCTGTTTGGCATTTTGCATTTTTAAATCGGACTACTCCGCTATTCAGGTCAAGTTATAATAGACCAGTGTAAGCATGAGGGTTGACTAATGTGCTTTGCCTGTACCAGTCTGTGGCAGCTGGCAGTGGACTACTTTGACCACTGCCAGGGCTTCGGGAGGGTTTACCTGGAGCTGCTGATTGAGCGCGTGCCCCTGGACACCGAGCGCAAGGCCCTGAAGGTTCTGCGCATCTGTGAGAAGAGGCAGATGAATGAGCAGGGTAAACCTCACCTTAGATGCAACTGTTTTTCACATGACTTCGCTCACACATACTGCTAACCCCAATATAGCAAATTATTTTTCAAAGCATTCTTTTGTTACCATTCTACTAATTGGAGATTGTACAGCCTTTAAGCATGTGTTGTGATTCTTAAAACAATGTCATGATAGATAGGTGAATGAGTCCCTGACAGTGCAGGTCTTGACATGCCCCACTGCATAGGCCTAGACTAAAATGAGTGTCATTTAATTTAATTTAATTTAATTTGTCATTTAATTTATATTGAGGAAGCTGGGCCTTGTTCTATCTTGCAGTACGCAGCATCTGTAAGATCATGGCCAAGCGGGCGCTCCGGAACAACCGGCTGGGCTCTGCCCTCTCCTGGAGCATCCGGGCCAAAGATGCCGCCTTCGCCACACTCATTTCAGAGAGGTACTAAAACACCATTCCACTGCTTAGTCTTTCTGGGCTAGTGCCACTAGCAGATAACTTTTGTCATGAGCATTAGAACATGTGAGCAGTGTGAACTCTCACCTTGGGTGCTTTACTCCCTCAGGTTCCTCCAGGACTACTGCTCCCGTGGAACATTCTCTGACCTTGACCTGATTGACAACCTGGGGCCAGCCATGCTGCTCAGTGACAGACTCACCTTCCTTGGTAGGCACTGGGTAATCATGGAAGGGGAGGGGATGGAGTGGGACGGGGCAGAGCAGAGAGATAAAAATATGTAACATGCAAAATGGCAAACAACTGCGTAGATGTATTTTTTTAATCCTTCAAGTTAATCTCTTCAGTGCTGGGGCCTATTCATACTCTATACGAGGAATGCACATTCAAATGCATTAGGCCCCATGATGCATACTTGCGTAGTGAAATCATGCTGTACAATATTTTGATATGCAATACAAGTAAACATAATGACACACTTTTCCAATGGGAGTTCATCACCTGTGTAGCTTGACTGTTAGAGACCTCTTCAAAACATGATTGAGCTTCTTGTCGTCAACTGTGTTTGCATTGCTTGTGTAGAGTATGAAACAGCTCTTCAGCATCTTTGTTCAATGTTTGCGTACTGACTTTTGTAGACCACTACAAAACCTTACTTGTTTTTCATAGTGTATCCTTGAAGTGTCCCATGCTATGGCTCATTCATCTACAAGGGCAGTCTGTGTATTATTTATGTATTTGTTGAGTATTAACACCTAAACATGTAATGCATCGTTGGCACGTTACAGGGAAATACAGGGAATTCCACAGGCTGTATGGAGAGAAGCGCTTCACAGATGCTGGCAAGCTCCTGCTGTCCCTCATGACTGCTAAGATCGCACCTCAGAGCTTCTGGATGACCCTGCTTATTGACGCACTGCCTTTACTTGAACAGAAAGAGGTGTGTACGCTCAAATTTGTTTGCTGTGTCTCATGGTAGTTCCCTTTCAGCCATTTCCTTACAAGGCTATATCCCAAATGGTGCCGACTTAATGTTCTCCTCCAGAGAACCAAAGATCTGAAGCTGTTTTTATTACCTTCTGACCTCCCCATGTTCTGTTTTTTGTTTGGGCCCAGGTGATCTTCTCAGTGGACCAAACACATGAGCTGATGTTCTGCCTGGAGGAGCTAACCTCTGGAAAGGCCCCACCAAACCCTGACCGACCCATGCAGGTGTGTAGGTGACACATACTTTAGTGGGCTTCTCATTGTATTTCCACAGGAATAATTCTAAGGCCTTCATGACAATTACTTAACCACAGCTGAAACTCAGAACAGCCCGTCTCAGTAATGACTTATTAGGTCACATTACATACATACAGTGTATATGTGATTTCCTAGAAATTGAACTGGCCTATTTCTGGTGAAGAGCTGATTGTGGTGAGGCACTATGTTCAGATCAGATCATAGTTGAATTGAAGAGAGCAGTGTTTCAAACATGCTTATATCTATCCAGGTCTTATCTGTAATCTCCTATTTAATTACTGTAGTACTATGGTAGTATTATACATAGCATGTGAACAGGAAAATAGTTTATTACTGTATACATCCATATCAATGCCTTTCTGCTCAAGGTCACATTTCGCAACAGCACAGTCAGGGATCTCTCCATTGGCTTAGGTTTTTTTTTGACAAAAGCCAGTTGAGAGATTCCAGATGCTTTGCGCAAAGTAAAACGATGTGAAAGCATTTGGTGCACCAGTCTACCATGTCTTCACCCTCTAATTGAATACAACGCTAAATCCTGTTTGTAGTCATTAAGGACATGCAGAGGCCTAATGTACATAGCTCTTAAAAAATTCTCTCCAGGAGGAGGACCTTGAGACGACGAAGATTGAGCTCCTCAGACTGGCGTTGGCTCGGAACCTTGCCATGGCCATTGTGAAGGAGGGCACAGTGGAAGTCTGAGAGGTGCTGGAGTTTGGGGCGTCAGTGTTGTGTCTTGATTTGTACGTTTGCCATTTTGTATTTTGTGTGTGTATATATTTAATAAGGGCTATAAATGGAGACTTTAACTCTTTGATATTAAATGTACCCGATTTGTACACATTTGTAAGAGATTTGAATCACTGTGTTTTTTAGAAGCACTGCTTTAATTCCTCATGCAAGCAAATGAAGTTGCACATAGAATGTTTACATTAAACATCTGAACACCAGCAACATCACACATAATAGCAGACATGTTTACATGGAGTTGTATGCCTGTCACAATGTAATTGTCAACACCACATACTTTTCAGACCTTTTGGAGACCAGGTGATCATTACCTTTATTACCTTTATTTAACACAATATCAGGGTGAAACCAATGAGCATTTACAACCTGATTTATCTGATACACCACTGATGGCGATCACCACACATGATAGGAATGCATGAATAGAAGCTGGATATTAACCTCTGATTCAATGCCACACGCAACTGCCAACATGACTGGTATCCTGCCATATGTCATTGAGTATGTACCTGTGGTAGCGACTGCAAGACTATATGTTCCAGCCAACTGCTGATAAACACTGCCAAGTGGGGCAGTCCTAGCATTACACAAAGGCTGTTTGATACAAAAGGGGATTCTCTGGTTTTCTTTTGAAGATTTGTTTTAATATTAACATATTGATATTAATATTGTCTGACATCTTAACAATGTCTCAGATTAACGTTTCCTCCATTTATACTTCAACACACGTTGCTCTTCCCCACCACAGGGGTATCGACCTGCTGTGATGTAGCCCCATAAATTCATAAATATCAGCTTAACAATTAGTATCAATTTATCCATAAAATGTCTACACATGCTGATGTTGGGAGATCAATCTGGGGAAAGTTTGGTCAAGTAAGGACTCTCTGTCCCTATATACCACAGCAACTGCAGTGCATACAATACAATCACAATACTGTCATAATATAAATACTGAATACAGTAAACTACTCTTTCAATACATAAATTACAGCCAGCACATAAAATGGTTTTGTATATTTTAGGCTGTGAACAAGATTACACTACTAATGTGGAAAATAAAGCACTTCCCTGCGACCTGTCGAGCAAATGCAACAGCACAGTCTGATCCTGCACAGGCTCCAGTTTTCCTGTAGCATTCCAGTATGCCAAATGTCTTCCATTAACCCACAACCGAGTCAGAAACAAACGCTGTTTAAAATAAATAAATATGGTCTTCGACTAAAACCCCCTCCAGTCTCATCATTGCACAAACTGACTTTTCTTAGCTTGGAGGGAATATAGGTACATATGTGCTTGCTGTCAGTTATATTACTTTATCAAGCACACTCCTGAAATAGTATTTTGTCTTAAAAAAAAAAAAACTGCCCCACAATTTATTGATATTATCACTGTAAACAGAAACTATAATATGTATTTTTGGTTTGCTAAAATGCATGGACTGAAGGCATGCTGGAATTAGGGCCAGGTCACATCAGTAGCTCTTAAGCTATCACCAGGGTCTATGACATTAAAGTAGA
Source organism: Tenualosa ilisha (assembly GCA_015244755.2). Lineage (NCBI taxonomy): Eukaryota > Metazoa > Chordata > Actinopteri > Clupeiformes > Clupeidae > Tenualosa > Tenualosa ilisha. Next base: position 3,470,265 of record PYXC01002370.1, read on the forward strand.
TCTGATGGATTTTAGTGTCCTAAGTCAAGCACTGACTGTTATTTAACACCAAGACGCTCCTGGTTTGCTGAGATTATAGTCATGAGAAACTTCCTCCTATATTGACTTTCCAAGCAATATCCAGTGCGGTAGTATCTTATTAATGGCGGTATACGCATCACATGTTCATATAAATCACTTCCACTGTGACTGTGAAGCAAACAGGTGTAGTTGCAGTCTCATGAGCCTTTACGGACATTTGTGTTGCCCACGTCTGTTTCACACAATGCCTTTGGGGTTGTTCACTCTTTGGTAAGATGCATCAGGGGAAAAAGGGGCTTAAGACTAATAGATATGGCAAAGATCTTCCAATGCTGGCACACTGTGAACTGCTTGAAGGACTACATGCGGCCATTTAAAATGTCAGGCTTTCAGACCCCTTGACACCACAACTGTATCCATCATGGCATCTTTAAAGGTACAATAAGTAACTTTGTCCCTTCTATGTGTATTCATTTTCAGCCCATTGATTAGTGTCAACCTTCCTCATGTGTCAGAAAGATGTCAATGTCTCTGGCCATCACTACAAGAAGCTGAAATCCAACTAGGGTCAGTTTAGTAGTTGGCAAAGGTGAAATTTACTTAGTGTACCTTTAACAGTGCCTGTAACTGATTCAGTTTAATTGTACATAATTAAAGAATGTAAAGAACAGGTTGGTTAACCCATGGTCCCAGCTGAGCCTCAGTTTTGATAGATAACATACCCTTGCCTGGTCCACTTTAAAGGAACATAAGGAATTAAAGGAGCGTATGCTATGAAATGCTATGCTTTGTCCTCTCATGTTCACAGGACTTGAGAGGTGGACTTACCCATCTGTGTGTGCTTATCTTGAATGCAGGCCATTGTGGTAGCATGTTCTGTTTTCCATGTTAACCCACATTACCAGTGGTGACACTGTTCAGTGTTCAGCATGAAGCGATGTTTTGCTTGTCAATGCTGTAAGATGTCATACTTAGGTTTGCTGGACCTGCACTATTTTTTTTTCCTTTGGTCAGCAACACAATAAGAAGCACACTGGAATGACAAGGGCGACAGTTAGTGCAAGCTGTGCGACACCTGGAAACAACACTCTTCCCCCTGCACCTCCCGGCGTTCCCCTGCAGAGGCAGTCGCTGGGCACAGAGAGGGTCCTGAGCCGTAGGTCAGGGTTCAGAGGTCAAGGGTCATAGTTTGTCCCACTGGCTTGGCGGAGGGAACTGGTCCACTTCACCCACCTCGGCGTACTGCCTCTCACCGAGCAGAAACATCAGCTTGAAGCGCAGTCGTACCTTCTCCTATAAAGAGGCACATGTGAGGCATGTCACAAGCTGTCTAAGTACATCAAACACCTGCATGATTCTTGTCCTTTCACATTAATCTCTGACACACTCACAGGCTTGACAAATTCCACAAACTTAACAGGAAAGATTTTAATGTTTACATCTAAAAATCATTGCAAAGTGCTTTTAGGGAAATGACAAAAGACAGCAGTTAACTGTCCCTGGTGTAATTTGACGCTCAGTATTGATTAGCTGCCATGCTGACAGAAGATGCTTACCCTCAGAGGATTGGCCAGCAGCATGATTTGGGTGATAGAGGGTGGGGGCAGGATGGGATTAAATGGTGCCATGTCCGTCCCTGATGGAGGCTGTAGCTTCACCTTCATGGACTGGACATAGACATGGGTGTTCTCATTATCAGAACAAAGGAAGAAGACACTTCAGCAACATCTCTTGACTGAGCATTTTGTTAAATCTTCTGAGCGTATGGGTGTGTATGTATGTACAGAATGTCTCTCTCTCTCACACACACACACACACACACACACACACACACACACACACACACACACACACACACACATACACTCACTGATGGTTTGTTACCTTTGGGACAGCTGCCTGCAGACTAACGTTGCGAATGGGCAGAGGCGCTGTGTTCAGCATGGATAGCACCACCACCAGCACGTCTGGTCGGCCTGCCGGACACTCCGAGGCGAAGTGGAGCAGCACGCGCACTCCGTCCTTATCATATGCCGTCACAGGCAGAACCTTACCTGCAGAACAGCATTACCATGTCCTCATACCACATCATTGCAACCATTAACCAAATGAGGCCATTAGAACCCCTTAAAAAAGAGTCAGTAATAAATGAGTGTCATAACAGTGCTGGACCACGGCAAGCACTTAATTTAAAACAGTGGTGAAAACATTTCCCTTTCTGGTGTATGATGAATATGAACTCACTGGGCTTGATGGCATCGAGCGGGACATGGAGGTTGGCCATGGAGATCTCGGGGCCTTTGGCAGGGCTGCCCTGCAAGGAGGAAGGGGTGGGGGACAGCGAACGGAAGAGAGGGCTTCCTGGCGCTGAGCTGATGGCCTGGGCACGGGCGTGACTCAGCACTGGCGAGCCCGGGATCGCCCCCATCTGGAGGAGAGGGTTAGGAGCGGCATGGCCCAGAGACCCGGGGACAACAGATGCTGTCACAAAGGGGTTGCCAGTGTTGTGTGGCTGTGCAGGCAAGCTGGCCCAGGGGAACAACACATGTAAACAAATTTCAAATTCAGACAAACAACATGTAAAGAGGAAGTTTTTCAATGTTATGGGCAGGGTATATACTGTCACTGCAACTATAATTGCATAGCAAAAACAAATGAGGAAATAGAACCCCATTTACATTCACTTTCAATTTCAAAAGCCAGCATAACAAACGTCATTCAGCACTGTTTCTGATAACAATACTGTTTTAATGTAATACCTCTGCAATTAAAATGTAAAGTACTTATGAAAGTACTTAAATATATAATAAAGACATAAGAGAACGCTACGTACAGTAAAACACATTTTAATACACAAACTTTAAGTGTTAAGTGTAAGAAGTTTAAGTGTTTTAAATCACCTTTTTGGCTCCCCCAAGTTCAACATGGAAAACTCTTGCAGACCATGACCAGTGGGGGCGCTATTTGGGAGTGTCTGGGTGGTAGGGGGGAACATAGACGCAGTGGTCTGTGCTGTGGAGAAGACAGGCCCTGATGTCTGGAGGCCGAATGGATCCAAACTAGTGCTGGTGACCTGAAGAAAACAACCATGAGAAGGTACCAGTCTGTTCAACCATTACCACAAGTGAAATACCCCATAACGAACCTTACAATAGGTCCTAATCACAAACTAAAACCCTTAGTAATGGGTGTTTTCCTGGCAAGCACTGAATTCACAACAGAGGTCTGGACTGCACTGCAGACTTTATTATGACCACTCAACAAAGGCCACTATTTCATCTTCCATTTATTCAGGCCTTGCATTCTCACCCTGGTGAAAGGCATCTCACCTGCAAGGATGTCCATTGGTGCTTGGAGAAGTCATCTGCCTTCTGTGTTTGGCTACTAAGACTTGGGCCTGGGTCTGGGTCATTTAGACCTGAACAAAAACAACACACATTGTTTACGGAATTCCCTGTCCTCCTTTGCAAGAGAGCTGTAAGCATGCTGGGTGCACTGTTTTTAACTGACGGTCCTTTTCCTAATTTTAAGAGACAAAGGACTTATTGTTGACAAGGCATTCTCAGAATGCTTTCGCAAATGATCCGTTGCAAATGGTAGTTCTGTAATTAAAGCTCAAAGAGTGTGTAGCAATGGAATAAGAAGAGGTCTGTAGTCACAACCATTAACTTAAAGAGGATAAGCTTAACACGTAGAAACAGTAGTGTCACACCTAAAGATAGCAGCTCTTCATCAAGCAGGGAGAGAGAGGCAGACTGCTTAGTGATCTGTCGACTGGGGCTCGCAGTTTGACTGGCATGGCTGCCCGGAGGGCCGGCCAATCGGCGAGGCGGAGGCGGGAGGACTGGGATGGGGGAGTCCGCATGTTTGGCTGGGGAGGGATTAGAGATGGCTGGGGGCGGGACTGACTGTGGAGATGGAGGATTTGTGGCATCACAGCCTGCCAGATCAATCAGCGTGTCTGTGACTTCAGCATTACCTGTGGAAGGTGATGGAAGAAAGTTAGAGGTGCTTGAGAGCCTGGTTGTGCAATAATGAGGATGGATCATTATTTACTTTCAGTGATCTGATGTAATTATCCAGTACATGGCTAAAAATAACCAGCACTTAGATTTACATTGAAAGAGCTAAACTCATCCATTGTACACAGCCATCACTCCATTAATAAATCAAATTTAGGGCCATCATTTATGTGATATTTGTGCTTAGAATCTTACTCATGGAATTAAACTAGCAAATACTACTACTAGATACTAGTTATGAACTTAGCTTTGGTTAGACTTGAATTGTTATATATAGACTTTTCCATTTAAATGAGGCCCCCTGCTGGTCTACTCCCAGTGAGTGTAGATGATGAGGGGTGGGGGTCAGAGCAAACGGTCCTCACTTTCAGGGTCTGCTGGCCTCGGCTCATCGCTGTCTCCGTTGTCTGTCTGCCCTTCCACAACCCTCCTGTACTGATTAATGACCCTGGACAGCTCGTCACTGGCCTGCAGAATATCACCTATGGATGAAAAGGCCAATCTTTATGAACAAATAAGGTTGAAAGCTGGCTTAGAGGAAGAGGTAAATAGAGGGTTCTAGAAGAAAAGGTAGAAAAAGGCCTTTGACACTCACCCAGACTGGTGTCGTTGTCCTCCGTTTCAGTGGCCAGTTTGAAAGCAGTGCGTCTCAGCTTGTCACAGCGGTCGTACAGCTCCTGAAAAATGAAGAATAAATCAGGGTTAAACATAAGCATTAGCCTACTGACCAGAGGGCAATATACAACAGCATGTCGGGGAAGTTGGTTGGTCAGCCAGTGACCCAAACAGGCCATTTCAGTTTACCCGTGGTGCTAGTTGGTTGAAGTTAAGTTTGTCTAGCCACTAACAGAAAGAGAAGATCCTTACAATGTGATAAAATTGCCTTTGTATTTAAAAGTGACTTTTCGGCACCAGTAGAAATAAACCAGGGGCCAGCACAAATCAGATTGCATGTGCCAAGGGGCCAGTGGGAGAAAAATCTTTGGCTGAATCTTAATAGGCCCTCTTATATTAGTTTATGCCGATTATAATTAATAGCTAACAGTGGTTAACATTGTGAATGATGATTGTTTTTTTTTTAATGTGTGCAAAATTATGATTATGACAAGATTATGACACAGAGTGCATAGTGAGCCCAACGGAAGAGGTGTTGCGTCTTACCCTGATAAGTTCTCGATCCGACTCAGAGGACCTGTCTTTGTCGTAGTGGCTCAGCATCTCACTCAGCAGTTTCACATTGTTGTTCACCTCTTCCAGTGTCTTCATGCGCTTTGTCATTTTCTGAACCCTGACATCATCCTGTAAACACACCCTGAATATGACACAAGTCCCTTGGGAATGATAAGGGGAATGACTCTTACACTCCAAAGATGGGTCCTATAAACATGACGTGCTTGTGAGAATAGCACTGCCACCCACAAGTATGCTATGTTGTGTATCTGATGTGTTTTGAAAGGTATAAGCTGAAAAATATTACATAAACTCCAAGAAGAAGTGTTTGGTGTTTTCTTGTCGCAATATGGTGCTAACATTGCAAAAGCCTGCAAGCAATAGATAATATCAGATATTTGTGATAAGTGAGAGAATAGCTGTTTCAGTAAAAACTGAACAAAGTTCAAGTACAGAGAGCTATAGCAACAAGTTGTCTTATGAACAGTTTATCATGCAACTTGAGACGGTGGCTGTGATGTGTCTCCTCACCTCCTTCACCATGCTCTTGATGAGTCTGTTGGCCTCCTGAAGGTCCTCTGGGTTTTTGCTCCTCAGAAGTTCTGCCAGCAGCTGTCAGCAAACACAAACTTGAGTCAGTGCGCGCCATTCCTCCTTGCCCACAAAGCTGTCACACTCACACTGCCACAAAGACAACATCAGGCCACACCTTGCCCATGTCCTCGTTGTCAAAGACAGGATTTTTCGCCCGCGTCGGAGGAGAGGGGATCAGCATCCGGTCAGCAGGGAGCTCTGGGTCTGAGGTGATGAGCCCTGTAGAAAAGGTAGGGGAGTGTGGGCGTTCATATCAACCTATATGAGAGGTACTTAGAGCATAGAGAGTGTACTTCAGCAGTGACACAAAGACTCTCTTACCTTGTCTTCTCAAGGTTTGATAGGCATCGCTGATTTTGGCTTCATTGGGAAAAGCCACGGTCCAGCTATACAGGATCTCTATTATCTTGGTCTTCACTTTTTCTGGTACAGAATCTCCCATGTACTAAAGACAAAGACAGTCCTAGTAAATGCCTTATCTTTGAATGCTGATAAATGTGGAGATGCCTCAAAAGAGTTCACGTATAATCTGGACATAACTATTCCCACCATAATTTATTTAAACATAATGTGCACATATCTATTCCCACCTTTACACTGCCCGTATCAGTACATAACTGTTCTTAAATGTGCATACTGCACATACTGTACATATTGCACTTTCTGCTATTTGCACTTTTGATTAGATACTAAATTGTATTTACTCTGTATTCATACATGTGTAATGATAAAGTTGAATCTAATCTAAAAAGAGTCCGCTTACCTTAGGTGAAACGGCTTTGATGAGTTCGTTCAAGAATCTATATTTTGCAATTTCATTATGAAACCTCTTGCCACAGTTCTTCATGCATGCCTCTAGTACCTGCAATCAGATGATGCACAAGAAGGCAGTCAGAAAGCAAGTAGCAAAACACTCATGCTCTAACTGCTGAAAATGAGTATACCGTTAAAGCCTGTAGTGCCTCCCACTCCTGAGGTGAGTGGATTTTATGAATGAGTAGCTTCACCCCAATTTGTGGTCTAGAATAGAAGAGGAACAGTGTAAGGTAAAAAAAAAAAACAAAGTGCAGGAAAATAGAGGAAAATTAACATGGATTAGCTTTGAATGTATACCCTTCGAGTTCTTTGTTGATTTGGTCGCAGAAACCAATGATGTACTCCCAGTCTTCCTGCCTATTAGTTGGGTGTGTGGCTTTGTCTGGAGAGAATAAAACCAGTGCAGTGCCATTCAAAAGCTGTTTCCTGTGACCTGATAAAGGGCCAAGCTTCTCATAATCATGCCTCGATAAGGTCTCTTCCCATAACATGGACGAGCATTCTGACAGTGGCAAAGGGGAAGCGTGCTTGCGACAAAGTATTACAATATATTACCGCAACGTTCCACAGGCTTTCTAGCAGTTCTTAAAAATGTTAAACCACTCGACCAAAACATGTTCACGTAAACCACAAGTAAATCTATGGCAAGAATTTGCTCAGTGCTACAACTGTAAATAAAAACATCCAATGTGCTGTATTACTTTGGGCCAATGAACATATTGCTAAACCCCATGACATCTCAGCGCTTTATCAGTCCAGCATCATTAGTCGAGGCTGGGTTTGAATAGTGCTAGTCCTTAGCTGGGTATGACAGCTAAGTACGACAGTGTGACTTGACATCAGCGGCAATGTTACGCACATTCATCATCCCACCATTCACCAATAATGCTAGAACAGCTATTGGTCTGGTATATTTCTTCATGCAAATTACACTGTAGACAGCAAATACACTCACTGAGCCAGGATTCCAGCGACTCGCCTTCCTGGTACGCCATAGCCTCTCATTGCGTCCAGTAAACTGTGCTCGTATGAATGGGTTGCATTAAAATGAATGGTCTTTACTTGGTGTGGTATTACAGTGTGTAAATCTATATACACGTATATTAAATTACAGAAAATAAAACCACGGCATTGCATATAATCATATCATTAATAAATTATAGACACGAGGAGCAGAGTTGTAACTCTGTGTTGTATTTTTAAAACAGGCAATGTGTTCTCTGCCTTTTTCTGAGGTCCTACCTTGACACTCCACATTTTCAACATGGCTGCATACATGACACACTTACTCAAACCTTGGAGTCCGAGGTAAGTACCGACTAGTAGTTACCGTCAGTGTAATGTGTGCTTCCTGAGGGTGTTACACATTTTCACCTTTTATGTGGAGATAGTTTGTATGGTTTTATTTCCCTGCTTTTGCACAGTAGTTGCTGATTGGACTAGCAAGGAAAATTTTAGCGCTCTTACATAGCTAACATCAACAGTTAACCTTACCGTGAACCTCAGGAGCATCAATGACTGTCATTGACAACTATCGAAATGATGCCAATGCTGTTAACTGTTAGTTATTTCCAACACGGTTTTGAACTCTAATGTTATTGCCTGCAGTGTGGAGTGTGAGAGGCTCTTCGAATTCACAGCACTGTCTGTTTAGCCTAATTGCTCAAAGTAAATGCATTGTCTTAAAGGTTGACTTTAGTGAGATGGAGTCGGTACAATCCATATTATCTGGAACCTGAGACGAATCGAGACGCGTATAATAAACCGGAGACTGAGCTCACGCCCGAACAAATAGACGATCGCGAACTGAAGAAAGTTCGTCCAATCAAGGCAGCAGTGTCGGGAGTCAGCAGCTCCGGTTTCAATGACCAGTTAATAAAGTAAGTTTTCAATAAGTCTGTCATGAATGCACACAGTTAAGTAGCAATGGTGAGGACTCACAGTTTCTTCTCCTTTCATGCAGTAAGTTTGTCAACATGATGATGCAGGAGGGCAAAAAGATTCTTGCCAAGGAAATCATGTCTCAGGTATGTCATGTAAAAAAATGAAGTTAGCCACAGTGTACACTGTAATTGGGTATGATTCAAGTCTTTTCTCTGGGTTTCATCTAATTGGAAACATAACTGGTAACTGATATAGTTGTGGTGTAGCACATACACAATTTATTATGTTTAACCTGACCAAAAAAAAAACAACCAACCTTAGGCTGGATATAGCCTCACCTCAATCTGCTTACTTTACACCTTTCAGACCCTAGAGAGCATCAAAAGGAAACAGGTAGAGAAATTCTACAAAGCTGGACCACAGGCCAAGATGGAGATTGAATGTAATCCCTACGCCATCTTCCATCAGGCTTTGGAAAACTGCAAGCCAGTCATTGGTTTGGCCAGCATACAAAGAGGGGGCAAATTCTATCAGGTGAGGTCACATGGTACATGAACGCTTTGTGTATCTCCATAAAGGTGAAGAATGAATATCTTCTCTTTGTGGATGATGAAACGGTAGCTTTGTCCTTGCAGGTTCCTATTCCACTATCAGACAACCGACGTCGGTTTTTGGCCATGAAGTGGATGATCACAGAGTGTCGAGACAATAAGCACCGACGCACACATATGTACGAAAAACTTTCCCAGGAGCTGTTGGCTGCTTTCTCAAATGAGGGCAATGTGATCAAGAGGAAGCAGGAACTACACAAGATGGCAGAGGCCAACAGAGCGTACGCACACTACCGTTGGTGGTAAACTGCTGTTCAGCTTTGAGACTGTTACAATGGACTGTGCCATTTCCTGACTCGAACAGTGTGCACGATTGTGGTTTGTAAATAATTACTCACTTCTCACCCCGTGTTGCAAAAGAACCGATGCCGTGAACTATGCTTTTTTCACATGATGGGTTTAAGGTAGCAAATCCCCTTTTGAGGAGAAATGGAATGCTTTGGAAATATTGGAAAAAGGAAGAACCTAATTCAGTGTTAGACTACAACATGAAAGGACCTTTGTGCCGTTGTTATGAGCACTGCGCTTATGGAAGGCAGACACTGGAATGAAAGGTTTAAAGAGTCTTGTGGGATTAGGTGTAACATTAAATGGGGTTTGTATGGTGTGGAAATAAATCAATGTGTTTAGTAAACAGAAGTGACATTTTGTCTGTGTTTAATGTGAGAATATGTAATTGCTGTCTTAAATGCATCAACTGATCAAATTCTTAAATGATAGAGCTTTATTGAAGCCAGCATTGTTCAAAGGATTCAGTCAACTGCTTAAGAAAAGTGAATAGACTTCTGTAGAAATTTGTAGAAATATACAAAACATTTCATATGAAAACTTACAACAAATGTAATCCTTCTAAATATTTGTGTTCAACATAGCAAGAATTCAGTTAACATTTGGAAATGGCATAACCACATGTTACAATAACACAAATGGAATCTGCTGATGACTATTAAAAACAGCTGGCAAAATATATAAAGTACTGTGCGTGTCAACAACTTCAATAAGTCTTTGGAAAGATACAAAAGAATTGTTTCCTCATACTTGAATTCATTACTAGTTTGAACTTTATCCAGTTAGTCTTATAATAGACTCATTTAAGTGAAGCAGAGGAATGCACTGCCTCACAAGTCAACACTAGTTGTTTCCATGGGACTTCTAGAACGGAAGTAGTTTGGGAGCGAAATGGAACGTTCCAGCACTGTTTTGGTTTACATCGTTAAAATCGTCTATAGGCCTACTGTATGTTTCCAGAATCTAAAATGATTGTAACCCCATAGGAAGTTTAGACTGTAGAGTCACTATAAAATGCATGACTGCAAGGCACAGCAACAATACTGTGAAACTATATGCCAGTCTGATGGCTCCTGTTGATAAGTTTGCTATTTGTTAGCGTTTACAAGAACTTCATGTTCCCTTGACTAAATCAATACTGCATAATGTAAACATTATTTTAAAGCTGTAACAGCTAAGAGTTGTAAATGAAATATTGCTACAATTTCAGTGGAAAATGTTTACACTCTGTAACTACCTTGACTTTTTGTTAGTTGTACAGTACAGTGATGATCCTAACAGTCTTTCCTTTGTTACAGTGTGCATTAGAAAAAAAAAGAAAGCCCTTCTCCTGTGACAATCTTGTCCACAAATAGCAGTGGGAAATTTGAATATTTGGCAAACCATCCCTTTAGCACCAGAGGAAACTGTCCCATGAAACAAAAGAAATTACTGTGTGTGTGTGTGTGTGTGTATATATATATATATATATCTCAGTTGCAAAAGCTGAGCAGTGTTTAGTTTTAACACTTTTAAGTTAATCTGGGTAATCATATGAGTTTTCATATGAGAGTAAAAAGTCATCTGTAGCTGCAAATAATATCTAATGTTCTCACTGGCATGCTTCCCTTGGTCATGGAAATGACAACCTAACAGCAAACAGTTTTATGTCTGAATTAGATCATTTTTCATACCTCAAACTTCAAATAACCATGTTAAATAATGGTGCAAATAGCATAGTGCATAAGCAGAGTTAGAGATTAAATATACTCTTGTCTATATCCTGTTTGTTCTTCATATAACCTCTATAAGTTAGCAAACTCTGCTAGCTTTTTAAAAGCCAAATCAAACTTAGTGAACATCATCCACTTCAACACTACTTCAGATTCTTCAACACTACAACCTGCAGATGTACCACATTCAGCAAATCCGTACCATATTGCCCTGGCCATCCCCCCACCCCCATGTTCCTTATGCCGCCCACCTCTACTCCCATACCATGCACTCAGTCGACCACCTCGCTGTAGTAGTACTTCTGCGCTGTTTCACTGAGGGTCCAGCCACCCGCACGGAACTCCAGGACCTCCAGCAGCAGCAGGCGCCCGAGGGAGGTGAGGCTCTCCTGCAGCAGGAAGCCGTCGCGCAGCAGGCAGAAGAGCTCGTCCATGCGCTGCAGGCTCATCCTCTCCAGCTGCTCCCCGATACGGTGCAGCGCCAACACCAAGCAGTCCACCTACGGCAAAGTGTTACAAAGGACTGTCAAATGCATTGTCAGTTGTTAGTGGACAGCTCCGTTAACCAACCTGTATATGAATAGGTTTCCAGCATCAATACAATCTGTATCATCAACTTTGCACTGCAATGTGTTCTGAAATAAAGTCATCTGTTCATGAGATATGCTGCCAACCACAATTATTCTAAAGATTTGCATGAATAATTTAGTGACCACCCTGGACACCATAGGATGGTTCTATTGGGAAGTACAAAAGGATTCATTGGTTTACCTCCTCCTCATTCCTTAGGGAGTCAGGCTGAGCAAGCCGGAATAGGCAGTCATAAACTGGATGCACCAAAGCCATCATGGGCATATTATTGACCTGGGAATTGAGACAGAGAAAGCACACAATTTCATTCAGCTGAGCACTCAAAGATGTGTTGCTGAGGTGGCTTCTGAAAGTGTTCATTTGTCGTCGTTACAGTAGTCCAATGTTTTTGTCAAGGTGCAACCTTTTTAGAATTTGAAATTTTGTGTCCTTGATATTTCAGATTTAATTTACATTTCAAAAGTAAAACATGTATTCAAATTATTATTTCCAAGAAGTGTTTACACGTTAATGCTCAGTTGCATTTATCTCTAATCTAACAGGTTGAGAAGTGTGCGGCATGAGTCAGTACCTTGAGGTAGTCAAAAACGTTGCAAATGAATGATACGTAGCACACCCACTCCTGCAGAGAGCGCTGACGCATTTCTTCCCGACCTTTGAACTCCTGTTGCAGGCGGTTTAGAAGATTGCGACGGAACACGTTGCCATTGTTCTGCTTGGCTTCTCCCTGTAGATGCACATGGACAACCATGGCTCCCAAGGCTAGGATGCATCATTATTTTTTTGTACTTTAGGCTATCCAAGGACAAGTACAGACCTGTACAATGGTGTAACAGATTCTCCCAGCTTCTTTGCTAAAGACCTGGTCCTTTAGAGACTGATCTACGATAACATTTGATACTTTCTCCAGATCTACTGCACTGGGATCTAGAGCGGAGAGAGGTCACTGTCAGATTGCAAGGCGAAAAAAAGTATCCGTGTGCTTTTCTCAGAAACTGACTTGATCAGATTTGTATTCACTCACCTTTCAGGGCTGTCTTAAGTAGCTTCTGAGTTTCTATGTCAAAAGACTGGATCTTGTACTCCTCCTTCCCAGAGCCCTCCATTCTGTCCAAAGACTCCTCACCAGGAGCTTTGCATTTACTCAGTCTGAGATAAGGAACCATGAAGGTTAAACAAAACAGCCTATTCAAGTTATCAGTGTACTGCTGGAATGTAGAATAGAATAGCTAGGTAGAATAGCTGCAACATTCATTGGGGAATGCTGGTACAAACATCCAGTTGATATGAAGACAATACCCTTGGTTTATTAAATTCATATCATGTCTTTTGTTCTAAGCTGAAAGGATTGAGAAAACCAGGAGATTGCTCCAGGGTGACATGTTTGGAGTTGTCCTGAAAGCAGGAAGGCATTTACAATTCCACATAAGCTTCTTTGTTCACCTAAAACCACTCTTTTCAGTTTTTATTTGATAGTTATCTGAAATAAGCCCACGTTGATGTGTAAGATCCATTTTAGGCCAGATAGACAAAATAGTGACCTATACACAAGCAACATTCTTCGTCAATTTATCAAAGTAAATAAAGGGCGTTTAAAGTTCAGCCTAATTAGAGTGGCCAATGCACAACTGCACGTGGCTGCCAGGTCGGAAAATGTATAGTCATCAATCTGGACTCATCCCTGACCGGCGTTAAAAGCGCATCTTTCATAGGGGGATAAGAGGGGATTATATCAGAGAGGTTCAGGGAAAAAGAACGGTTCTTTCAATTCAGTTCTCAAATAACAACGATATAATGCTGCAATGCACTGCACTGGACTACAGATGCATGAGAGGGCGTTCCTGACCAATTAATCATGATATCAATCACTCCCGAAGTAGATCAGTTACTTTCAGCAAAGTAGCAAACCTGTAACACTACGTAAACGTATAGTGTTCTGAAGACACGCTATTTACAGAATTAAGTATGGTAAACAAGCCTTTCAATCAAATGTTTAAGAAGAATAGCATTTACAACCAAGCTCTTAGCTAGACGTTATAGTCTGGGAGCTTAGAAACGGTGACAGCTACGTTAGTGGCAACTTGTAACATGCCTCTTGGCAAACTGACCAGTAGTCTACAGATTTCAAACTACATCACCCCAATTTTCTAACTAGACAAATTAATGACAGTAGTGAATATTAAACTAACTAATATAATATTAGATTAACTAGTATAATAATAAAGCTGTGTGCAAACCAGTCAGTTAGCTAACTAAGCTACATCGGAATCATTCAAGTTCGCCTGAGAACAAGAATGGGGGGATGATAACAAGCTAACATCCACAATAAGCTAAATGATAGTCGTTGCCATAATGACAAGCTCTGCCTAACAGACAGAACTGATTAAAATAGTTATGTTTACTACTTACTTAGCTGTGTACTGCAAGATGGATAGTTCTCAGTAAAATCAGGTAACGGGATCACTCGACTAAGTAAATTTTCTCGTCTCACTTTCCACAACACACGATGCTCCGCCTTCGAGTAGTTGACAGTTGTTTGTCTCCCCCCAGCGGCTGAATTGAAAACACTCGGGCACTTTGATCTGACGTCACATTCAAAGACGTGAAATATATGTTTTTTTTTTTTAATATTTATTTAATTATAAAATATGGACTGCTACAAGGTATGGCAGATGTATAAGATGATGAATTTTACATATATGTGTTATATGTAGCTTAAGTACATGGATGTGCGTGTTTTAACATAAACATAAGTACAAATACGTTATTACATGGCTACAAAAATGACAGGCTGAGCCAAGACAAAGAATACAAATACAGACGTGTGATAAGGTATGACCTGAGACAAGCTATATATGAAAAACAAATGCAATTGGTGGTATCGGTATTCACATCTTTGGATACATCCTTATGAGAAAACAGATGAAAGGAAACAACTTTGATATTGACAATGCAGCATAATTATGAGCAACAATATCTGAGTTGTAACTTAACTCGTGGGATGACATAACTTTGGAAGGACTTGATAGTCAGGGAAATGTGAGAAGTGGAGAACACTGGGCGCAGTCCAAGAATTGTGACTGTAAAGTCCAAGATTGTGAATAGTAAACAAATGATAGTGCCAGTGTCTGCACTTGCATTTAACCAGAAGGATGACTTCTGTTGTTACTCTTTGAAACCACAACAAACAAACAAACTCTCCCAAACCAGTATTTATGATATTTCCTATGCCTGTCTAAAATACGACACCTTAAATTCAGTGTTATAGCCTACCTGTCATACAAATGCAACTTCAGTAGTCAGAAAAAACAACCAATCTGAACCAACCAACCATTCAGTGGAATGATTGGTCTCTGGTGCAATATTACAGTTCAACTCAAAATGCTTCTACTAGTCACTCTAGTGAGCCATGTAATCTTAGCCTAGAAATCTAGACACACCTTTGCGGTTGCAAATTTTGATGTTATAGTCTGGCTTGTCAGGCTACTGTAATCTAATAGCCTACACAACAGTGAATTCCAGCTAGTGGACTGGTACATGCTGATCAATGCATATGACTTCACACTGACCATCAGCCACTGTTCAGTGGTCAATAATCTGTCAGTATCACCATCAGACTCTAAAGACTATAACAGCATTATGCTTTTGTCACACAAGAAAACTTACAGTACACTAAAAAGATTGCACTAGCTTATTAAAAAAGAGAGTGCAGACGGCGATAAACGCACACAGACCAAGTTGACCAGTCATAAAATATATAAAAACATATTGCATGTTATCTGGAATTCATGCAGACTGTTCTGACAACACTTGAGGGCACTTGAAAAGTTACTCTCACAGAAAGCTTTCAGCAGAGAGCTTCCTCAGTTTTAAGGCTTTTGATATATTAATAGATTTAAAATATATTTCTCAGCCAAAACAAAAAATGCACAGTGTTTTGTACTCTTTCCACCTTTCCATCAACAATTATTAACAACTACTATTATCCAAACCAGTATGTGTAAAATATACAGTCAAGTTGCATGATCAAATCAAGACCCATGTCGACAAATAAGATTTGTTAAAAATATAGTGCATCTAACCAGACTGTCTTTTTCATCAAGTTATAACTGAAGACTCATGGAGGTGACAAAATGTTTGGTATAAGTTTGAAAGATGAGGGAGTTTCTATCAAGTGCAAGTTGTATGATTTTTCTGACAGTGAATTAATCCTGTAATATTTAGATGTACCAAGCTGCATTTATACAACAGGGATAACAACAACCTGCATCCTTGAGTGCCATGCCACATTAGTCAATACCCAGACTATGGCACTTTCCCAGTGTGCAACATTCTGTGACCTCAGGCCCCTTACGCTCACCAATCCCTTTGAGAGGTACACAAAGTTCTACAACCTTGAAAAACCCGTCAGTGGCTCTCCTTCAGTCGGATCAGGAGACCAACACAGACTTCATAAGAGAAGAACGTGAGACCTGTTGAGACAGCTGCCTTCACCAGACTAGGGGAGAGTCCCTTGAAGAAGCCTCGGACCCCCTCCTCTTTGGCTATGCGTACTACACAGTCCTGAAAACCCTGATAGGTCCGCACCTGTATCAAGGAAATGGAAAATAATAGGACAATATATTATTTAAGCAGAAGGTTTTCCCGTTTTATGAAAAGACATAATTAGATAACCTATGCTAAAAATAGATCAAACAACACAAAAATATTTTGTCAACTTCTTCAAAAAGATTTGTGTTAGAAAAGTTAAAAAATATAAAATACCCATTAGCCTAAGCATCTCTGATTCTGTAATACAACATCAACAACAACAGGTGCATGCACAGAATTTGGGTTTCATTCAGAAAAGTTAAGCCCACCTGCCCAAAATGTTTTCTGGCCTCCTCAAATCCAGCCACCTGCAGTCTTTTCTTGAAGAGGTCAAAAGGATATGTAATTGTTTTACTAATGACCCCAGAAACACTTCCACATATTAGGCTCCGAATGCCACCTGGTGTGGGGAATGGAGAAGATGCTTGTAAGGCATTGGAATTTTCATATAAGCGCAAATTTTGATTTTTTGAAATTTTGATGACGCCAGTCACACCTATACTGAATGTGCCACGAGGTCAGAAAGGTCAACGAGACACAAACCTTTAGACTCTGAGTTCTGTGTTTCTGTGAGACTCTTTAACAGATTATAGGAGAAGAACTGTAGGCCAGCATAGGGGAACACAGCCACTAGTGTTGGGACTAGGCCGCGATAGAATGTAAACAACCCTCCTGTCTGGTACATGTTGAACACAGCATGCCTCAGGTTTCGATATATCTGCAAACAAAGAAAACACATACAAATATATAAACAAACATTTTAACCAAGATTAATATGTAAGAACTGAAATATTAAAAAAACATTTTATGTCGTAAGGATACTGAAGTTGTAGTTTTATCTTCAAAGGATGCTGAATGTGCCAGGTGTTCCCCCTTTCAAGGGTCTATGTGCTCACCTTAGGTTCTCCCTGGGCAGCAAAGCGGGTGCGTAGAGTGTCCAGTGGCTGGCAAGCAACAGTGGCTGAGCAGGCTGCCAGTCCCCCACAAACAAAATGCATCCCAGGGGTCTGGCAGCTATACGATGTGTTCTTGTGCACAAGCTCTGTGAGGGTCTCGAATGTGGCAAACTGTTGATGTGGACAGCACTTAGTAAGTAACATCACAACAACACAAGGTTATAATTTAGATGGGTGATACAGTAGATGGGTGTGAGTAAGAGACTTGATCTGCTGCGTGCAAATTCCAACATGACTGGCATTAATATTGAGATTGTTGGAAACAATTTGGGTGCTGTGTTTGAGCGGAGGGAAGCAAGATGCTTTCTGTGATAGTATGGCCTGATGCTGCCATACCTGCACTGCTCCAAAGCAGATGGAAAGAAGCTGAGCAGGAACATGGCCCTTCCAGAAGGCTGGCAGGCCCTCCTCAGTGTAGATGCAGCGGCTAGCCTGCAGTAGACCCCAGTACTTGCCCTGTGGCTGCCGAGCGGACACCTGCTCGATCTGTAGCTGCACGAAGGAACCACCAGCAAACAGAGACAAGCGAGTTATGCCGCGCTTGGACAACAGTCTGGGCAACTTCCATCAAGATCGAGAAAAACATCATCGGCTCCTATAGTCATCGTCATCGTCATCATCATCATCATCATCATCATCATAATGAGCATCAGTAAAGGAATCTAACTTGTAGATCAATGATAGTGAAAGTATTTACACAAAATATCCCTTAAAATAATATAGTATAAATAAGGTCTCAAAAAGTCTCTTAAAAAAAACCTTAAAAAAAACCCCACAATATTATAAGCCTCAGACTACAAGTATTGGGTGATATTTTTTTCATATGGAAAGCTTTAAACAGTACGAGCCTTGTAGTACCCATCCAATCACAAGAGAAGAAAGCTCAAAAAATTGCTCCATGCCATGCCCATGAGTCACTGCCTTAGTCATCAGCTATGTTTTGTAAAGCCCACTCTGCTCCGCTGTTTGGAAATAACGTTACTGGCTCGTGCAAGGGGTAACGCCCAATCAGTTTACATACGAAGAGTGGCTAAACATTTACAGGACTTAAGAGAGACACTTCAGACAGATCATAAAGAAGACTCGACGGTTTCATGCCAAACAGTTAAACATGTACCTGGAATCTGATTTTGATGACGTCTAGGGGGCTGATAAGAGCACGGGTCACCATGCCTGCGGTGGATCCAGCCAACGCTGCCTCCTCGGGGCTGAGTACGACATTGCTGGACTGTGGGTCATAGCCCACCATCCCTTGTCTGACTCCCACGTAATATCAGCACTAGGAGACATCACAAATAATTCAACACTACATACTTCAATACTCGATACGGTGCACCTCATCATTTGCATTGCTGTTAGGTCAGTCGCAGTTATCCTACTGCGCAGAATTAACGTTAACCTACTGTAGATACAGATAACGTTACATGAAAGGTTTTCAACGCGTGAAATTAAACAATTTAGAAAGCAATCAATCTAACTAAACATGATGTTGTTAAGTGAGCTAAACGGTCAAACCAATCAGGTAAGGACAATCCTGAAAGTTACATGCCAGCTGCATTTACCGTGGGCTATTAAGTCAGTCAGTGGCTAGCCAAGGTTAAGAAGTTTGGTCTCAAGTCTTGTTACTGTGTTTTACTTAACCTTCCCTACCCGGTGGACAAACCCGTTTGTTTTCTGATAAATGTCACACCCACTTCCTGACATTTTCTTTTTTTGCTGTCGGAAAGCTACGTTTACGTTGGTTTAGTTAGAATGAAATTCAATCATGCTTACCATGCACCACAGAGGGAAGGCACTCAGAGGACACAGAGGACCCTGGTGATAAATGTAAATGTAGTCCAAATGAAATAATAGTTATTCATACACGTCCACTCATGAAGTTGTTCTTCCTTTACTTCACCTGTTTCTTGGTGTGTATAACACGCTTAAACACACACTGTCAAATGAATTGTATAAAATAAAGGGGCAGGGACTACCCAACAGACCGGTCTGCGCAATTTCCTAACTGACTCGACTCTTCAAAATAAAAGTTTGTATCAGACTAAAAGACTTGCTGTATAAATCGTTCGAGGTTAGGCCACCTCATAAAGACATTTTCTATTACATAATGATCCTGCTGCACAAATTAATAATATTCAGTGTGATGAAAGAAACTTCTTGGTTTCTGGTTATTAGAGCAATTCATCATCAGTGTATCTGACAAAATGCTTGAAAAGAGCTGTGGGTCTAGTTTTGAATAGGACCTATACACTGCAATAAACAATTTTTGTCAATGCATTTCTAGTGATGGAAAAAATTGTATTCTTGTAATTACAGTAATAGGCCTAGGTATACAGCTAGCAGTCTGGCCTTGTTTTTCCACAAATGTGTATTACATTGAAAGCACCTCAAATGATATTGACTATGATAATGTGCTATATAAACTTGAGCATTGATAACACTCATAATGTCAGACTTTTAACCCAAATATATTTAATGTAGCAAACATCATTATACACCAAAAGCTATTGTTACGAGATATTATGGATATTATTAATCATGGCTTTTTCATTGAGTGCATATAACCTACTACAAATACAGATTTGAAACAGGGATATACAATATGCATTGTATGGAAAACAGACCATTGCCCAGACATTTATACAACAGCCAAAAGTTTTTCATTACCTTAATGAACAATCAAAGTATCGGGCCTGTGCAAAACATCAAAAAATGAAAATACAATCAATTTTAACAGTAAAAGGGATTCCAGCATGTCTGATAACATAAAATAACCAACAAGACAGCTGTAAGCAACAATAGTAAGGGAATGAAGGTATATAGGCCACTAAAAACCATCTCAGGGTCAGGAAAACTTCATTAAGAACAAGAAAGGCTGTCAGAACTGGTTGCATTCATTGCATGCCAACTTCATGTACATTAGAACTTATATGGCTGGAGATGTTTGGGATTCACACCACTGACTGTTTCACATGCTCTGTTAACAGCTCTAGGAGTAAAGACCGACTGCTGCACCAGCCAGGAAAAAATCATTTTTTTATTAGTTCATTTCACGTATGAGAGCACTAACAACACTAGCCTGAGAACCCAGATGCACCACTAGAAATTTGCAAAAATTAGCTCTGCAGGTTTGTCTGGCAATGAACCATTGGGGTTCATTACCAATTTGGTAAAAAGCTATGAACCAATCACAACCACTTCAGCGCAATACCAATTAACCAAAAACTAACTTACCAGTCATAATCGCTTATCCGGTATGGGATGGGCATTATATGATTCACAACCAATGAATATTATGGTTAAATGTCGTATTTACCCTTAAACTGAGTAAACACATGCAATTAAAACAGCTGTTTACGTGATTGATGTCTTCCCTATACTTCCAAAGAGTGTTGGTGAGTTTAATGGATCAGTTCACAGTACGTTCAGATCTCTTGCTGATTACACCCCTGCAACGCAATGGCAGTCACTTCTTGCCAGACCCAGATCTTCCCCAGATTGCAAGATCTTCACTGATGCAAGTCTGGTTCCCACGCTGTAAAAACACTGCTCAAAAGTCTAAACAATGTGCATGCAGAATCCATAGGATGCAGACCACACCACATAATTTGTCTTCATGATCTTATTGTATCAGCTGTGAGGAGGATAACAGGAAGAAATTATTTGTTGCCGTCCACTTCAGATTTTTTGTGTGAGTATGAATATATAACATATTGAAACACCATAGTTAGAAGTTACACCCACCAGCATTTCGACATGATTGACGTGATGATATTGACTGATTGCTGTATGATTATGTCACCTCTATCTGACAATGTAAGGAACATCTCGCTCTTTCTCTCTGTGTGTTTGTGTGTGTGTGCTTGGCTGTCTTTTTAATGAGGGCTGGATTCAAGGGCCAATAGGTGTTAGATGACAACGAGCCAAAGCACTGCATTGTAATATCATTGAGTATAGAAAATATTCAACATGCCAAGACATAGGTAACAAATTATGGTCAAGGAACAGAGCCCCATTTTTCTTTTTCTTTTTTTTTTTTTGCAGATTTCTTGTACACTTTGTCAGACACCTAATGTTTTGATCCTGAAACAGTGAAGCTGGAATTCTTCACAAGCCGTCTCACACATGCTCAGTAAAGTTCAGGGAAACTGAGGGTACAATTTTTTAAATTATATGTTTTTGTTGTACTGTGTATTTTGCTGAAAAAATAAGGTTCTTGCAAATTTATTGCACTTCAAATTCCTGCCACCATTAGATGGTGCTATGGAATCAAAATAACTGTTGCCTACCACAATAGTGGGACTGTTGACAAAACCCAAAATACACAAAAAATGCGTAACAGTATTTAGTAGTTGCTGAATGGCATATTGACTCATAATTAGATCAGTTTTTTGATGCAGTTAGATCTTTACTAACACAGAAACAACCAGTCAAAAGTAGACTACCAAATTCATGCCACAAAACCCACAGGATATAATTTCACCTCTGTTTCAAGTGTCTCTTTGAATTCTACTTAAACATCAGGTTAACAGTCTGCAAAAAAAAAAAAGTTGAAAAAAGGGAAAACCAGTGCGAATGTACAATACAGTACAAACTGACATCACTATGTACAATAAACTGACATCACTATGTGTACTACATCAGGAATCAGAGAATAATATGATTCACAGATTCACAGTTCAGCAGTGAATGCATGACCATCTTTAGTTGGCTCATGGCACTGGGGGGTTAGACTGTTGCATGGTTTGGATAGTTGAGTGTGCCTTTGAGAAAACATCTTGGTTTTTAGGGCCTCTAAATATGTAAACTTTCTAGGTTCAAGTTTCATTGTCATTTTTCAATCCTGTCGGTTTCAGTTTGAGCCCCAGATAATCTTGCCTTAGAATTATGTCATGAATCCTGAGGTTTCTTGAAGTAGTCAGATGACACAATTTACACACAACCTGAACTAAGCATGGAAACTTCTTCAGGATGAAACGGTCTGAAGGTCTGTAGTTTCCACTGTGTATTTTAAGTATCTGCCATGTGTCTCTGCCATCTCTGTCTTGGACAGAACCATAACTAATTCAGAAACATATGAAATTTTCACTGGTTTTATATTCTGCCCATGGGAGTGTGTCATCTCTCACTCGTTCTGGGATGAGCTGGGCCAAAAGAACAGGCTGGGCAGCCGATAAGAGGAGCTCCGGCGGCGAGTGGGGTCGGGGAGGGTGAGTGTTTCGGGGGCCGATTTCTTGCGGGGTAGGTCCTTGGGCACGGGCAGGAAGTCCGGGGCCTCTGTGGAGAGCGGGGTGGATGGGGCACTGGAGGGGCCGCAGGATGCCAGAGGGGTCTCGCTGATGGTGATGGCTGGAGGGAAGGAGCCAATCTTCTTGTTGGTGGCCTCCTGCGTGACACGCTCGTATTCCCGCACCTCCTCCATGCTCATGTCTACAGAGGAGAGACACACAGATAGACAGCAGCAAATCACACATTCACTTACACAGGGTGGCATAAAGGCAATACTTTAGGAATACTCATCTTCTTGAATGTACTTTCCAACAAGGTGTAACCCCTAGAATTGAGGTGTCAGAATTTAATGTGACTCGAAACTTGAAAAACATACCTACATACATTTTACAGTGCATGATATGAATACATGGTTTGGATATAAGAGTGTGTTAGGTGCCTAATGACATTCATAGGATAGTGTATTTTATTTTTAAAACTATTGTGAAGTGCCTTGAGTAGCTAACAAACAAGGGCACTGAAAACAGTCACTCTGATCGGGGATCTTACCGATCCATTCATCAACCCAGGCAAATGCCTGCCTGTGACCCAGCAGAAGCACATCCCTAACGATCTGAAGACAGGGACATAGAGAAAAAGAGAGAGAGAGAGTGATGAAGAGAGAAGAAAGAGATCCTGTTACATTCTGACATGAATAACATTGGTGAGAATCCACTGATGAATACAAAGTTGCTGACCTTGTGAACAAACTGCTCCACGCGGGTCTGCAGGCCCCACACCTCAAACTTGACGGTCACTAGTTTGTAGGAACACATGATGGGCTCCTGGGTGTCCCTCCAGTCCTCTTTCAGCATGCCCCTTAAAGTCTTCTCTGACTTGAAGTAGCGCAGGTCCTGGGAGGCAGTGTCAGATAGCTGGTTAAGCGAGTGTGGTGAAGACTGAAACATTGCTAGTTCTAAATGGACAAAATGTCAGCAAATCAGTGGCTAAGATTGCATGCTTGTCTTTTCATCTGTTCAATTCATCCTCTACCAGTCACAAATTCGAAATGAATTGTGGGACAACATATTTTAAATATAGCAATTTTTTCATTTATAAGGTTGCAACAGGATAAATCATGTAAACACTATGGGGCATATACTGTAGTTGACTTGTCTGTACATGCGACCCAAGAAATATACAAATAAACCTTATTTTCATAGATTTCATAGATGCATTCTAGTAATGTGATTAGCATACAGAGTACATAAGCCTTTACAAATAGTCTCCAACAAATCATTGTCTGTCTTCCTTTGTGCTCTCCAATGTGACCAAAGTGTATGTGTGAAAATATTCAAGACTGTAAAAGAAAAATATACAATCATATTCACTATATTGTGCAAATATTTAATTACCAAATGTAATGTCTCTGAAAACACTGTATGTGAGACTCTGGATGCGGCAGTTATCATAATGAGAGGAGACTAAGGAATAGTAAACAGCTGCACCAAAACTGATTGCACAATAGCCTTTTCACTTTATAATGAACTGCGGAAGTCTAATTATAAAGCAGAGACAGTACACAATAAGGCCTCTGCCTGTCACTTGAGCCTTACATCAGTGAAGCAAATCCTTTCAGGTCAATTAAGTAGGTATTTCAATCACACACACATTAGACCAGTGTGGGCCCTGAATTAATGTGTGTGTGTGTTATGTGTGCGTGTGTGCATCTTATCTAAAGTCATCAAAGCCTCCAGGTGTGTGACCTCTAAGAGCTGGCATTTATATTCAAACTGCTATCTCAGGCAGACCTTTCAAGTGCTGGGTTTGTCCCAATGACAGACTGAACAATTAATGTGTGATTGTGACTGTGATTACATGGTGGTTGATTGTGAGGGAGGAAATTGTACTAAACTGGCCTCCTCCAAGATCGTGACAAGAGTGCAGAGCAAAACCTGCTAATTAATCTCGCGCAGGGAGACACTATTCTCCTGCTTGCCTTATGGTGCGTGGAGGTCTATGAAATAAGTCGTTTTATTCACAGTCAACCTCATTTCCTCTTCCAGAAATATTTTCACCACTTCATTAGATTTCAGATGTTTGTGTGGAGACATGAATATGGCTTAGACAAAACATAGTTAAAAAAAATAGTGAATGCCAGAGTGATCATCTCATCAAGGTTTTTTTGAAGCGATACATAAAAAGCATTAATAACCCTATAAACAAATGGAAGGATCTTTTCCTCAGCAGAACACATTTGATTATGACACTACATCGTAGCATGGATTGTCACAAATAGCTTCCTACTTACGTGAAACAAATAATTTTGATTTGATTTGCTGCAAAGTGGCAAGATCCATTAATGCTCACTAGATCATTGGAGCAGGTATCGTTCCACCCTGACTTATTCAGATTCCAATCAGTGTGCAGTTTCATTAGAAACCAGTGACCAACCTGTCACTTACTCACTCATTAAAACACACACACACACACACACACACACACACACACACACACACACACACACAACCATGCCTCTGCTCGCTGGAGCTTCAGGCTTTGTGGAAAATCTGCCATGACAGGTTTCTTGATTCATTAAAACCTATTGATTGGCTGAACATTTCCCTTCTCAATGGAGGATACAGAGAGGGAGGCAGGCTGTGAATTGAGAGGCTATTGATCCAGAAAGCTGTTCTCAATGAGAGAAATGGGAGGGCTAGAGGAGATACACACTGGCAAGAGGCCGCTGGCAGGGGGCATCCATCAGGAGCTAAGCTTGCTCACTGACCGACTTGCTTGCTGGCTGACTGACTTATCCGTAAAGCTGTCCGAAGACCTCTGACAATTTAAATACATGCAACTGCAGTATAACATAAAAGGATGGTCTTATGTTATAGTGTGAACAGGGTTAATATATATTCATGAAGAACTGACAAGCAATTCAGAAAATATTGCAGACATTCTGTAGTGGTTGACAAATAGGTGCTGAAACGAGGGGAAGACTGCAATGTCATTAGCAGTGATACCAGTAACATTAAAGTCAGAACAGAAACATTAAAGATAATGAAATGATAAAAAAAATTACTTTCAACTGTATCACTCATCTTCAAAACCAAAGCGCTTGGAACAATTTTCATGTACTTAAAGCACCATATTTTTTTCTAAACCTGGTAAGAATCTTACTGAAATGCTGTGAGTGATGTCTCACCTCAGACTCTTTGTAATGGCGCTCGGGGAGCTCATCATAGGCAATGTCGACAAAGCACACCTCCGTCGTTTCATCCTTTTCCACGTTGTCGAAAATCTACATACAGCAGAGGTACCATAGTGACAACAAGCACTACAGGAACAATTAGCCTAGTTAGATGCACATATGGGTGGCAAGGGAAGTACAAACAATGTAATTATAGCCATAACTGAAATGCATTTGAAACAGCACAAATAAACAAAACAAAGTGTGAGGGGAAAATGGCACGTAGTCCAACTCAAGTGCTTTTCTTCTGATGAGCACAAGATGGAGCCCTATGATCGTCTCTTTTTTTCCCTTCTGCACGGTACTGCCTGCAAGAGAGCTTTACATAATGCTCTTGTTCCAGCTCCTCTACCTCAGCTCTGGAAAGCCGTGGTGTGCGTAGAGCTGAGAGAAGCAGCACTACGTGCGTTACATGTCTGCATTCTGCTGCACAGGGCCAGGGGGGAGTGCTGAAGGTGGACACACTCTCGCCTTTATTTTTAACTTGGGGTTCAGGAGTTTTCCACAACGCAGCTCAGGTTCGTGCACAAAAGAATTATACAACAGCGATAAGAGCTGTAAAACCCAGTGATAAGATACATGCATTGTCTGTGAACAACTGACTAGAATTAAAAGAGATGACCTGAGGAGGGAAAACAATAGATCTGACCTTTGTACTACAAAGTCACTCCATCCAATACTTTCCAAAGAGGCTACTTTGTGGTATTTTTTAGTGGGTCAAATAAATTAAAAAATGATTCTTGTTCATGATTCTTGATTGCTGAAAGTTACTGATTGTTGAGTCCCGTTGATAAAAAAACTTCAGGGAACTGGCAAAGATTACCAGTTTAAAGTTCCATCAAGAGGGGTGAGTTCAGTTAAATTTAGAGTAGAAACCCCTCAGATAAGTGTCTGACATTTAATTCCGTAGCTCTGCGGGAAATAACATGTCTCTGACCTCACAAGCGTCAGTCCACTGTGCATAAAATGGCACAAAAATTAGGCCTTTCGTTTTGTGCTTTCACAGAAACATTTTCACAGAAAATTGCCCTGTCAGTCAACCCCCTGGAAAACACAGCGCCATATTCATCTTTGGCTGAGGAGAAGCTGACAGATGGCCTGTTCTCACTTTCAGCATCATAACAAAGCATGATACAGATCAAGCTATTGGTAGTCTTCACACCAATGTCTTTTTTTCTCCTCTAAAAGTTTCCAAATGACCAACAAAAAAGAGACTGGTGCACCGAATGACCTTTGCATTTGTTACAAAATTCAGCTCCTTTCCGATGAATCATCCACAGGACTGCATCTTTCATAGAGAACGGTGCTTCTCTGGTTTTTTTGGTTTTTTTTCCACTGCTCTTTACTCAAGGTCATGATGACAAATCAACATACCAATGGAGTTGTCGTTCATTTGAAACAAAATAAAATGCAGCCTGAGTCATGACCAGACTCAGGGGTGGGTGGGTGCAGAACCAGTGTGTTCCCCAGCGGTTACTTGGGTACACCCATTAAGGAAACTTCAGATTTAAAGCGTGGCCAAAACAACTGTTGAACAGAATACAGTAGTCTGCTATGTCAGGCTCCTCACCCATCCGTTCAGAGGGAGTGAAAAGAGATTGCACACACACACACACACACACACACACACACACACATGGACGCGCCTCTCTAGATATCGTGTGTTTACATAACCCTGAATTACAAACGATCACAATGGCACTTCTACGCGTCGTGTTTTCTTTTTCCTCTTTTTCCATTTCCATGTCTTCAAGGCCGATGTCTGACTCATGTCAGGGTCTTTTCATTTCTCATGTAATGAGATTTCTTACTTGACTCAGACGGAACACTGGGCTGCCTGAAGCGGGTGGGGGGGGGGGAGAAAAAAACCAAACCAGACAGGAGATAATCTTTATGCCTCCGATGCGCCTTAGTGTGAGAATACACATGTTCAGTTCAACCTAGATCTGATTTTTAGCTCACCATGTCCACCATGCCCCTGAGCGTGTGTGTATTTTCCGATAAAAACAATCAAGATCACATCCAATATCCCATCCCCACACACGATGCTCTCGTACGACACATAAACCGACAGGCAGTTCACTCCAAACGTTTGTCATAACATGGCTCTCTCAGAGGGAGGGGTTCCACTTTAGCAGCTGTGATGAGTGTGGTGGCAATTAATGGATTATTAACACTACAGATGACTGCACTGATAATGAAAGCTATTGATGCAAAGCCTTTCCATATGATGTCTGAAAATCAGGCAGTACATTAATGAGTATTTTTTTAATCTCAAGTATTTTAACAATATGGGGATGCTGGCTGCTTTGATGAGGTCTTTTTGCATACGCAAGAGAGCCTGATTCCTATACTAATGGCAAAAGTGGCTCACAGCATGAAAGAGCACCAATAGTGAATAAGAACTGCAAGACAACACAATAATGTGGCCAAATTAAACTGTCATTTTTGTATACAGTTATTATCTTATACACAGGCCCATGACATGCATACTGTGCTGAGCATAGTGATGAAGTACTACAGCATGTCAAAGCCAAGGAGATTCACGTGCATGCTCAGAATGAGTAGATTGACTGTTATTGAACTATAAAGTTCTTATTGGGAGATTAAATAACACAAGTGGAATATAAACACATATGTTACACACCATTCATGAAAGACTTACGTTGTCATTGCTGCCTTTGTTGTCCTCATACTTAGTTTCTATGTGAATGGAGAACTTGGGCAGAAATGAACACTGTGAAGGGAAGAAATATATCAAACTCAGTCAAACCACTGGTCTGCACTTCCTCTGTGCATCACAGATTAGCATGCTTTCAGGTCACTCTTGTCCATCCTGAGTGGCAAAGGATTTTAGAATGGGATCAATCAGTCTTTCTGTCTGTGCAACCAAGATCCCAATGCTGAAATAATAATTGTTAATATTAATAAATATTAATAAATAAATATAATAATAAATAATAACTGTTTAATAATATTTAAATACTTACTTGTTTAATAAAATAGTAATGGTAATTAGTTTACAACTGCTATATTGAGTATATGTAATACTACAGATTATGGATATACCTCTCCTCCAAACTACCTCTCTGTCTGTAGACAAGAAGCCCTCCCCCTCCTCCATAGCTGCCCAAGACATGCCTGATTAAATTAACTCTGTCATGCAAGCAATCACAATGGGCAGCTTCTGCACTGATCGGTTACGCAACACAAGGGCAAAGGAGACCAAACAGCAAAGATCAATGGAAGCAATAAAGGGGCTGTGAAGCACACAGGGGACTAAGACAAGAAGTGTGTGTGTGTGTGTGTGTGTTTGGGGGAAGGGGGGGCATCTCAGTAATTAATGATCTCTGATTGTCCCTGGACCAGCCCCCCGTGTGCAACCTGCTGATTTGTAGCAGGAACAGGGCCTGGGTAGCAGAGAGATGGAAGTGATGAATCGTTCCAAGGATGACAAGAAATGGAGAAGTGTGGCAAAGCACTACACCACAGTAGTTCTGTATGAGATCTCCTCCCATCCCCCTTCCCCCTCCCCTCTTGTTGTGTTTTTGCTGTATCCCTAGCTGAGGGCATCACTATATGGTGATGCTGCTACTGCACTGTGAGTTCTATAGAATGTGACAACAGAATTTAGCAGAAAGCCAAGACTATCTCACGACTGAAAAATAAAACTATGCTGTCAGCCGAGCGCTACCTTACATGGAGCACGCTACACTAACAGGAGCACATATTAAGCTTTGAGAAGTTATTGAAGTAATCAGTTGAGCTTAATATAGTCTCAAATTTCAATTCAATTCAATTATGTTTATACAGCACAGCTTCCAATAGAATTGTCTTGTGGCGCTTTACTGCCATTAACAAGGAGCACCAGGGGCAAGTAAAAAATTCCTTGTGGTAGTTAGTCGAGGCAGATACACTGGGCAGATCCACGGTTCAATGGGCAACCCAACTGCCAGGGGCAATTTGACCTCACTAGCACAAATTGAATTTGTTTTGTGTGATCCTGTTGCACAAGCACCCCCCTGACCACCCATCTCCCAGCCTTACACAATGAACCATGGGCATTCCTACGTGGAGATGGGTATTCAAAAGTGAAACCTAGACAGGGCTGATATTAGAGAGAAGTCCATGTGTCTGATTTTCAAAGAAGCAGAACCGTTTCATATCTCTCACTCCGAGGCGCTGCTCATTTAGTCATGCGTTCAGCCTTGAAATTGTTTATTGACAAAATGGTGTGAGCCACAGACAGCTCAGACAAAAAGAGAAAGAGAGAGAGTCAGAAAGAGTATGTACAGTATATATGTGTTTGAGTAATAGAAAGAGAGAGAGAGAGAAACAGTGAAAGAGAAAGAGGGAGAGAAACAGAGTGAAAGGGAGCGAGAGCGAGCAAGGGAAAGAGAGAGCATATTGCTTTTCACTGCACTTGTGTTTTTCTCCCTTTCAAACTCCTCATAAAAGCCTTGCCAAGGAGTCCTATGGGACACACCTACACATAAATACATTGATAGAAACCTCGATGGAGAGCATACCTTTTTAAAAATTTACAGTCACCCCCCCGCCCCCTTCTCTTTCTCATGTACTAATAATGTTACTATCACCAGGGGGAAAAATGCCTGACTTAATTCAAATGGCTGTTCTGATACAAGTATTGCACAGATGCAAAAATCTGATGTTTCTATTTTCTGGTGGATCTGGTGCTGGTCCACACAGATATATTTAACCTGTGTGCTACACTGCAGCCTACAGGCATTTCTGTGCTCTTGGGCACCCAGAACAGCTGTGATGTTTTTGTTATCTCCATGTGGCACACGTGGCATGGCGTCAGTACCCCCCCCCCTCCACACACACACACACACACATACACAAACAGCCTCTTTGCCCCTTTATCGCAGCGGGCAGCAAGCCCTTTATAGACCAGATTCCGAGACTGTCGGCTGCTGCTCCCCACTCTACGCTGTGCCGCTATCGGCAAAAGAGATGCGGGAGCATTGCCTGAATTATTTCCAATCCATGCTGCATGCGCGAGGGTGATCACGGGTGGACATGATCCAGTTATGGTGTGGGGTGGGGGGGGGGGGCCACTAGAGGATGGGCCCTGAGCGGGACTGAGGCTATTTTGTATGTGTTTGTTTTTGGGCTCATGTGCCACAGCCATCACCTGGCGAGATGAAGGGAGAGAAGAGTGGGAGGTACTCACTGTGTACTCTGCGTCAGGAGTGTATCCACACAGACATAGACAAACAGAAAAACAGAGAAAGACAGGGAGAGAGAGAGAGAACTATAGTGAGGGAGGATAGATGGTAGAGATGCTTTAAAAGGCACTGTGAGTATACAGGACAAACATTTACTAAAGAATTATGAGAAAGCACAGCATCTTGGATTAAAAAAATATCTCAATATAATGGAAATTTTTATTGTGTGTGTATAGTTCTATTACTATTGTACATCTGTGATCCCATAAAGAAATAATTTTTACACTTGTGTTGTTTTGTTACACAAATGAAACACCTGAAGTTAACATGGGAATGATATTTATCATGCATTCACTAAATGTATAAAAAAAATCATTCAAATTTTCAAACAATAACGCAATTTACCTGTGATCGTGTGTGGATAGTAATTCCAGGCCTTTTCTGTCACATAGAATATTTTGGGGACCACTGCTCTTGCCCAGCTTGGCAGCTTGCTGCAGGAAGAGAGTAAGGAGACAAGAGGAGGCTTCAGAAACAGGGATGATCCTCATCCATTCAGTTGCTAACCTGGAATAATGTTGTATTAAGTTAGGCTGGAGGATGAAGTATGGTGTTGATGCTAATAAGACACTGTGCCTTTCTCTCATGCTGCTCACGACTCAGATTTATGTAGAGACCTGAGGAGAAGCAGCCTTGAATTGATGGCCTTTCAGCAGAGACCTTATTATTTAATACACCACCAGAGCCCCTAAGGATGCTACGCTTGTGTGTTGTAGAAGTTTTTAAAGAGCCCATATGCCAGCATAATGAGAAGGATAAACCTGACTAATTGCCAAATTGCTACAGGTCTCATCGTTAAACCCGACATGAAATGGTTCTGATTGGGAGAAACTGAGCAGACATAGACATTGGCTACATAATAAACCATGTGTATTATTTAGGCAGCTATACAGTATATAGTAAAATAGAGCAGAGCAAATGTAGATTTTTCTGCTCATTCTATGGCTCCATTTAAAGGTGCAGTCCTTATTTTTAATCCCTTACATATCTTTACATAAGTTCACTGAAATGGTCCTCACTGTCCCTGGCTGCATGTTCAGTGTTTGCACTTAAAAAATACTAGTATTTGCACACAGTCCTAACAACATGAGCCAGCAAAAAAAATGTGATTCAGAATCAGACATGGGGAAGGACTGTCATTTGACTGGCTGTCTAGCTGAAATACCAACAGCCTTTTGCAAAAACATCAAATCTCTCTGAATCGCTGAAATCCTTACAGAATGCCCAAAGAAGAGAGAGCCATAAATGATTCACACAGATACAAAGAACATGCAGAATACACTAACTTTATATTATTTCAACTGCCAGTGAGTTAACTAAATTAGCTACAACACTCAGGATTTTGAGTCGCCCAAAAAAACAGCAACAAAGACTGTTAAACACATCAATCAAACTCAAAGAGTTCTCTGTGTCTTCATCAAAGCCATCTGGGACCGAGCGTCTGGGGGCTGGTCAATCGCCACGTCTCAAGTGGGATGTCTGGTCAATTAGATGCAGTTTCCGGACAGGTCTGTCTTTGGCCCCCCGAGTTAAAAATGGGACCCCATAGATTTTCCATACGAGCGGTCTGACAGCGCCGTGTTTCCAGGACACTGCTCTGGCCGTCTGCCTGGCTATTTCTGGAGAGGCTATTTCTGATTTACGAACTGTCAGACACATTTAACCACGATAATATGCCTGACGTCATATCTTCCATAGAGTGAAGAGAAGATGGATGCATCAGCTATCCTTTAAGCACCTATGGGTCTGATGCAGGGTTACTGTTAGATCCTGACTAACATAAAATACACTGTTTGAATCCAGCATATATCAACCTCATAGTTTCAACTCAGTCTCACAGTCTCACATCATACTCACCATCTCACTCTGTGGAGTTGAGGTATTGTTGTTTGGTGAGAGCAAAGACATACAGAAGCAACCTCGGCATGACTGTCAATAACGGATAACGTCACAAGTCTAGTTGATAAAGGAACATGAGTATGAATACTTCTAACCTGAGTATTTTTCTGCAGTGTCACAGTGAATGCACTAGAGTCTGTCAATCTCACTTGTGCAACGCGTGTCTTTACCATACTGGTAAAGGTCATAACATCACTGTACTGTAAATGAATCTTCATGACCTCCTGAACTCAGTCATATCTACAGCATGTACAGTCATATCTACAGTATGTGAAACCCATGCTTACACACCTCTTCTTTAGTCTGTTATTATTATGGTCTCTGCGTAACTCTGCATGATGTACATCACAACACTTTCTTATATCAATTCCTTAGACAATGATCCTGGTCAATGAGTCACACGAGTTCCTTGCCTTGTTGAGAAACGATGAAGGACACATGCCTCCACATCGTTCCATGACGGTACCTGATGTGCCATGCTTCATGTCCGCTGAGGAATTCTCTTTTTGAGAGGGAGATAGCCCTTTATTGAAATACCCTGATCTCAGTCAGTGAGGCTCTCAGATGTCCTTGAGACATTCTTCAGCTCATATGGACCAAAATTCACGACAGAACATAAAAGGGTATGACTTCATGGATTTGGAATGAAAAAAAAGTTTAAGGGCTGAAAGTAGTCTGAAAAGTTACACTACAATTTTTAAATATATGGTAACTTATTTGTTGAAGCAGCACACTGAAGCGCACATGGATGGGAGCCTATTGTGGAGTAACGGGTGCAGTGACCTTTTATAAAAACATGAAGATGCAAAACCAGTCAAAAACCAAGAAATATTTACTGTTGCCCTGATTAGTTGTTGAAGATTGTTTTTATCTTCAAACAATCTCTTCAGAGAATTTCTGATAAAATAGTGCAGGGTATTCTTTGATACCATAGTCCAAAAAGAATGGAGTGCTTTTGCTTATTGCACACCAAGGGCTGACACATACTTCCAGTCTGAAGCCCAAGGAAGGAAATATTTTTAAAGATTTTAAGGGCTTGATTGTAAATGTTTTGCATGTAATTATGAGGTAATGGTGCAAAGGATGTCTTGGCAGGTCAGTGCCAGGCACTACTGAAAACACACAAATACTGGCACTGTGATTACTCATGCCTGATTGGATAATGACCATTAGTGGAGCCTGACCATGAACAATTATGTTCGAGCCTAATTACAGCGACTAAACATTTTTGTGCTCATATCAAAATGGGAAATGGCAAAATGGGCAATGGACTTTTCGTTGCATGTGTATCATTCACCATTCAAAAACAGATCTTGCATCCTTCTGAGGGGACTCTGATATTGACCGGCAGAGGATATATAATTTTATATTATATTACTTTTTACGCCTATTTTCCAAATGAAACAGATACTTCCAACAAGATGTTTTTTACACAATACTTTGTTGATGTGTTTGTGGCTTCACAGCTGAGAAAGAAACAGTTCCCAACACACAGAATTTGAAACAAAGTTTCTTCCGACAACAGTTGGTCAAGTGAAACAGGGGCTCTGTTCTTCCATTACACACTAATCAGACCGTCTATATGTCCTCACACACCCTCCTCTTTCCCAAAACAAACAGACTGGAATAAGCAATGCAACAGACACCAGGAGGAGCAGATGGTCTGGCCCGTGGCCCGGGCCGAGAGACGTACTTGTTGAGATAAACTCGCTTCTCTGTGAACTGGCCCAGGCCATGCGTGGGGTCCTCGTAGGGCTCGTTCTGGACGACCTCCACGCCCTCCCCCCGCTCGCTCTGCTCCAGACTGTGCTTGGCGATCATGTACAGCTGGCCAATCCTGTACTGGAGACACGGGAGAATCACAAAAGCATTTACTGCATTACCATGAAAACACCTGCCTCAATAAAACCGTGTTTTTTAAGAGATCACAGATGGCAGGTATTGTCCCTGTCATTGTCTACTAAATTTGTTGAAAAGAAAATATGTTTACTATATTGAGGACTTTCTAGCTTTCCACCACTCAACCTCGCACCCAAACTCTCCTAGTGTGGTAAAGATCTGCTTACCAGAAAATGAGCCATTTGTTTGTGAACAGCCCATATCTGGTCAGGCGGCAAATTTGCGTGGGTAGCATACGATTTCAACCCTTGTGTCTAATGGAGCAACATACGTGTCAGAACACACACACACACACACACACACACGAAACAAGATTGTTCCCTCACTTGATTACGACTGCTACTTATTTCCACATGTGCAGATGAGATGCGTTCTCTTCCCTCTTATCCTTGTATCCGGCAGGGAAGTGGGTGAAATAGGATGCAAAGTGGTGCACACAGGGCTGAGTGAATAGGTGGAGGTCTCCTGAATAATTCATTCTCACTCTTTCATGTTTTCATTGTCAGGATAGTCAGGATATCACCCTGCCTATATAGAGGGTCACAATACTTGTTTGCTTTTTTCTTTCTTTGTTTTCTTTTTTTTCCAAAAAGCACATTGTGAGGCTTGTATGGAGCATACTTTTCACACCACTCACACTGTTCCTTTCTTCGGTCTTTTTCAAATGGCGCCTTTAACAGCATAGCCTACTCATTGTGAGCGCATTCAATACCTCATATTGCTCAATGGCAGTGGAAATAATATGTAATAGTTGATGTTAGTGTCATAACAAGACTTTTAGAGCTCACATCTCTACATAATGACAGATGTGTGAGACGAAAGCAAAATTTACTGTAGATGTGTGTTCTGCAGATGTGGATGCACACGAGTTTGAGTCACTGCAACAGGTTGGAGTGGAGAAGGACTGCGAGCCAGATAGAGTTTTCACCGGACACTTCTGAACTTTTAACCCTGAATTCCGTGTGTCCAAGTGTGAGTTGCTGTATTTGCCTATGTTTAATGTTAACAATAATTCTCAACAGTTATAGTAATGTGAAATATAATTGTTCCAGAGCTACTTTGTAATTCAGTTCATCTTGCGATAAATATAAGGCACACATTTTAGGTCAGGGGTGCTGCAGGTAGCCTAGTTAATGGGGGTATATAAACTCTATTTGTGCACAAAATTCCAGAACCAACCTGTGATTTTGGCTTATTAGGCCAATAGCGCCACCACCACCACCAATGTCTGAAGATTCTGAAGAAGCACAATCACTGAGGCACATTAACTGAATGTTTTCATCATTCATAACATTGTTTTAACCATTTAAACCATATAATCAGGGTGTGGTTTAGGGGATAGGGGGATTTACCTACTTCTGGTTTTGATATCTCTGCCTCTGCTTAATTATTATTTCCGGTGAGGATAATATTCAGCACTTCTTGTTTATTCATGACAGTAGGCCTAAGCGTTGCTACATTTAGTGCAAATAGACTATTCTAAAATCAAAAGAGCACTGTCACTGACATACATGCATGATAACTCTTGGCTCTGACCTTGATTGCAGACTTCAAAATGCAGCCTATAGGCCTAAGCAAGCACAGATGGCTTTTTTACTGGAGAAACTAGCTAAACAAATGCACTTTGCTTGGAAATTTCTACCTCAGTCGTCAAATTCTATGTGTGTAGTTGGCACCTTTTATTGCCATTCTAATGCCAAGACACACTATTACTATTACTACAATACTATTTGTGCATATACACTACTCAATACTGCATATTTTGTCTCCTTCATTTTTGGAGAAATCACGAATTAAATGGTCACAGATTTATCATGGTGAAGAGTGGCATGTTCATGTGTTTGTGTGTGTATGTGTGTGTTTGTGTGTGTGTGTGTGTGTGTGAGACCACTAAACACTTTCTCTGGGAAACATCACTTAGTTCTGATCGAACTTCCTGAGGCGACTGCCACCACAACCACCACATTCAATTCAATACAGTCCTTTTAGAATCAATATTCAACCCAAAATAACCCATCATTTTACAGTGTGCATCAATGTAGTTGAGTACCTCATCCTACCAACTGTCAGCATACTACTGGACCCACACCAATCTGCATACCGGCCAAAAAGAGGGACAGAGGACGCAGTAGCATGCCTGCGCCACTCCCTCTTTCCCCACCTCCAGACTTTACACAACTTCGCCTCGGTTCTGTTTGTCAACTTCAGCTCCGCATTCAACACAATCCAGCGCCATCAACTCATCAAGAAACTATAGCACCTGAATGTCACCCCTCTCCTCATCCACTGGATATACAACTTTCTCAGCAACGGGCCTCAGACAGTAAAAATAGGCACAACATCATCAGCCATCATCACCAATACCGGAGCCCCAAAAGGTTGCGTACTCAGTCCCCTCCTGTACACACTCTACACAAATGACTGCCAGAGTTCACTACCCAACACCACTTACTACAAATACACAGATGACACAGCCATATTAAGACTACTCACAGACAACAACTCCATCACGGCTCACCACCAGTCCATCACAGATTTTGCACTGTGGTGCTCTGATAACTACCTCCAACTCAACATCGACAAAACAAAAGAACTGGTCATACATGCATCAAAATCACCCCCTAGACTTACTCACATCACCATCCATGGCCAACCAGTTGAACAGGTCAGCACCTTCAAATATCTTGGTCTAACCATTGACAATAAGCTTAACTTCAGTGAACGTGTCATCATCACACAGAAACATGCACAACAGAGACTTTATGTCATACGCAAACTGAGATCACTGTCTTTTGCCCCCCATCTCCTTCTGCTACTCATCCAACCCCTCCAACTCTACTGCTCCCCCTGTTTCTTTAACATATTAAATGTCACCAGCAAGAACAAACTCACTAAAATCTCACACTTAGCATCCAAGACAATACACCTTCCCACCCCCAGCCTCACTGATGCAAATGACAGCGCCACCACACGCCTGGCCCACACTATATTAAGCAGTCCTGACCATCCCCTGAACCGGTTCTTCACTCTAATCCCATCTGGCAGCAGATACAGAACCCTGGACTGGAAAAAAGTGCACTTCAAGGAAAGTTTTGTACTCTCAGCTATCACTGCACTTAACAAACGCCTGTGACATCCTCTTCACCCCATGTTTCTGAGTTTATGTTCTGTTATGTTCTGTTCTGTTTTGTCCTTAGTTGCTTACATTGTGTTGAGAAGGGAAAGTGTGTGTGTGAGGGAGGCGGGGGTGGTGGTGGTAGTGGTGTGTGCTATTTTATATGTTATATGTGTAAGGCTGTGTATGTGGGAAAAGCTTAGGTAGTGGTAGTGTAGGTAGTGGGTAGTGTATGTACACATGTTTGTATCCTGTGAGACGTGAATCTTTTTACAACCAATGCTGCTGCCTTTTCCTCTGGCACTGAATGATGTGTGAAAAAGAATATCCTTATAGGACAATAAAGACTCTGTATCTCTCTATGTCTATCTACTTACAGTATAGAGTAGTAGAATGCCATTCAGTGAAGCCAGAGGTGAATATGTAGACTGCCAATGTATCTATATGTATTCACCTGTGGCTTGATTAAAATGATAAACTGAATGTGTTTAGACCGGTTGAACTCTTGATATGCTGAATTTTGAGTGAGATTCTGCATGGCGGTGTTTGATCAGTAACCCTAGGTGCTAAGGATGCTGCACAAGACATACATTGCACAAATCAAAACAACAAAGCACATACGAAATACCGATCTTACACATGCTGCATAATTTGAGAAGGCAATGCAGAAGGGAGATGCATGAAAGAGAAGTGCAAGACAAGCTGAAGCAAGGACACAAAGTCAACCAAACTCTGAAGAGAGCTCTGGTTCTCTCTCTGATTTGCTATGCATGGACTTGATTCATTTTTGATTTGTCTCGATTTGTTTCTCTCAGCAGGTATATCTACCAGACAAGAATTCCCATCTCTCAAGTAAATAAGACGGTCAGCAACAGAAAGGGATCATAAAACTAATTTTGTCTCCTATCAGTCAGGTTTCACTTTTGCAACGATTGTGTTCACTATCAGAGATGAAACGCTGGCTTTCAAGAGATGCTCGGTGCCTAATGATGGTGTTTTGAAAGCTTAAAAGGATCCCTGTGTGCAAACCCATGGATGCAATCGCAGAGACTTGAAAGGAGGGAAAAAATCTGACAAATGGCAACAGATGGATGTTTCAAGATATGTCTCCTCCTTCTCTCACCCTCTGACTCCCTCTATCTCGAGCGCATTATTTCACAGGGAAAATAATGAACAGTAGATGAAAGGGTCACACTCGAGAGATAGGTCGGCATGTGGGCGGGGAGGTGAATCTTGAAAGGCAGAGCCGACTTTCTTCCGACAATGGCCAATGTGGCAAATTTGTGCAATTACCCAGTAGGCGACAATGCCACATTTAGCTATCCGCTATACCAGAGTGATTAATGCTATGCTGAGTTGGTATCCATAGTGACTAGCCAGGGCTTGTGTGTAAACCCTGAGGTAACTGTGTGTTAATTAACCCTGCAGAGAACTATGCAGAGACAGACAGGAACAAATATGGTAGCAAATGAATCTGGTGTTCTTTGATGTATTGGTGCTACCAAAAAGCTTGATGTTTCACATGCCTGTGCTGCTCCTCCTGTTCTCTTCCTCCACTCCATTGCGTGTGCCCAAAACCAAGACCTCTGCTGAGTCACCCTATTTATTCATCCAAGATGGGTGGGCAAACCATTGCACACCTTGCACACCAGTGTGACCTGAGCTTCCTTGTTATCCAACCTTTCACATGTGTGTGACAATATGTAGTGACTAGTGGAAATGACTTTCACGTGAGTCAGAAATTGACACTTTGACTTGTGTGTCAGCTTGCTCTGTGCATTCATCATCACACCAGATTCATGACCATTCTGGCTGTGCGTCAGACATTCTAGTATTGTCACTAAAGATCCTGAGGGCACAACGCTGAAGCTGTGAGGGGACTGTATGATGTCAGTGCTTCAGAAATCAGCCATTCAACTGACTTGTGTTTAATGTGACTTCACAAATGTGACATTTTCATTTTCAACGAAATAGTGCATTATGTCAGTATGAACCCATAATGACGTGAAAACGTCAACACGAGTAAAAGCTCCTAGACAAAATTCTACTCTATGCCGAGAAAACGTTTTCTTGAAACATCTCAGGAACTAAAAGCATTCTACTGAACTGTTATCACCTTCATGTTATCGTCCCCTTAGGAAAAAAAATGGTTTGGGGTGTGGGGCTCCTGACAGGATAGCTTGTTCAGAACAAGGTATCCATATGTGACTGATGCAACAATTTATCCTCCCCAACAATACACTGCAAGTAACTGCTGCAGTCTCATTATTGAAGATATGTCTGTGAAGATTCTCATTCATTCAGGTCATAGTAGTCAAAGTGCTAAGTTGTATGCAACTGGACTTCTTTTTTGGAGCTTGAAGAGGTTTCACCTCTCATCCAAAAGGCTTCCTCAGTTCTGATCTGATGGTAGAGAACCAGGAGGTGAAGAGCAGTTAAAATTGCTGGGATGAGATCTCAAGGCAGAATGATATGTAGCATATAGATGATAACGCAGCCCCCTGCTCTGTTCAAAGTTGGTTGTTCCAAATAGACAGCAACTGGGCATTCATCAAGACAGGAAAGAGACAAGAAAAAGGAACGAAAACAAACAACGACACCAAGAACAACAGCAGAAGAAATCAAATGGTGGTCCCCTACATATCTGGATTGTCTAAGGAAATAAGGAGAATCTTCATCAAACACAACATCCCAGTCTACTTCAAACCTGGTAACACCCTCAGACAGGGACTGGTTCACCTCAAGACACAACCTCAACAATGTGGTTCATGCAGCAGAATGCAGTGAAGAGTGGCCAGATCTGTATATTGAAGAAACCAAGCAACCACTTCACAGATGCATGGCCCAACACAGGCGGGAGACCTCATCAGGACAGGATTCAGCAGAGAGGTTCAGTTGCATACAACTTAGCACTTTGACATTATTACAAATAGCTTTGAGGCCCTTACAGCTCATCTGCTTGAGGCTCTGCCATTGGGAAGAAAAAAGTTCCCTTTGAATGTATACCACAGGCACAAAACCATGCAGACAAACAGGGGAAGGAAAGATTTCAATTCAAGGGGCAGACTTAATGAATTTTGAGTACATGCAGAGCTCTGGCTGGGTAATGAGGTATCAGATTATGTCCTGCTGATAAAGACACGTCTGCAGCGGTGTAGCACTGCAGCACACAGACGAAACAGTCATCAGCACTCTGCTACTCGCTGCCTCATAAGAGACCAGTGTGTGTATGTGTATGTGTTGGTCTCAAATTCCATCTGTGTATGACCTTACAGTTACATATGAAGGCAAATTACTTCAGACATGATGGTGTGAGTGTGTGTCAGATTTCCACCCATTCATTGCACCCAAGACAGAGAGGTGAGGGGAGAGGGATGAGAAAGGAGTCGAAAGAGCCTGCGGTAGAATTCCTCTCTGCACTGGTGGGCTCACACAGCAGAGATTTATAGGGCTGCCTGCTGCTGCTGGTGGGGGGGACGATGCTTAGGACGATCAGGGGTAGCAGGCCGTGGGGCAAGAGATGATGAATTGGAGCGGAGCGAGAGGCATGACGGCGTCTGGGGTGGAGTTTGTCATACGGATGGCGTCTCCGTAATGAGTAGGTGATTAAAGTGGCTGGGGTGAGATGCCCTGTGCAGTATCAGGGGTGTGTGGGTGGGGCCAATTGCGGAGGGATGGTGGATGTGTCAGTGTGTGTGTTTGTGGGTGGGTGGGCTTGTTGGATGGAGGGGATGGTTGGGGAGGGGAGGGTTATGGTGGCGGGGGCCACACTAGAGTGGTCTTGGCAAGTTGCCAAGTGAGTAAGGGAGAGAGAGTGCAGCATTATACCTGCAGTCTATCCATCACATGCTGAAAAGCCGCAGAGGGAGGGACAAAATGCAGCCTCAGCAGATGAGGGCAGTGAAGACAACAAAGCCAATACATAAGTCCCATGGACATACTGTGTGAATGTGGTTATGTGTATAAATAATTCTAGGTAGATATCAACAAGCAGATACAGTATATACTGATTTGTATCCATATGAGGTGTAGTTCTTGAAAATCAGGGTATTTTAAATTCCCTTTTTCGAATTTTTAGTGCAGTTAAATAAAGATCATTATTATCACTGATCTAAAAAATCTATAACAAAAATGCTAATTTAAGTGCCAGACCATGCTTTATAGTCTATATTACATGTAATGCATGTGTACAGTATCTGTGAGAGAGAGAGAGAGAGAGAAAAGGCGAGAGAATATACAGACATACTACAGAAACAAGTATATCACATCTCCGTCTTATGTTTTTCAGTTCACACTGAATTTTTTGGATGAACAATGGTCTTTTCTTTATGCAACAGTGTTAGAGCAGCATGGTCTACTTCAGTAATATGAGAATTCATATTTTTGCATTGCAACCAAACAGCGTTGAGAGTTACAAAGTGACTTGATGGCAGCACAGGGACATGCAGACTGCCTTACGGGCACAACCTTGAAATAAAAATTGGAAGGCGCACAATAACACACTCATGCTTTCTCTATGGGAGGCGAGAGCGCTGAGATGTTGGGTGGGCATGCAGCTAAGAGGATGGTTGGAGTTCCATTAGAGTGGGAGAGTTTGGTGTCTGTGGAGGCTGACATCCAGCTGGGTGGTTACATAAGACTCTCTCCCTTTCTCTCTCTCTCACCCACTTTCCCCTTAGACTCAGGGTGTAGTGCTATGTGATTATTATGGCCACTACTGATAGAGGGAGCGCCCTGCTGAGAGCCCACTCGTCCATGTCAAATAGGCCTCTGGTCTTTGAACATACGATAATACTGATATCTCCGATACTGGCACAGCTATAACCTAAAAGAAAATGTTGGG
The DNA here is from genome assembly GCA_015244755.2 of Tenualosa ilisha. Lineage (NCBI taxonomy): Eukaryota > Metazoa > Chordata > Actinopteri > Clupeiformes > Clupeidae > Tenualosa > Tenualosa ilisha. Next base: position 3,512,989 of record PYXC01002370.1, read on the forward strand.
GCAAGATTTTCAGACCTGATGCTATTTGTTTATCGTCGTTCCTTCACTGTGATATGTCTGTGGCACAAAAGATATGTCTGTAATGTATACTTTTATTATTTCTCTCACACAAGTGTCTATGCACATGCAAAGAAACATATTATCGGCTTCAGTAGCTCAAAGCATAAATAATGCATCTTAAGAGTTTCTCAATCTCATGCTCTTACACATATGAAGTGATTTCTGTTGCAACATAGTGGGCCCAATTTAAAATGCTAGTGAGTAAGTAAATAAAATGTATTTGTATAGCACATTTACAACCAAAGTGCTTTACAACCAGTGTATGAAGAAAAATACACTACATTTGTTTCAAATACTGTAGACTGTATCTGAATGTGCTATTGCATTATGTGATACTAGCATGTATTGGAAAACCATCTCCCATCCCAACCTGCTGTGCTTAGACCACAGAGGTGCGCACTTGGAAAATTAATGGAATAAATCTGCTAGTAGGCCAACACACTCAATAAGTCAGCAGCCAAATTTAACTTCCTCTGGCCAGCTGAATGTGTGTGACCTCTGTTGTTGTGATGGCACAGATTCCACAATGGAGAGACTGAAGAGAGAAGCAAAGCTGCTGACGGAAAGAGTGTCAGGAGAGAGAAATGACTGAGAGAGTTGTATCAAATCACACAGTTATATATAAACACACACACGCACACACACACATACAATAACACATGCCTTACATACAGATATAAAAGTCACCTTAACTTACAACCCACAGAATTGACATGCTTTCTTTTACATATTTTACTATTTGTCTACAGACATAAATTGTCTGTCGATCTGTCAATTTATCTTACACCATCCAGCCTTTAAAAACCTGTTGTAAGACCTGAGTTATATATTATTAATGAATGAAAATCAAAGAGCGAGAGAGAGCGAGAGGATTAGGGAGAGCTCAAAAATAGTCATTCTGCTTCCAGTGACTGTGTGTGTGTTTGTGTGTGTTATGGGCAGGGGGTGTTGTTGGCTGGCTCCCACCAGTCCCATCGGAGCGGGTGTGTGATGACAGCCAGGCAGAGCTCCTGATGGAAACTGGTTGCGGAAAAAGCTGGGGACAGGTGAAGGCTCACGCCAGGCAGCGGGGATCGGGAATTCCGTTATAGGAATGGTAGGAAGGCCTGGGATAGAGGGAGGTGTATGGGGGAGGATTATTTCCCCACAGCTCTGGGCTAAGTCCCACCTGACCTCCCAGGCTCTACTGAAACCCCTCAAGTGTCGCCGCGGTTGATGGATGGCCTGGACATTACATGGCGACCACGGAGTGTTTCACCGCTCTGTTAGTCAGAAAATAGAGACAACAACAGGGATCAAGGCTTTGTGCCTGCAGGCCCACTACCCAGAAGTCCTGGAAGGGAAGCTAGATCACTAAAACCACAATTTTGGGTACAAATATGCACCACTGGATGGAATAATTTCTTTGGTGATTCAGATAAGACTACACAGACTAACAAGAATCACAAGAGTTTTTTATTCTTCTCTACAGGAATGTATAACTTGTCTCTTGGTGACAAATAAAGTGTTCTGAATTGAACTGAATTGAATTGAAACTGTCTGCTTTTATCCAAATCCAATTTTTTTCCGATTTGCAGTTCAAAAACATCTGTAGTCTGACTAATTTACTTTTCAGTTTGTTACTTTCTAAAATGGCTTCTCTTACAAAGCCAAATAAACTGACACTGGTACATTTTGGAGTGTGGTACGCAGGCTGGCTATACTGGTGTATTGCTCACCAACAGCTAGCCCTGATTGCACAACCATCTCATCTGTTGACAGTTGGACCTGTGGGCAAGAATGACGTTAACAGACGATGGAAATACCATTCGAAACGAAACCACACAGAAAGGACAGCAGGGGAGGTGTTGAACACAGCATGAAAAGGAGGAGAGTGAAATTGACAGTTACAGTACATGCTGCCATTTTTTGCTGCTGAGGTGACAGCATGCACGAGATATACGATGGTCATTTCTGCATTGCAGATGTGGTTCAGGACATGGGAGGGACAGTTCAGGGGACACAGGAGCCAATTTTACATAGAAAAACCTGGCCAGAGCTGGCCAGTGCCCTGTGTAAGACAGCAGTGGTACAATTCAAATGCCTAATGAGTAAAAAAATGATTTACCCTCCAAACTCACTTTGCATACAGTATTTTCATTGGTTTGTTTAAGGCATAATAGGCTAATGCTCTACTTGAATGTCGTCCTGTTCAGTGAACTGTAACCCATATGTTCTACAGTGTAAACTGCAGCACAGTTCATTCACAGAATGAAGCACACAGCACAGTGGCTCACAGAAACAGTAGGGTTGCATTTTCAGTCATGGGAGGGCTGGAGTAAATACATTCATACAGTCATTATAGAGACACTTAAAGAGCCAAGTCACTGACAGCAAAGTGTGGGTCGCTGTCCCTCACACTATCGCTGCTGTTAGAGAAGAACCAGGGACTACTGCAGAGAGAGAAAGAGAGAGCGAGAGAAAGAGAGAGAGAGTGACTCCTCTTTTGAAGCAGATTTCTATTACATGGTCATTAAAAGAAGTCATTATCCTGCCTTTATTTGTTTACACTGAACCAGAGGCGGCATATTGACACTGACAGCTGGCGTTTCAGGGACAGAGGCATGATGTTTCACATAGTGCCAAACTTGATCTGTAAGGTGTTGGAGACTACTTGGCAAATTGTACTAGTGAAATGATTTGCTTCATCAATTTGAATAGGGTGATGAGGCTATCATAGTCTAGAGGTCTTGACTTACAACACATGCTTTACAAATCAATCGACCTGTTGCTTTCAAAAATAATAACGGCTGAACTTAGTGTTAACAGGCTTACAGCCACACACATTTAATAGCACAAACTTATGGTCTGATTTCCCCAAGATTATACTTTTAATCAATTAATCAAGTGGGTGTAACTATGTGGACCTCCCTACACCAGCCCTAACACACAAACACAAACGCACACACACACACACAGACCTACTGTTCTACAATTCAAGCCAGCAGTTTGGCTTATACACACCCAAGATGATAAAACTGTTCCCTCAGGGCACCAATGCATCATCATGGCACCAAACAAATAGTTTGCAATGTAGGTAGGAACTGGGTATATGGGTACATGTATGGAATTTGTTGTATTGATGTGGTGTGGATTTCAGTCCTCTGTGGCATACAGTATAGCAGACAAGTCCCTATCTCAACCTCCTTAAGGCTTCAGAGCAAACTTCAACATTATTGTTGATATGTTGTGCTCTTGCAGTTAAGTGCTTACTTGTTGCAATATGCTTTTATGTAACCCGAAGGAATAATAACTCCAACTATCCTTTCAAAGCTGATATTTATGGCTCGACTGTGTCGAGAAGGCTTTCTTTGCACTTCGTACTTTCTTTGTAACTTCATGTATCACCCACAAAGTCGTCACTAAGGCTGTGAAAGATTTAAACATTTTGAAGAAAACAGAAAAATGTATGCTTTTGAAAGACGCAAGCCTTTTGTGGAGAACTGGTCTTTCCAAACATCATTTGATTCAGCGTACTCTGAAAGAAGGCATCTGTTGCATAACTGGAATTGTGCTGCAGATGTTAAAACTAAAGATGTTAAAACTAAAAGCTATCTAGATCTCATTCATCAATTACATGTAACTAAGATTTATAAAAATTAAAAGTATTTCAATAAATGACCATTTCAATAAATATTATTTTGGGTACCTTGGTGAGCAGTTAGCTTCTAAATGTCCTGCGATCAATACAGACCAAACATTTGTGTGTACTGCATGTGCACACACACATACACATATCACACACACACATTCAGACATACAACATGTACAAACTCAGTGTTTGGAAAACTGAGTATATGCATATAAATAAATCTTCTCCTAAGCATAATAATATCAAGGAGATGGACACGAACATATGCGCTCTTGCACGAACCACAAGGTCAACACCCCATGTGGTGGGCAGGCTCATTAGGATTTTGGCTCTGAAACCTGTGTTCGCCTGCCAGAACAAACTAAGCTCAGGGTGAGAATCAGTTATAAACATGCCATAATGACAAGGCCTGTCTAACTGATGGGGATTGTTTAACTAACTATCTTAAGGCTTAAATAAAACTAAACACATCAGAGAAAACAATCATAGACCCTCTTCACTGCTTACCCCTACACCAAAAATTTAAGTATCAGCAAAACAAACCGCAATCAAATTATCAAAACTTCAAATTAATCTCCTAGTTCAGTGGGCCATTGTAACAGCCCACCCAATGGCACAAGTGGCTTCTGTCAAGCGGTCTTGTTAAGACCTACTTCACAGAGAATGGCAGAGTGCTAAAGCTGGGAGGCTTTAAAGACTTGAGAGCCTTTTGAAAATTCTCTCTGAAGATCACATCTGACCGACACATGACAAACACAGTTTCTCCAGAGGTCGAGATGGCCCTAAGGGCACAGATGCTCAGAACTGTCATTGTTGTTAACTGTCATGTTCTTAAATCACTGTCATTGACATGCAATGATTAAATTGCATTTGATCATGGCAGACTGACAAAAAAGACGCAGAGCTCAGTTTACTGAGGTAGGCCTGACATAAATAAGATCTTTTTTGGATTAACTTTTGATTATGGTGAAATGGTGAGCTAAGGATCCAAGATGCGCACGTTATTCATTTAGGCTGCCACATCACATTTCAAAATCATTATGTAAAAGAAATCGTTCTTCAATGTTGCTGCGCTATCCTGACCAAGTTACAATAACGTCACCTAGTGGCAAATAAGTCTCCCACAAACAAAAGGCATGGACAAGAAAATATAAGCTAAGTATACCAGGTAATATACAATAGGACTATAATTGCCTGTAGAGCACTTAATCCATGTTTCCGTCCCATGCATGATCAAAATTGCAGTGATTGATCTAAACAAATTTCTTCTAGATCAATTTCATTCAGCACTTACTTGCCATACCACGCCAATTATTTAACATGGGAATTTTAGGATACTCTTATGAGCACAAGATGCTAAATCGTTGCTAAATCTAGTAGTCAGTGCACCTTAGGTCTTTAAAATGACCTATTACACAGAAATTCAAACACTTACCTCCTCCACGGTAAGTGGCATACATATTCTATACTCTTTCATCAGCATTTCTGTGTGAACAGTCTTCGGTGAACCAAAGTCTTCTGAAGAGAGGTAGGCTATGGCCCAAAACTAACAAGCGTTTTTCAAAAGTGAATACTGCTTGTTTGTTAATAGCTACCTGCCCGTCAACTTTTCATGAAGCGCTCGTTGGCTGCTGAAGTTACTGAATTAAAATACCCTATCATTTAAAAATAACAATTGTAGAAAAGCTCCATGTATCCACAAGCAGAAAAACACAGTGTTTATTTCATGATGAAGACGAGTCACACGAAAAGTTAAAATCGTCATAGATGCCAGTGAAATCGTTGCCATTACATATCGCGCCCATATCAATCCGACTGAGATTACTTTCAATCTTTTGAAGCCGTCAGCGTGAGTGTTGAGTTGACTGTGAAGTTCATAATCTAACCGTCTCTTCTGACACAGGACTTGTGATGTTTCCACAAAAGAAGCTGACCATTTGAAACGCTCCGGCGTAGGATGCTCAGTGCAGCGAGAGGAATGTCTAGATAGCGCATCAACACCGCACTTTCTCCGTTCACCCTATGTCCACTTCAGCGCACGCGGCAGTAGCCTACGATAGGCTACGCCAAGTGACAGTAACATTCACTTGCAAGGGTGTATTTGTGATCACTCCATGTGACAATTTAGTCTGCAATTGAGCAATTAACTCACATGGTCAATTTTACTTAACACATTGAACCTCGCTATTAGTTCTTAGATAGACTGGCACGCAGACAGGCTGCCCAGCTTCGTCCCCAAGGTCTACACAAAGAAATTAAAATTGACGCAACCGATGCAGCATTTGAGTTATCCGTCCGGACTAAAAAGTAGCAACGTTTTGCGCGTGAATGTGAATAACATTATTGGTTTCTCCTGCCAACGGGTTGTGCAGTGTCAGTAATGTCACCTAGCTTCAGTGATTTGTTGCCTTACTCTATTTTTCGAAATAGGCCTAGTGGGTCTGCAATTATACAATTACAATACAAATATACTAATACAAATACAAATGGTATTGTACTGTATTGTAGCATGCCTACAATAATACAAATACAATACAATTATACTAATACAAATAAATCTTCTTAAAATGCTATACAGTTTTTCATTCTACAACCCAGGTTAACACCAGCATAACCTGTTAATCTGTAATTTAAAAAGAAAGAATAATAAAAAAATTTCAACCAAGTTGTCCTAAATATTGTCTTTTTGTTGAAATAATAGTTGAATAGGCCTATTTGCTAAATGGTCTGTCAGATGATATTAAAAAAGACATTTCCCGCCACAAATAAATAGGTCAGTGCTCCAGTGTTCCTATATTTCCCTTAGCCCTCTCAAATATTTTACAATCGCTATAAAAATGTTATAGCCTAAACCATGGGGTTTTGGACTCTTTGGCTTTTTATGGGTTTGGCATTTTGTGCACTCCATGTTCCTCTCATGAAGTGGCTACCAGTTCAGACTTCAATGCTGTTTCCGCTGGGTCAGTGATTTGAATGGGGGGGGGGGGGGGGGGGGTAGCGGTTTTGCATATGTGCATGTGTCCTCAAGTTTATATTGTCAGGGTGTTCCTGACTCGCAACAAGTCAAATCTCTAACAAAACTCCAAACAGTAATGCAAAAGAAAAAAAAATAGTTAACCTTAAATTTACAAACTTAATCAAATGAGCCATAGGATGTAAAATTATTGAAACAAATCATCATAGTCCTTAAAGCTTGAAGCCAAGACTATGCCTTACAGAATGGCCTGCTGTCTATCACTTACAGCGGCATTTTTCCTGCCCATGACAGCAGTCCAATGCCTCAACATACTGATGTTGACCATACCCATGAGCAGTTTTCCAGGAAGCAGGGAGGAAAATATTTGACCATAATGCCATGCGAAAGGCTGACAAGTGGATCCAAGATGGCGTAGAAAGTATAGCTAGGTAAGTGCAGACTTCCTATGAAGATCTTATAGCTGGGTCTATATAAGATCTTGATCAGACATCCAAACTCTCCTCAAAGTCAAGATACATAAGAAAGCTTCGTCAAGATGCACCAAAGATTATTTTTTTTGATGCGTAATTTACGATATGAATCGAATCAATATTAGGCCTGAACCGCAACCCTTGCAGCCTACTAGCTGCCTAGCGTTAGTAGAACTAGCTGGCTAGCTAGCTTTCCTTAGCTGCACGAATAGACAGCCAGTTGGTCCGTTTGCAAGATGAACGCATCGCATACGGCTATTGTTTATTATACTATGTAAAAGCAAATGTGTTGTTAGTTATTTGAGGGTGTAATCCTTCATGTTGGCGTTGTGAAATGTGTTGTTTGATTTACCTTGGAACGTTATGGGGGCGTGAGTTGTTCAAGGCCAAGAGAGGTATCTAGCGAGCTAGTTAGCCAGCAAGCTAACATTGGCTAACGAGCTAGGTACTTAGCAAGCTGGGGACTAGCCACAGCGCAGAAAATAGACAGCAATTGCATTGACGGGCAATTGAGTTTCTACGGGTTATCGGGGACTACTTCGAGATTTCATAACACTAGCCCCGAAAAAATTAGCAGTTGTCACTGGGGAGGTATTTTGTTGTGATGAGAAAATTCACCGAGATACTGTGTCACGTAGCAAATAGACAGCAGAATGTGGTTGTTTTCCTCTCTTGATGGACATGCAACACACACTCAGACGGGACATCTATAATTAACTGACCTGGAATCCAAATATAGACTGTTTATATTTTTCTTAGTCACTATGTTACCTTTTTTGGTCTGATCCAAGTTAATTAGATCTACCGTTTAAAAGTCGCTAAGTTGGATGGATAACGTTTGCTAACGTTATCGACGTTCAAGTGAAAACCAGCCAACTTGAATCACGAACGACAGTTTCACTGTTTTGCCTTGCTTAGTGTCTCGGATGTATGGCGTAGTAACTTTCGACCTGTTCAGTTGTGCTAGTGTCATTTAAACAGTAACATCCCCTTATATTTTCTTCACCATAGTATGGTATTGAATGGGCACGGGTGCCACGCACGTCCTCTCTTACGTCTGCGTGGTGAGTCTTCTGCGCGCTACAACACTGTCAATGTGTTGAGCAACTACTGTTATTCCGACTGCCTACTGCATTAAAATCATTGTAACTATGTTGATATCCTCCTTTTGCATCTACTTGGCAAATGGAGAACAACCAAAAGTGACGTTAGTGAGTCAGTTTACAGTGATGGAAGGTACACAGAGTCTCATAACGATAAAAAAAGAGAAGTACCTCCCTAGTTAGATGTTGGTGTGGATAGTTTCTACAGTCTGTAGACCACTCCCCCTCCCAGATGAATATAGGCCTAAATTCCGCTGCACATCCAAACCTTCTGCTGCCCCTTTCTTTGTCTGTATTTAGCCTGAAATTAGCCATTTTTTGTTCTCTGCCACAAAAGCAGAATTTATTTTAGATCAGACTCTTCCCCCCACAACCACACGTGTGCCGATTCTAATTTAAAGTTTTCTCAAATTATAATATTTCTGTGTTTGTGGTCATTCTGATGAAGAGTTGGGAGCTTGACTCTCATTCTGGTTCCCCCTCCCCACACACTCCTTTTCAGGAACTCTGTCCCAGAGACATGGAGGACGGGCGACCACAGAGGTCATGTGAAGAAGCCATCGGATCACTGGTGAGACAAGAGTATGAGGAGGCGGTGACCCAGAGCACAGAGGCGCTCCTGGCTCTCGGGCCAGGGCCCCTGGGCCCCCACGGGGCTGCCCTGCGCTCACGGGCTCTGCTGTACAGAATCGCCGCTCTCCTACAGCTGGTAAGAGGACCCCCCCCCACCCCTCCATGCCCCTTCCCATTTAATGCCTCCAGCAGTGTGTTGTCCACGCCAGGGCCCTTGTCTGGCCCTGTTTGTTTTAGATAACCTGACTGTAAAAAGCGGCTGGCGTTATGTGTTAATCTCATGATCGCTGCTGAGAGCTAATGTTGACTCCTTGGACAGAATGGGTCCTCTGCTGTGGCCCAAGCTTTTCTATGTGTTGTCCCCATCTTTTTGGACACAAAGTTTGCTTTGTTCAGTGGGCACTCGCCATCATGTGTGCTAGTGTTCAGTTCCTCATTTTTGAGCGCCGTCATGAACATTTGTGGTTTGTCCCAAAGCATCAGAATATGAGAGAGATTTTACCAAAATGGAGATGTTGCTTCTGACAGCTGGGTAACTTGAGAGGTGGAGTGTTAGAGTTTGTTTTGAAGTCCACTGACGTGGTCAGTGTTATTGGATTGGCCCCATGTCCCAAGGTCCTATTTCTTGGCCGGGCAACAGCTGGATTGCAGGCGTATTTCTGAGCACTGACTGATGTTGAAATGGTCAGAGAATATGTGTGGAGGGGTTTGATCTCGTCATTTTCTGCACAGAGTTGTGCAGAACCTGGTCTGACAAGGATGTGTTCCTTCTTTTGATTTAACCACATTTGTTAAGCACACACACACAAAAAACACCACATGAATGAGTCATCAAAATCAGTATCATATTTCACTCACTAGCTGAATGTCATGTAATTGCTTATAAATCGAATAAGCTAAATCAATAAAACAGAAACATGTGTCTGTAGTCAAGTTTCATGTTAATTGTAATGGCTGCTGACAGAAGCATGTCTGGTGTGGGAGGTGTGTAGTGTTGCCACTCCAAGCTCAAACACGCTTAATGTGTGATTACCTGTCTGTCCTTTCCAGCAGCACAGAATTAGTTGTTGGCTAAAGATGTCATGTCACTTATTTGGCATGTGCAAGCACTGAGCTGTAAACAGCTTAGAAATTTTAATTAAACATTAGCATCAATACTTAAACCAACACTAGCATCAGTCTTGCAAGAGCCTTTTCTATATCAAAACCACTCCTTTACATAATCTTCTCTGCCAATCAGTTCCCACCAAATAGTGTTATCAGACTAAGGGGATTGAGCAGAGGTGTAGGTGTACTAACATCAGGTTTAATAAAAAAGTTTGTAAGACTAATGGGAAGATAGCCTAACGTGAGTGTGTTGGTGATTCTTCCTCCCTTCCCAACATGGTAAGTCCCATTCCAGGCTGGTTGTCAGAAGTGCAGAGGGCCACTCCTAATTGCATGTTCTAACATCACATTGTCTCATACAAGCTGCTTCTTGTGTATAAAGCCACCTGAAATTGTACATTTGTGTTGGTAGATTTATTGTCTCTCCATTTGAGTGGCATCAACAATTTTTGGTTCTATTTGTTTGTGTGAGTGTGTGTATGTGTTTAATCGCCCGGAGAACACTGTGTAAGAAAATTGGCTTGTTAAGCGTTTGGAAGAACATTGTTCTCTTCATGATTTCAGCAGAAGTCATCCCTTTTACAGAATTGGCTCAGAATAAATAAAATATAGCAACTTGTAGTGTTGATGGGAAAAGATTAGAATTGGGTCAGTTTGAGCTGCAGTGTGAACTTAGCCTCAGGGTGTGTCGTATAAATTAGGAGGGCTTCCAAAACACAAGCCCAGTGTAGAGAGCCTCTCCCTTTAAAACATTTCTCACAGTTTTAAATGCTGTGTGGTTTTGAAAAACCAAGACTGCTGCTCGACCAGCAGTCACAGTGTCCTCCTTAAGGGGCAGTGAAAAGACGATGTTGCCCCATAGTCCAGTGCATTCTGCATGTTCTTTTTTTTTCAGGTGCCTTTTTTAAAAAAAAAGTTTGTACAAAACTGCGAAAAATGTCCAAAATGGTCCAAGCATGTGAGTTGTGGCTGGTCTGAGTGCAACATGTTATCAAGCTCCTTAGCTCAACAGTTGGCAGTGAAGTTCATGATGTGCTCAAACTTTTAGCTGGCTTTCCTGACACAGGGTTGACTGTTATAAGCACAGCTAAGCACAGTATACACGACATGCGGGAAGGGCTATTGTTAGCATTAAGCCTATAGGGCTCATGCAGGTGAAGATGGGGGCGGGGGGGGGAGTGCACAAATTCAACAGTATTTGGCATATGAAACAGAAGCAAGCGCTTGACATAGCTTATATAAGAAGCTGTTAACAACTCTGTTGGAAGTCCTCCTGTCAGTACCACACATTTGGAATCATCCTTTCTCTCTCCTCTCCAACAGCAGCCCTGCTCATAGACATAACACAGTTTTTTCCCCCATGGATTACACTGAAGATTGCAGTAGTATCAGTTTCTTGTCTAGTCAGAGCTGACGGTTTGAAATGGTGGTCTCAAGTGGTCTGTCTCTCTGTGTTCTGTGACTATGTAGCAGGGGTCTGTGTTTTGTCTGTCATTCCTCACCTTGTTACATGGCACGGGAAAGCAGGTAGAAAGAGCTGAGGAGATATTAACATGAATCACCGACATCACATTGGTGCACATATCTCTAATACACACGGTATATTCATTACATTCTCTGTTTTGCTCCCAACAGAAGAACTACGATCAGGCAGACGAGGATTGCAAGCATGGTGAGTCTCCAGCTATTTACATGGGACATTGACATAGCTTGCTTTTTTTTGAGAGTGCCTCAAAGTCTCCATTTGATGAGCCAATTTAAAGTTGAAAACTGCTTTCAAAACGAGTGCTCAGCCTTGTTTTTTGCACTGTGTGTATGTAAGATGATGACAGGTCTGACTGTCGGGGTCAGTAAGTTCATAAAGGCCATTAACTCCCATTGGTAGATCCAGAGCCGCTCCCTGAGTGTTTGTTTCCCTGTGGCTGGAATTGTGTAAAGTGATTGTGGGCTGCACACTGGTGCCTGTAGGCATGGCTGTCTAGTTGACAGCGCAGTGGGCTGGCGGAACAATTGTGGGCTGGTGTGAAAATGACGGGAGGGAGAACAGGGTAAAATTGTCCTGTTCGGAGAGGGACCGTGGCTCCTATGCTCAGTCTAGATTGAGGAAAGTGTAAAAAGGCAATAATGCATACGCTGTTCTGTTCACCTGCATTAACATCTTATCACAAAAGTTCAGCCAGGAGATAAGACACATGGTAGACTGCTCTGGTGATAAGCAGTAGTTCATCAGTCTAGTGTAGTTGGGGCATTCAGCTGCACACACACAAACTCTTCCACTGTGATGAGACCTGGTCCTAGACCTTTGTTCTTTAGGTCGACAGACTACAAATAAGTTGGTCAGCGTGTAGATTGATCCTTGTGTGTGTGTGTGTGTGTGTGTGTGAGATATTGTCGTCCATGGTTTAATGCCTTGTTCCATGCCTCTTCTCAGTCATTGCACAGGAGCTTGCCAAGGGGGACGGGTCTTTCCGGGTGGGACTCCAGGGCATGGTGCTGGATGGGAGTCTGCAGGAGGTGTCCCGCATCCTCTCCAAGGCCCTGTTTGGGGAGCCTCTGGTAAGGCCTCAGAGCTTGTTCAGGTGGGAATGTTGTATCAGTTCATTTTGGGCCATTCAAAAAAAAAAAAAAAGAAAGAAAACATTTATCCTTCACAAAAGGGAATAAGCAAATAAATGAACAGTAAACATTCGCAGCACAGAGCATGTTTTGTTTGCAATTGTTTGTCTGCATGTTTTCCAGATGTCATTTTTAAAGGTACCCTGCCACACAAAACCATTTCCACCTGTTGTTTTTGAAGTATGACAGTCTATATGAGTTTGAGTTATATGGTGCGATTCGTCAATTTTACATAGCATTGTCAAACCCTGAGCCATTGTTATAGAACTGAATTATCACCTAATCCATGCTCTCCTGTATTTGATTAGTGCCCAGCAGGCAGAACAGCAATGTCCCATTTTTAGTTTATGCTGAATAACAGGAGGTTAGGGACAAATGGCTGTAGTGAGATTTTGGAGGCTTCTTAAGTGTTATAACAGTAACCTTGCGATAATGAAGCAGTTATCTGGTTGTGTTGGCTAGTGTAAACCTTACACATTGCAAGCGTACTGTTGAAGTGTCTGTTTACAATCTCCAAGCAATTGGTGGATGTGCGTATCATCGGCTGTTTTCCTCCACTTCCTCTGCAATTTAATTTTCCAAAATTCTTCCCTTGCAATTCTGACATTAGCGAACTCATGTAAATAGTCACTCAATTTGCCTTGCAATGCTGACATGCTACTGCAGCGAATCAGATCACAGCTCGTTATAATAGGCGGAAAACAAGGCGCTTTACTCTAGAGCTATTTGAATACATTGCATAGGGCCCTGTTAAGGTCTCCTTGAGCCATCTCCAGGCCAACTAAAGTTACATACCATCTTTGGAGACCTCAGAAAACAATTAGAAATACCACATAGGTGTATTTAATGAGTTACATTTGTTAAAACTATTAATAACCTTGCAGAAGACAGTAGTGGGGATATTAGGTTTGTATGTGTGAGTGTAGTTTTTTGCTATGTTGACGGAGTCACTCTGTTTGTTTACTTATTGCTTACTCGATAATGTTTTATCGTTTTTTCCCAGAATGGAATAATGACAAAAGACATGACCAGATTGAAAATGCTGCTGTCTGAGATTGAGGTGCGTGCCCATAGTAACCTCCCAAAATTGATCATGACATTTTCAATTATTTAGCATACAGCCATTACCCTGTCCCTCTGCTGAAGAAAGCTGATGCAGTTGGGACTGCAGAAATTCTGGTTAAAGTATTTAGGTTTGCCACTACATTTTCAGTTCAACTTTCTTGGGTGTGAAAAAAAACAAACTTGTCCTATTCCTACTGTGTACCACAGGCAGTGAACAGTAAAATGGCACCAGAATTTACAGAAGACAACGAGGAAGGTCAGTAGCTCCTTGACCAAGACTGTTTTTTCCACAGAGGTTGTTATTCTCTCCTTAAATAATTGAATGATAGCTCTATTGATTTTTCCCCTCTGGCCTTCCCATCTCTCTTCTGTCTCTGTCTCAGATGGGAAGGAGGGTTGGCAGTTTCGCCCCCCACCGAGGGGTGTCACCAGCAGTGAAGAATACACACTTTGTAAAAGGTACGAGCGCATGCCGGTTTATTTCTGTAAAATACACTTACACACTCTCAGAAAGGGTGGAGACACACTCCTACTGCATGTACACTTTGTGAATGGTACACACTTTTTTCTAAATTTGAAATGACCTGGTGTGTCATTTGTGTATGACACAATTTTGTTGTTTCGCTTAAGCATATATTTCACCTTGCAGAGTTATAACTGTGAATTATGATAAGGACCAACAAAGAGTAGTAGTTAATGTAAGTCCTCTGTCTTGATTTTGTTTTCAAAAGCAACCTTCCGGTTCTTTTTGACTTACTCGACAACATGTGTGTGTTATTCAAACTGTTTGCAGAAGTTTTCTGACAGCTTGCGCAATAGGGGCATGCAGTAATTTCTTAAGTGATTTCAGCAACTCAGCTTCTTGCTTTCTCCTCCTGATTCACTCCATGATGGTTCTGGTATATTTTGGGGTTCAGTAGACTCCTGAAAGTCTACTCCGTAACAACTCAACATCTGGCTTTTTCAGGACAGCAGGTTCTCTTGCAGATGTTCATGATCTTGTGTGCTTCTGGCAGGGGTGGGACTAACCTAAATTAATGGTTGTGTATTTGTATTTTGTGCAGACCGTTAGGGTCAAAGTCATATATGTCTGCGTTCAGCTACTGCCGAGCAGCAGGAACCTCTCACTCCAAGTCTATGGGATTCTGGAACAGGATTAGTTGCGTTACGGTTAGCTCGAGGTTATGGGACACACACTAACACAGTGCATAATAGTACACTGTAGCAAAACCTCAGCGACAGCTAGAAAACTAGAGGTCACTCATCTCCTGCCCCCCACCCCACCACCCAATCCCCACGTCAGGTTCCTGGAGCAGGGGCTGTGCCGGTACGGCGCTCAGTGCACGTCGGCCCACTCGCAGGAGGAACTGACGGAGTGGCAGCGGCGCTACGCCTCGCGCCTCATCCGCCTCAAACAGCAGCAGGAGAGCAAAAGCTTCACTGAGAACTACATGGAGGCGCTCATTGAGAAGTGGATCAACTCCCTAACCCCAGACAAAGTGGTAAGGAGACCCTCAGAGAGTTTGGTTTTGTTTTTTGTTGATGCAGTATGATCCTTTTGTTTGCAAAAGAGGTGGTGTATTTCAGTAATGTCACTTGTGCAGGTTATGTTTTTTATAATCGGCTTTCATTGGATTCAATTTAACGGCTGTTTTCCATGGCTTGCGTCCTGTAGTTGAGTGACAGTTTAGAGGGTGTCAGCGTGGATCACAGCTCTGACCTGTCAGTCACCGTCACTTCCAAAAAATCATCTCACTCATGGACCTTCTCTCTTCTCTGCAAGGTAGGACCCACAGCACACACACACACACACACACAGAGTCAGTCTTTTTTTGTCTGAATACATCTGAAATATTTTTCAATGTCAGAGAGCATTGTGGAAAGAGAGAATTTGTTTCCCAACATGTCTTAACAAGACATTTTACTGAGCAATAATCAATAAACATTGGTAGGAGGCCCATATAATCCTTCTGATTAGACCAGGTGTTACACTCAGTATGGTTATGGTTATGGCTTTTGGCTAAAGTGAAGTGTAACAATGAGAATAAACATTATCAGCATTAGCATTAATATGAGCAGTTCAAGGAGTCGTATAAGTGTTTTATGACAGCGTGTGTGTCCACCTCAACTCTTAAATGGCTGTTTGACCATATGACCATTGATCATAAACATAAATTTCAAGATACGGACATCAGTACTCCATGCTGTGTGGTGAATGCATTGACACGTTTGTTTTCTTTACAATCTATGTTTCATATCCATATCTATTTTCCCTATCCGTGCGTGTCTTTCTCCAGCCTGCCCGCAATTTGCACCGCGTGGCGCTGCTCTATGACGCCAACCGCCCACACTTCTCCATCACAGCCGTGTCGGCCGGCGACACCTCCTCGCTGGTGCCCCAGGAAGTGTGCCCGGGCGCGTGCCAGGAGTGGAGTGGGGGCGCTGGCCTGCTGCCGCCCAACGGTCTGGACCACTGCTTGTACACGGTGACCGTGGTCTTCAGCACTGAGATCTTCGGAACCTTCCGGCAGACGGTGGTGTTCGATTTCGGCTCCGAGCCTGTGCTCACGCAGAGGGTTTTGGTGGACGCAGCCTCTATAGAAGGTAAACAAATGTGTTGGTGGTCACGTACCACGTCAAGTCAAATTCTGTGTGAAAACACAAGGATAGATGAACCAGGAACAATCAAAAAACAACCAATTCACAATCAAAAAACAACCAATTCAAAAATTAAGTTTGTTTTAATTTTTGAATTGGTTGAGCAGCAGTTACACCTTTCGGGCATACAAGAGACAGAAGATCTCCTTAAGCCAAAATCATTTTTTTTATAATTATGTTTTTGTAGCCTAAGTACACAGCCATATGTCCAATATTCATTGAAGATCTGAAGTTAACATGACATCTGAGGTTTTCTTAACAGTGACATGACACAACTAACATGATGCAAACAAAGCAGACCAACATTAGCGGTATAATTTGTAGTGTAGTGTGGCAGACCAAGGCGAATACAAACCACTTTTCACAACATTTGAATGTAAACATTTTACATTGTCTGCATTAAAGGAGCTTATTTGTAAGACTGTGTAATGTGTTTTACACAAAGTGTCATACACAAAGTCTAAACAAGCATAGAACAGCAACAGGGAATTCGCCATAAACGTTCCTCTGTGCCTCAGTTTGTGGAATTTCAGCATACTTCTGATATGTCTCCACATGCCACAATGGTTTGCTTTCTTGCACACTATTCAGATCCCTCCTTTGTTTGTGATGATGTATTATCCATTGTAGTATATCCTTCTGTTTGTCATTTTTTCCTGTCCAGACCTGGAGCATCTGATGCAGGCACGGCAGCAGCTGCTGATGACGGCCAAGCGCTGGGACTCGTCCTGCAAGACCATCGTGGAGTTCGGGCCGAGCGAGACGGGCGAGCTGGAGCGTAGCCTGTTGGCCCGCTACCAGATCCCCCTCTCCGCCGACCAGCTCTTCACGCAGTCTGTGCTGGACAAGAGCCTGACCAAGGAGAACTACCAGGCCCGTCTGCACGACCTGCTCTACATCGAGGAGATCGCCCAGTACAAGGAAGTCAGCAAGTGGGTGTCCCATCTCCCAGGGGCAGCCCCAGGGGATCTTGTTTACTGTAGATCAAGTTTAGTTATTTAGTTTATTTGTTATTTGTATTTACACTACCACTCAAAAATTTGGGATTGCATGGAAGTGTTTTTAATTTCCATGGAATATGAAACATGTCAAATGAACAAGACATACAGTCCTTGCTACAGATGGATTTAATGATTTTGTTTAAAGCGATGAATGTGTTTTTCCAACTTTGCCTTCATTTAAAAAGCCACCTTTTTGCTGCAATTTACAGCCTAACAGACATTAGGCATTCTAGCAGTTACTTTGTCCAGATCTGATGAGATTTCACCTGATGCTTTCAGGAGCATCTCCCACTTCCTCCACAGCATACATTCAGGCTGCTCCCACAGCCACTGGGGTGATGCTTGCGTAGCCGTTAAGGCAGGGGTTCTCAAACTTTATTGGACCGGGGATCCCTCATGGAGCAGAAAAATATCAGAGGCTTATATCCATTTGTTCTGTTAGATACTAGATGCTATTTTATAACAGACTTTTCACAGACCCCCTTGCAATGCGCTGTGAACCCCTGGGGGTCCTCAGACCGCAGTTTGAGAACCAATGTGGCAAGCATGCTAGGTGCCTGGAAGTCCTGGGTTCATGTCCTAGCTGCCACTGTTTTGCCCTTGAGCAAGGCACTTAATTCTAAATTGCTCTTGGGGAGACTGACCCTGAACTAATTAATAGTTGACAAATTTGAGCCGCTTCTACTAAATGTATAAATGTAAATGTATCAAAAGTTATATAATGTTCAGAAACAGAAACTGTGCTGGCCACTCCATTTAGAATTCCATCAGTTTCTCTTTAAATGGTGCTGGCATAGTTTGTAGGTGTGAATTGAGTCATTATCTTGTTGTAGGATGACATTGGACCAATTGGTTGCTATCCACAGGCTGTAACATGGCAAAATACATGCAAAATATTGTGTTATCCTGCGTTCCTCATGGTCCTCTTTAATCTGTACAAATCTCCTATTTTATCGCCTCCAAAGCACCCCTAGACCATTAGATTGCCTCTACCATACTTTACTGATGGCATTAAGCACTATTCTTGCATCTTTTCATTTGTTCTGCATCTCACAGATGAGATTTGCCTGTTTGTAGCCACTTGCTGCAAAATGTGGTGTTTTAAATTATGGCAAAGTTTGAAAAATACATTAATCATTTCAAATAAAAACAGAACTTGCGAACACTTTACTTGAGGTTGTCAACATAAGTGACATGATGTATCATGAACATTAATGACACTTTTTTTAGTGTTCATGACTATAGTAAGCAAATGTCATCCGGTTTTTGTTGTGTAAATTTGAGACTGTTTGGGTTTCAGACATAAACCGAAGGACACTTGGTGACAACAGCCATAAACATTAATGAACTGTCATTAAAGCTCATGATATGCGCGTCATGTCATGTTTATGACAGGCTTTGGTCATTCTTATGTTGTGTTGTTGTGTACCCAGTTTGCTCTCTAACAAGGACTGCATGTCTTTTGAGCGGTAGTGTATTTCTGACCCCTCTGACCCTCATTCATTTATTGGAAATAATGGTTTCTTACCACTAGATGTCTCTGATGTCTTCATGTGCAAGTCCTTTCTGAGGAGTGCGTGTGTCTCTGTCTATGAATGTTTGTGTTACAGAAGATGATTGAAAACTGTTGTGGTATTGTTTTGTAGCCACAGCTTGAGTGTGTGCAGAGTGTGACAGAAGTAAAATTGAAGTACTTGGCCTCTTTGTTTTGGGTTTTGGGTTAAGTCTGCAGTGTATCAGTTGGTTAGACAGGTTGGAGAGTGCTGTTTAATTGTTTACTGGAACATCTGAGAGTCCATACGTGACCATCTGAAGAACGCTGGTGGAGTAGCTGCTCTTTTCTTAACCCCTTATGCCTGCCCTCTCCCTTTTTCTCTCTCTCTCTCTCTCCCTCCCTCTCTCCCCTTCCCTCAGGTTCAATATTAAGGTGAACCTGCAGCTGGTCAACAGCTTCATGCTGACAGGCATCGCCGGAGGAGCCAAGTATGCTCAGGGGGGGCAGCTGTTTGGCCGCTTTAAGCTGACTGAGACGCTGTCCGAGGACACGCTGGCCGGCCGTCTGGTCATGACCAAGGTGAACTCGGTGTTGCTGCAGCCCCTGGACCGTGAGCGCAGCGGCCAGCCAGCAGGTGGCACCAAAGAGCGCGTGTACGAGGCGCTGATTGAGGAAAAGACCAAGGACTACATCTTCCTGCGCGTCTGCAAGGACTGCTGTGAGGAGCTGAACTTGCTGCCTGACAGAGAGCTACAGGTATATACACACACACACAAACATGCGCATACACAGACATAAACATGCATGCAAGATACAAGGTGCTTTATCTGCAGAGATAGAGTACATGTCCAACACACTGAAATATACACAAATAGAACAAACACAAATGTTCTGTGTTCCTTACTCATTATTTCACTCTAGCTGATGCAGCCACATTCTTGAATGTGAAAATGCCTGTGTTCTCGGCCAATGCTAAATGTGTACATAAGACTCCTCCTCTCCATCACGTATGTGCACTAGTACACGTGACAGACAGTACATATGTGCATCCAGTGCCTACGTGCTTTGTGCCAGTCACCTGCTGTTGAATCAGAAACTCTTGTGCCAGTACTTAATCAAATCCCTAAGATCTGTCAGACTTCTCTATTCTATGTTGTCTATTCTACGTCAGTGCCACGACTCATCCAGTCTTTCCTCCATCCTCCAGGAGGGATGGTGTCCATCAGCTACTGTTAATTATGTCTGCTGCTGGGACAGTCACGTTGAAGAAAGACAGGCAGAAACATGTGGAGAAGACAGACAGACAGACAGACAGACAGACAGGGAGACAAGGTGGACATGTTGATGAGAGAGACAGTGAGCAGAGGGAGGCATGCAGAAAAAGACATTCAGAGAGCCTCCTAGGAGATGGAGAGAAACAGTTTGAGAAAAGGACTGCGAGAAAAACCGATGGAAAGGGAGAGATGGGGTCGTTAGTCACGCGAGAATGGGGGAGGCCGCTGCAAATTCATTAGGTGTGTCAGCGTGCTTCATCCCCTGGCAGCCTCACCCAGGAGCTACCCACACAGAATGAATTAGGCACTGGTTACATCGGAGCCTGGCAAAGCCAGAACCCGCGACTGGGGAAGCCAGCTGGTAATTTTATGATTTACATGATGCACTGTTTTGCATAAAAGCACTAGTGTTCCAGAAGCGTAGGTGCGTGCGTGTGTGTGTGTGTGTGTGTGTGTGTCTGTGTGTGTGTGTGTGTGTGTGTGTGTCTGTGTGTCTGTGTGTGTGTGTGTGTGTGTGTGTGTGTGTGTGTGTCTTTGTGGTGTTCATATACCCTTCTTCCAAAGTCAGCCAGTATTTAGCCTGTTTTTGGGCAGTGTCCTAGAGCTTTTCACTTAGCTAGCTGAAGAAGCTGACACATAAGTAGCTGCCCCCCAACTGACACACATACTCTCTCTTTCTCACTCACACACACACACACACACACACACACACACAAGTGGACCCAAGGAGGCCTGTCCTAAATTCTCATAGACGGCAGCCTGCTCTGACAGGACGCTGAGAATCGAGAGATCTTTGGCCAATGCCACAGAGAGCGTCTCCCAGAATTCCTGCTCTACATGTCTGCTGTGACGGTCAAGGACGGCAAACAAAGCTCGCTCTCTCTCTCTCTCTCTTTTGACTGACTTCTCTTGGGCCTCCCACAGAATGTCAGCGTTAGGTAGGCGTCCTGTCCTTCTCTGGGGTACAGCCTGACTGAAATGCAGTCACACAGAGGCCAAACACTTTCTCAGGCTGACCTGCGTGTTCTCCAAATACACGTGCTGACAGGCGTCTTTACATGGACTCACCTCAGACTTCATCTCACTACCAACTTTAAACTTTCATAAACTTTATCATCAAGAGTTTTTGCTGTATCGCTCCCTGTGTGGACTCCTACATTAGAGGTGTAGGACTCCTGTTTCAGGGCCTCTGTTGGTTGTTTCTCTGTATTCTGCCTATATTCAGGGCTTGGCCTGCATGGGACACAGCTGCTAGCTCTGCTGATGTGTCATCATCCTGTCTCACCTCTTTCCATTTCCTCCCTCCTAACAGGTGGAGCTGCAGTTTCAGCTGAACCGGCTGCCCCTGTGTGAGATGCACTATGCCCTGGATCGCATCAAGGACACCAGCCTGCTCTTCCCCGATGTCAGTCTCACCCCCACCATCCCTTGGAGCCCCAACAGGTGAGCCTGACCCCCCTCCTTACACTCACCTCACACACACCTTTACCGACACACACAGACACACAGGCAGTCACAGACACATGCACACACAGTTCATGCCCATCAGGAAGGTAGGAAGACAGATGTGCTGATGTAGGTGCAACATCCCTCGAGTATTCTCTCTTGAGACATCGCTTGAGAGTGCTGCCCTGTCAGACAAATTGGGCTTTAAATTGTCCTTGTAATAATGGATGTATTCAGCTTTACAGAAGCAGTTGTTTGTTGGTGTGTTCAATTGTACAGAAGCAGTTTCTAACAGATGCTCTTGCTCATTGTGTGTGTCTGTGTGTCTGTGTGTGTGTGTGTCTGTGTGTGTATGTGTGTGTCTTTGTCTGTCTGTCTGTCTGTGTTTTTCTGTTTGTGTTGCAATGAGTCATACAAAAAAGGGGGACGAATGACGTTAAGCACCACTTGACGTGTACACATAAGTCTTAGAAGAACAATAGCCCTTCCCCTGTCAGAGCACTGTGATTTGGTGCATTTTCTGGTGTCTGTGGAGGACTTCATTCTCATAAGTTACGGTGATGGGCAGCAAAGTTGCTTAAGAGGCTGTCACTCACAGGGTTGGGTTAGGCATGATTAAGCAGAACCACAGGGAAAAGTGAGCCCAGAGACTGTGAACAAATATGAACAAAAGAAAACCCTTTTTTCTCGCTAGCTCGCTCTCTCTCTCACTCACTCACTCACTCACTCACTCACTCTCTCTCACTCACTCACTCACTCACTCACTCACTCACACTCTCTCTCTCTCTCTCTCTCTCTCTCTCTCTCTCTCTCACTCTCTCTCTCTCACTCTCACTCTCACTCTCACTCACTCACACACAACACACACACGCACGCACACACACACACACACACACAGCCATCTATGTGTGTTTCAATCTATTTTTGTCAAACACGATGTAAAATGTTAGTTACTCCCCTACTGGTTCTAAATACAGGGATCTTCAGAGGCCATTGTGGTACAAGAATGAAAGTATTGTGGTGTTAAAACTGCATATGTCTTGTTTTAAGCTACCCCTACCCTGGCAAAGCTAGCCATGTTGTAGTGCACAGGGCATACATTATTCAAAGTCTTAGCAGAAATGTGTTGGCAACATTTGTCACAATCGCGACAACCTATTTGAAACCTTGTGCGTCTCTCTGATTGGTCACAGGCAATGGGACGAGCAGCTGGACCCGCGTCTGAATGCCAAGCAGAAGGAGGCCATCCTGGCCATCACGACACCCCTGTCCATCTGCCTGCCCCCCGTGCTCATCATTGGCCCCTACGGCACGGGCAAGACCTTCACCCTGGCCCAGGCCGTCAAGCACATCCTCAAGCAGCCCAGCACCAGGCAAGTCTGTCTCTACACCCTCACACAGCCCCTCAGCCCCACCGCCTCTCCAAGGCCCTCTGCCACGGACACTGCCGTTATCTTGCTAGGCGTCACTTGTTGGTGCAAAAGTTTAAAGGCACACTAGGCACGTCTTGGCTGCCTCAAGCGTAGATTTCGCGGTTATTACACTTGCAGGATGTTAATCGGTGAGGCGGTGGAAACAAAACTGAAACTGAATGAAACTGAAATTGCGTTTATTTACTGGTTTGTCAGTCGATGTAATGCTACGACGTTCCTATCCTTTGGTTTGCAAACAAATTCACATGGATTGGTGAGACTGTTCAATGTTGTTGCTATAATTTTCAAAAAAATGTTTCTTTGCTTTGTCATACAGCTCTTTGTAGCACAGCGGTATTTAACTGTTGACAGTTATCTTGCCTGTGCTACTGTTATGAGTTTGTTTATTTTAGCTTGTTTTGAGATTTAAGCATTTTGCTGACAGTTTTACCCAAAGTGACTAGCATTTGTCGATTACTTCAGGGCCAGGGCCAACTCAAGCTGAAGTCCCTTGCTCAAGGCTACAGCAGAGGCAGCCAGGAACGGAACCTGCATCTTTTCTGTCTACTCCATGCTTAGCCTCACTCTTTTGACTTTCGTTTACATCTCACCATCTCTCGTTGCTACAATTGCTCCTTCTGTCTGAATGGAGCTTCACTCTCCCAGCCTACACATCAGCCAACCTCTTAGCTGCTGCAGCAGGCTGTAGCATGGCTTCAAGTTAGTGTCTTTTAGAGTCCAACAGTCGCTGTGACACTCGACCAGAGCAGCGGGCTACACCTGGCGCCCACAGAGACTGGCAACACTTCTTTTGTCAGAGGACCTCAGCGGAGGCAAGGCCAACACCGCTAGTCGGCAAGAGGAAGCGGAGAAAAGGCTCGCGTGACATTTTGAGTTGGACAGGGAAGCGTTGCCATGGCGAGAGCAGATAGAAAGGGGTCACGTCTGCGTGAGGCACGGGGCTGTGTCTCCATGGCGATGAACAGTGCCACCCCTGCACTTGCGTTGCCTTCCTCCATCGCCATCCACAGCTCACCACCCAGTGCCTTTTAGTTTTCCTGAACAAGCCCCAGGTCAGGTTTGTCAGTGCCCATCCTGCAAGACGAGCAAACAAACTAGTGTAGTGCTCAGTTTGTCTAGTGGGGCCAGGGATAAATCTGCAGCTCTCTGTCTACAGTCCCATATGCCTTTCTCTTCCCACAGCCTCAGTCATTTTCTGCCTTTCCAAGCAGACCTTGTGCCCTACATAGACTTTGCCTTTTCTTATTGCTGATGCTTCGTTGATGCTGAAGTTACTTTTCTGTTTACTCCAGTTGTATCCAGTTTGTGTGTGTGAGTACAGTAAGTGAAGTGTTTACTAATACTTGTTTTGATTTATATTTTGATTCCTCTGTCTCAGGGTCCTCATCTGCACCCATTCCAACAGTGCCGCAGATCTCTACATCAAGGACTACCTGCACCCTTATGTAGAGTCAGGCAATGCCCACGCTCGCCCCCTCAGGTAGGTGCTAGACCGTACTGCCCAGTCTCTCTCTCTCTCTCTCCCTCCACCCCTCCCTCTCCAGCTACACACTGGTCTGTCTCTCTCCTCTGCTCCTTGTCCTCATGTGACAGACTGTTGGCACTGTGTGTGTCCAGATGACCACATTTGTCTCTGTAATTGGATAATGTGTCTGTCTTAAGTGACTGGGTGACTGGTTTACACACACACCCGCAAGCACATACACACAGAGACAACACGGATGCGTGCACATCCCCACCCACATCCCCCCCTTCATGCTGTGTGTGTGTTTGTGTGTTCAGGATTTACTTTCGTAATCGCTGGGTGAAGACGGTGCACCCAGTGGTGCAGCAGTACTGCCTGATTGGTGGCAACTACACCTTCCAGATGCCCCAGCGAGATGATGTGGAGCGCCACCGGGTAGTGGTGGTGACGCTCAGCACCTCACAGTACCTCTGCCAGCTGGACCTGGAGCCAGGTAGCGCGCACACACACACACACACCACACACACACACACACACCACACACACATCTACAATCTTGCATAAGCCTCATCTCATCTACGCACATGTAATCTTTATCTCAGTAATGAATAACACTGTATGCAACTTTATTTGTTACAATGTGTACTCTGACACACACACACACACACACACACACACACACACACACACACACCATGCATTCTAGCCAAGACCCTCACGATGGACCCTGACAAACATACACAGCTGTATGTGTGAGCCGAAGGCAGCGGGAGCCAGCTGACGCCCATCCCCACTGTCACCCTGACTGCGCTAGTGCAGAGGGGGAGCAGCTTGATCCCCCTCAAACACACACACACACACACACACATTCACACTCACACCCACACCCACACCAAGTCCTAGACCGAGCCCATCCGCCAGTTTATTAACACTGCTCGATGCGGCCGCTCACAACATCATCTGTTGCTAAGAGACGCGACTCGGCTGTCTGACAGGCTCAGCATCATTAGCTCCCCACGTCTGGGAGGAGTTGTCACGGAGACAGACACCGGAGGTTCAGATAAACATCGTCATAGTGCACAGTAGCATCCCTAAACCTGGCTGTGAAACCAGCATACAAACTAGTAGCATGTTCAAGCAATGCAAATATACACCGAATATGCCATAGAACATCAGGATTATATCAACAGGATTATTATATATGTATATGTACTTCAGAGTCATTGTAAAGGTAGCATATAGTAATACCTTATAGGTTTCAGATCCCTTAGATCTGTCCATCATTAAATGTAATTGGGCACATAAGTCATCAGTCTCTCTAGCTCAACCCTGCGGACTGTCATTTTGCTTCAGGCTCAGAGCTGTCAAATTGAAAGCACTTTTGTTTTTCACCAGTGTGATAATAGCTGCTGCTGCTGCTGTTGTTGTTGTTGTCGTGTGTGCTTGTGTGTGTGCTTGTGTGTGTCAGGTAAGACAGGAGTTCACTTTTTGTTAACCTCTTCTAAAACTTCTTTACTACATCTGCTTATTTGTACTTTATCCTAATGTGGAGACTCATTCTCTGTGCTTTAAATAAATGGCAGGCATTGGCTTAGCCCCTCCATGCATTGAGGAGGCCAGTGTGGGCCCTATCCCAGGCCACGGTGCTTCTCTGTGCTCAACGTTTGCCTTTCTCTCCCCTCTCTCTCTGAAGGTCTCTTCACCCACATCCTGCTAGACGAGGCTGCCCAGGCCATGGAGAGTGAGACCATCATGCCTCTGGCCCTTGCCACCAAGAGCACCCGCATCGTGCTGGCGGGAGACCACATGCAGGTACCAAACTGCATGCAGCTCTTTCTTTCTTTCTTTCTTTCTTTCTTTCTTTCTTTCTTTCTTTCTACTCTTCCTCCCTCTCTCTGGGGTGCTCCATACAGCTCAGCTTCAGCCACCATCCAAATGACAGGCCAAATTTACAGCCCTTTAGAGAATTTATCCTGCCAAAGAAACAGAGCCATTCAACAAACTGAATAAACTTGGTGTTGTATGGAATTCATGTTGAGAGATTTATTTTTTCCCATAGAAGGGTTCTATTCAATTATATATATATATATAAGGGCACTGTGCTCTCTACGCAGTTATAATTTGGATTATTGGAACTGTTTCGTTGCTTGAGAAGATCCACGCACAGGCAGTGTGCTTCCAATTTTGGGGCAGCCGTGGCCTACTGTTTAGGCCCTCAGGCTTGTAACCAAAGGGTTGCCGGTTTGATCCCCGACCGGTGGACCATGGTTGAAGTGCCCTTGAGCAAGGCACCTCACCCCTCACTGCTTCCCCGGGCGCTGCTATAGCAGGCAGCCAACTGCTCCAGGTTGGCGTGTGCTTCACTTTGCTGTGTGCTGTGTGTGTCCCTCACAGGATCAAAAAAGTATCAATTTACTATGATTATTATTATTATATTTTTCTTGCATATTTAGAATCTATAAAAGTGATAGAAATTCAGCTTTTCTGTCAGTAAAACTGATGTGTGTGTGTGTTTGCGTCTGTGTGTCTGTCTATCTGTCCTGTGTGTGTGTGTGTGTCTGTCCTGTGTGTGTGTGTGTCTGTCCTGTGTGTGTGTACAGCTCAGTCCGTTTGTGTACAGTGAGTTTGCGCGGGAGCGTAACCTGCACGTCTCTCTGCTTGACCGGCTGTACGAGCACTACCCACCGGAGGACCCGTGCCGCATCCTGCTGTGTGAGAACTACCGCTCCCACGAGGCCATCATCAAGTAGGTGTGAGCCGCCTCACCCCGTGTCCCGCCCCCTCTGCCTGCCCACCCACGCGCCAGGAAGCCGCACATGATATGTGCACGGTCACACACACCCTTATTCATGCTCTTGCCCCCCCTCCCCCCGAGTTCTTGCTCACTTGTAAAGTACACATGTAACAACATTGGCAGACACACTGCCCCCTCTCTCTCACACACACACACACAGAGTCTCACAGTCTCATACACATACACATTCCCTCTCTCTCATTCACATGGTTTACACACACACACACACACACACACACACCCTTATTCGTGCTCTTGCTCACCCTCCCCCCGGTTTTTGCTCACTTGTAAAGTACACATGTAACAACATTGGCAGACACACTGCCCCCTTCTCAATAGCCCCCTCTCTCTCACACACACACAGTCTCATACACATACACATTCCATCTCTCTCATTCACATGGTTTACGCACACAAACATACACAAACATACACACTCTCTCTCTCTCTCTCTCTCTCTCTCACTCGCATGGTTTACAAACACACACACACACACACACACACACACACACACACACACACACACAGTCTCCTCATTTCCTCCAAGGTGTGTGCACACTTTCTTAGTCCCCAGTGGCCCAGCAGTTACAAACTGAAGCACAGACTGCTCTTCACACACGTTGCCACACGGGCATCTGAGTACTTAATGTAAGCCACACTCTCACTCCGCCTGTCTGACACACATTAACAGCTCCCATTGCCCTGTGGAGAGCAGTTGGAAGATTACCTGACTGTGGTCTAAGGGGAGGGGTAGGCCTCCCTCACCATCCCCGCTGAAGTCTTCAGAGACCCTTCCCTCTGCACAAAGTTCTAAATAACTAAATAAACAATCAAACAAACAAACCCATGGAGGATAGGGATGTTTTCAACCTTGAAGTCTGAGCATCCTACATCTCTTGAACCTAATGTGGAGACGCTGCATTTTCGGGCCATCCAGACGGGGAGGATTTCCATAGCGTCTGTTGCAAAGGAATAGCTTAGCATATAATCTACATACATTGTCCAGCTTTTGTACAGGCCACCACCTTATGTGCTAGTTTGTCCCACTGGAAAGGTTACAGACGTTTCCGAAGTGAAATGAGCAGCGCTCCGCTCGGCGCTCTGCCACAGGGCGTGCAGTT
This sequence comes from Tenualosa ilisha, assembly GCA_015244755.2. Classification (NCBI taxonomy): domain Eukaryota; kingdom Metazoa; phylum Chordata; class Actinopteri; order Clupeiformes; family Clupeidae; genus Tenualosa; species Tenualosa ilisha. The sequence continues at coordinate 3,541,278 of PYXC01002370.1, forward strand.
GGGAAGCCAGGCAGTAATGGACGATCTCGAGCACCAGCTGACGGCAAGGCAGGGCGAAGAATCAAGAGGCTGCCTGAATCCGTGCCACCAGTGACAACACATTTTATCGGTTCATCAAGTGGTTCTCACGTCCCACGAGTCAGGGAAAAGCGACTGCGCCGTGGAGCAGATGATGAACAGAAAGTGGTGTCTGGAGAGGACCATACTTCCATGTGTGGTTATAGGGCATTTGATCTCCGGATGTACTTTTTGATGGTTAAAAACAAACAAGCAATTTTTCCATGCCAATACCAATGGCTGTTGTTATTATTATTATTATTGTTATTATTATTATAGTACTGTTCAGTTGCAGGGAAATTAATATATTCAGGTAAGTCTACAAGGTGAATATCATCTGATGTATTTGTTCATAACTGATTTGAATTTTTCCAGTAGAGAAAGCATAATCCGATATGGAATCAGATAACAGTTTTGGCAAATTTTAGGCCTTTTCTCTGTCACTACAGTGTGTCTACCAATGTAATGTATTATGTGGTTAAAATGCTCTGGGGAAAAAAAGGGTTTGCTGAGCATCTCGAGGTGAAGAGGTTGAAGTTGCTATCATGTGTTCACCTGTGCGCCTGCGTCTCCTCAGCTACACGTCAGATCTGTTCTACGAGGGCAAACTAATGGCCAGTGGGAAGCAGCCGCCGCACAAGGACTTCTACCCCCTCACCTTCTTCACGGCCAGAGGCGAGGACGTGCAGGAGAAGAACAGCACAGCCTACTACAACAACGCCGAGGTGAGAGACTGGCCCCTCTGATCGTCACACAGACAGACACACACACACACACACACACACAGTTGGACTCTCGCCTTCCAAATAATGTGAACGATGGCTCTTCCCCACAAGCCATCATGAGTCGACCTTACACGGGTGACTTCTCGTGCCTTTGCACGCGCTTTCGGAATGTTTTACGGCAGGTTCACATAGGTCCTACAGTGCCGAACAAGATGCTACATTGTGTATTTGCACCCTGACGCTTTGTGAGTGTTTTATTACAAGGGGTTTGAGCTTGCCCCGCCACAGCACATGGATGCCACTGAGGGCAGATTTGCTGAGATGCCTTTGCATCATCAAGCAGTGTAGGGTCTCTTAACCTCCCAGCTTCAGGCCCTCTGCACACCGGCTCTTCAACAAAGTGAGGAACCCTGCACTTCCTACATACTGTTCCATTGTTTTCGACACAACCCCGCACACCAGCGTCAGTCTCTGCCGCTGCCACCTGTCGATTACAATTCTGGTCTGTATTGTCGGAGCCGAACAAGAAAATCCCAATGTTCCAATCCCAGTCCACCAGTCCTAGTCCACCAGTCCCAGTCCACCAATACCAGTCCTACAGTCCCAGTCCACCAATACCAGTCCTACAGTCCCAGTCCTACAATCCGCTAATCAATTCCGGTACCCTGCCACCAGATATCCTCAGGCAGTCACAACCTGGGTTTAACACCATCAGCACATTTAACAGATGACAGAGTTCACCTCCAACCTATTTGATTAATTAAAACAGAAAAAATGTATAACATTTAAAATGATAAATGGGCAGACACTTTATGTATGCAGTCCCTTGTAGAAGTGTGGTGCCCAGTGACAGAGTGGAGACTGACCCACACCCACTGCTCTCTGAGCTTGGCTGTCACGGGGCCGTTTGCTAAACTCCACTCCAGGTGGAGAGGCTTATTATGCCGGGGTAAGTGCAGGGGTTCGTGGTGCAGCTCTATGTGTTATTGCTGTTAATGGGGGCTGTCAAGCTCAGATGTTGAAGAGGGGCATTTCAGAGGCCAGGTGCAAAGCAGGATTATGCACTAGGCCTATACACTACCATAAGCAGGGAGAGGAGAGGATGAAGAGGAGGACGACGATGATGGTCGTGTTTGTGGCCACAGAAACCAGGAGAGCAGCACTCCAGACTTGGAGAGGCTTGGTCTACGAAGCTGAGGCGTGACTCATGCCACACAGACAGGGCTGGGGCGGCCTGTGGTGTGTGTGTGTGTGTGTGTCTGTCTGTCTGTTTGTGTGTGTGTTTGTGTGTGGGGAGGTGGGGATGGATGAGAGGCTACATGGGGTGGGGGACTTTCAGTCTCATGGCACACACACTTGACTTGGAGAGGGTCTGAATAAGCGGCAGTATGAGCAATGAGTCACAAACATTTGCCTAGACGGACACACACACACGTCTGTGTGTCTCGCTCTCTTTCACGCACACACGTCTGTGTGTTTTGCTCTCTTTCACACACACACACACACACATCTGTGTGTCTCGCTCTCTTTCTCACACACACACACACACACAAATTGGGTTGGCAGAGGCTCCAGGTGAAATGGGTTCGAAATGGCCCGTTCTCTGGCCCAAATGTAGGGCCTGTTTGTGTGCTCTCTGTAGGAGGGCCTGCATCCATCAGCTACCCATTGTTTGAGGGAGGAATCCACTCTCCCTGGCAGCCTGTGTGGAAGCCTGTCGGCTGGCTGTGACTGGAGAAAGTGTACCAGCACTACTTCACTGTGATGATACACAACACTCTCCACTCTTTGTCCTGTTCACCAAAACACACATAGAATGCCACACACTCTCACAGAAGAGGACACAGAAGGCTGCTCTGAGGCTCTTCCCTCTGGTACCTTGTCCTCCTAAACTGATCAACAACCACTGTAACGTGACCATCATTCTGGAAACAAAATGTGGTGAATCCACTATAACTAAAATTTTACTGTGAAGGTGTGTGCTTCCTTAAAACGGATATTGATTAATTGATTGATATTGATATTGATTACAGGGTGGAGAGAGTGGAGTAGTGTGTTTGTGTGTGTGAAGTGAAGTCTGTAGCAGTACGTCTGTGAGTGATCATTGTGTGTGTGTGTGTGAGATAGTACTGTGTATCTGACCTGTGTGTGTGTGTGTGTGTGTGTGTGTGTCCTTCACAGGTGTTTGAGATAGTGGAGCGTGTGGAGGAGATGAGACGCAAGTGGCCAGTGGCCTGGGGCAAGCTGGACGAGGGGAGCATCGGCGTTGTGTCGCCCTACGCCGACCAGGTGTTCCGCATCCGTGCCGAGCTGCGCAAGAAAAGGATGCCTGACGTCAGCGTGGAGAGGGTGCTCAACGTACAGGGTAAACTTGCACGCATGCACACACACACACACACACACACACACACACACACACATCAAATGTGTACTAACACACACACACACACACAGTCCAACATGTGTGGTGTGGCCCACAGGTATGGAGATGCACACATACACATATGCACATTCTAAATGACCCCAACCCCTCCACCTTACAGGCAAACAGTTCCGGGTGCTGTTCCTGAGCACGGTGCGCACGCGCCACACCTGCAAGCACAAGCAGACGGCCATCAAGCGCAAGGAGCAGCTGGTGGAAGATTCCACCGAGGACCTGGACTACGGCTTCCTGTCCAACTACAAGCTGCTCAACACGGCCATCACCCGAGCCCAGTCCCTGGTGGCCGTGGTGGGAGACCCCATCGCTCTCTGCTCGGTGGGGCGCTGCAGGTAAGCCTATCTAAGACACACACACACACACACAGACAGACACACACACACACACACATACACAGAAAAAGAATGTGGACTTTTGCTGTACCAGAATGTTTTGTAGTTGGATGTAGAGTATTTAGTACAGGCTTTAGATGTGTCTAGCTAAATGCTTCCCAAATGTTCCAGTGCTTCCAAAAGTGACCCCTAACAGAAAAGAAGGCTAGATGTGCTGAAAGCGATAGGATGTTTTGCTTGAAAATTGTTCAGAATCCACAGCTTTCTGTGCCTGTCGGTGCACTGAAATTCCAAAAGCAAATGTCTGGGTAGAACCAGCTTAGACTGACAGTGAGTATCTGCCAGGGTGGGGTTGTGCCAGTTCTTTTTTCATCACCAGTAGGACTGAGCTTCACACCCACTCAAAAAAAAAAAAAAAGTCCAATACTCCAAACTGCTCATAGTCTCCAAGTCTGTGTTCTTGTCTTTTCTCCTATTTGGGGTAACACCTGTGCCAAGGCGAGTGTGTGTGCGTGCGCGTGTGTGTGTGTGTGTCTCTCTTTCTCTCCCTCCCTCCCCTCACTGTTAGCTTGGCGAACATGTGCCGAGGCTTTTGCACTGTGGCGTCGGTCGCCAGTTCCTCCCGCAGCTGTGAACTGGCATTTTCACATCTCATGATGCGCCGCGCGAGTGTGTCTGCGGGCTGTTGTGAGCGCTTGTTATTGTGGTGGATTGGAAATGTCACGCCGAATCTGCCCGCTTAAACATGACGAGGCAAACTACTCCCGGTACACGGCTCATAAGCAAGCTAACAGACTCATATATATATATACACACACACACACACAATCACTCACAGAGGCAGTTTGAGGGCCATAAACAGGTGGAGTGCGGGGGAGCTGCTTTGCCGGCCGCTCGTGGCCTGTCTTGTTTGTGATGATGCCAGCACTGCTCCCACTCGGGGCCCCAGTGCTGTCGCCAGTGGGAAGGTGAGAGACCCGCACTGATCACAGCAACAAGCAACAGGCTCCCGCTATCTTGGCCATGCTCACTCTCCCTCCCTCTCTCTCCCCCTCTCTCTCTCTCTCGTTCATTTGCTTGTTCACTCGCTCTCCTTTTCACAGCTGCAGCTCTTTGCTGTCTCCATGGAGACTGCCTCATGTGCAGCCAATCGCCGAGGCCCAGACCACAGGAAATGTCAATCGCAGAGCCCTGGCAATTAAGTCAATCTGCGTGTTTGGAGGAGGAGCGCTCGCTTGTTTTGTCATTCTCTCTTTTTTTTTTTTTCCCCCCCCACTATTTTCTTCTGTTTTTTTCCCCCTCCATGTCATTACCTTATTCATTTATTCATTAAGTTCAGTTTTCGAGTGGGCGCTAAAGCCTGACCTCTCTGTTCTGGCAAATCGAGGAGCTTTGGCGGTTTCTGTCGCCAGCGTTATTTTAATCACGCTCTGTGTATACCCTGTGATTGCACGGACCGGTGTGTTTTGAGAGAGAGAGAGAGAGAGAGAGAGAGAGGAGTGGGGTGGGTGTGGGTGTCTTTCTTAACCCCTCATGCGCCTGTCTCGGCCAGTTGCTAAGCAGCCCCTTCAGTCTCCCTTTGCTGATGTGTACAGACGTCACTCATTGCGCCCTCTCCATGGTTAACTTGGCTAAAAACGGCTCTGTTTGTTCTCATGCACTCAGTGCTTGCATACGAACCTTTTCTGTAGGGACTTTGTGAGGAAATTGTGAAACGTCCAATTAAAACAGTTGTACATACATCACTGCAAATGAGTTGTGTCTTGTGTGTTTTCTTGTGCGTGCGTGCGTGCGTGTGTGTGTCCCGACCCTTACAGAAAGTTCTGGGAGACGTTCATCTCCATCTGCCATGAGAACAACAGCTTGCACGGCATCACCTTTGAGCAGATCAAGAGCCAGCTGGAGGCCCTGGAGCTGAAGAAGACGTACGTGCTCAACCCGCTGGCCCCCGAGTTCATCCCCCGCGCCCTCAGGCCCCAGCCGCAGCCCCAGCAGGCTTCCAGCAAACACCAGCACTCGCCTCCCAAGGTGTGACGGACACATCAGGCTCGCTCTCTCTATCTCTCTCTCTCTCTACCCACCCCCTCCCCCTCTCTATTCCTCTCTCTCTCTTTCTTTCTTTCTTTCTCTCTCTCCTTCTGTCTCCCTTCCTGTCTCTCTCTTTTTCTTCCCTTTCTCTCTCTCTCTCTCCCTCCCTCTCTTACATTGTGAGGCCCATGAATGACGAGATGCAGACACATGCCCCTCGTTCTTTTTTATTCTCTTTCTCCTCTCCCTCACGTTAAGAGGGTCGAGTTAGACACGTCTCTTTATTTTTCTCTCGTTCTCTATATCATTCTATCTTGGGCTCTCCGTCACCTTAAGAGGCTTGAGATAGAAATGTCTCTCTTCTCTCTTTTTCCCTCTCTCTCTCTCTCTCTCTCTCTCTCTATCTCTATCTATCTGTCTTATCTATCTATCTGTCTGTCATGGGCACATCGTTCGGTTCAGCCCTAAGCCTGCATACCTGAGCTGGAGTCTCACACTCTGCCCAGTGTTGCCACTCAGCCGTGCCCAAATTAGAATTCTCATTGGAACCGTCACTTCAGCAAACAGTGCCACAGTTTGTGCAGCCCCTCTCCTATTTGTGAGAATTGCATCATTCTCCTCTATTGAGAATGTCTCTCCATAGTGATGGCTGTCACTATATGTGCATGACCACGATGATATACATGACACCCCTACCAAAAGTGGTCTGACCCAAGCTAACGCACTCAAGCAGAAGCAGCCACTAGCACCACTAGCCCAGCCCAAATAGGGGTGGAGGCCCAGATGCTCGGGAATGTTCAGTGTGTCTCACATACACCCCCACCCCCAGCCTGTAGGGCTGCATCTATTATCCCTCACTCCTGCTGCCACGTTGTGACAGAAGTAGGATGCCCCTCTGTTTGCCCCTGACCCTCTGACCCTATGACCCCATGACCCCTGGATCTCTAAACCATTTTGTCTCTGCTCTTCTTTCCTGCAGGGCAAGGGGACACTGGCAAACCACTCGGAGCACTTTCCACCAGAGGGATATGGTAAGGAAGTTATCATGTTGTCATCCCACCCCCTCTCTCTGTGACTCTCTGGAGCCACACAGGGTAGATATGTCAATATATCCATATTGTTAGAAAGTTTGTTATTAATGCTTTCCATTTCAGTCAGATTTTTACATTTCTTTGTGGAGTCACCCATCTTGGATTGGACAGCCAATATTGTCTCGCCCCTGGTGCACCTGGGAAATGTAGTGCAGTGAGAGTTTCACAGGTCCTCATCAAAGATGCTCACAAGTGTTTTCTCAGTTGCGGTGTTTCCATACTTAAGGGTCAAACGCAGTGACGCATAGTTGCCATAGAAGCAGACGCCCCAACCCACTTCTTCCTAGGTTTTGGGGCGTGAAATTATTAGAACGCCACCACATCATCGTCATCGTCATCATTCTGCACGGAGCCACAGAGCGATCGCTGAGGCAGAAGGAAGGAGAGGTGGAAGAGAGCTTTGCGGGTGGGGAGAGGAGGAGAGCGAGAGAGAGAGAGAGAGAGAGAGAGAGGGAGTAATAAAGAGGAGAGAGGTGTGAAACAGCAAGTTAACTGCAGGCATCCTGAGCCTTTGAGAGTTGAAGAGGTTGGAAAGGCCAAAGAGTGGATCAGGAGTTGGGTGTCAACAGAACAGCACAGGATGAAACTACTCTTCTAAATGACACTCATTAGCGTCCCTTAGGCAAGTGAGTGTGTGTGTGGGGCTGAGTGGGTGTGCGTGTGTGTGGACACAAGTGTATGTGAGAGTGTGAGTGACGGAATGAAGTGCTCCCTAAAGCATCTGGTTGAGTGGCTCGTGAAGGACTTTGGTAAGAAGGCGAGGAAGAGAAAGTGCTTCTCTGGTAGCTTATGTTAACATTAGGGCCCGTCTAAGCTCTCCTCAGGGTTCACATGTTATTGTGAACCAAGACTTTCTTGGTTTGACCCCTTTTCACTCTGGATCCCTCCTTTGTCTCACCCTTTTTTCTCTCTTTCTTTCTATTTCTCTCTTTCTTTCTGTCTTTGTTCATTCCCTGTCATTCTCTCTCTCTCTCTCTCTCTCTCTCTCTCTCTCTCTCTCTCTCTGTTCTTTCCCTCCGTGTAGTTCAGTCCAGTGCTGCTGTTCTCATGGGGAACCCCATCCAGGCGTTTACTCCCCCAGTGGCCGGTGGCAGTGCAGCAGGCTCAGCAGGGAAGTCTCCCAGCCCGGTCCAGAGGGTGGACCCCCACACCGGAGCCTCCATCCTCTACGTGCCAGCAGTGTATGGAGCCAACATGGTCATGCCCATGCCTTTACCCGTAAGTACTGCCATCCATCAAATAAAAGAAAAGCAAACTATGCTGTGATTTATTCCTCCAAGTTTCTTCACTAGCTCACAAGACACTCACACGACACTTGATGTATATATCAGAGGCAGGACTCTTGACATTCTGGACTCCTGACTCTTGTGCAGTGTTCCTAGAGTCCTTTTTTTTTTTTTTTGAAACCTGAAACACCTCACAGAATGTCTAACCCCCTCCCCACCCCACCTCCCCCCTGGGTTCTCCCCCCTCTCCTCAGCTCCCCTGGCCAGGCTACCAGAGTCGCTTCCCCATGGACCCACGGCTGATTAACCACCAGGCGGCCATGGCCGCCTACAACCTGAACCTGCGTCAGCCTGCCAGCCGGGGCTCCCCAGGCCTGTACGGCCTCAGCCACCCCTCGCCCCTGGGCCTCACGCCCCAGTCCAGCACCGACAAGGAGCTCCTTCAGGACGCCGCCGCTGCAGGTACAGCCACACCTGAGCCCCGTCGCTTCTCATCATCTCGACTCAAAAAGGAAGAATGCAGAGGTTCAGGACAAGATTGATTGAGCTCTCCTTGTAGGGACTAGTCAACTTTTGTCTTAGTGACCAGACCAGGTCATGCTACCTTTTTAACTCTGAGTATGAAATGCCAGAAAGTTCTGTCTCAGCACTACAAAAACAAGACTGGCAAGGTTTGTGATATCCTGAATATATATATATAAACCACTATCATGTACTCCCTAGGTAAAATGGACATGAATGGAAAGGTGGAGCACAGTCGCTTGCTGACCCCAGAGAGGAAGGCTCCTGAACTTAAGGATAAACAGGTGGGAATGCTCCTCTCCTCCTCTCATCCCTCCATTTATTCTTTCTTCCTTGGTCCCATGTGTGCTCTGTGGCTCACTGTTGTGTGTTCTTACAGGGCGAGTCTGACCAGGGGCCCAACCGGAGCCCTGAAGCTGTGGGTCCTCTGGGGTACCCTGCCGGCCGCCTCCTCCGCAAAGACCCCTCTTCTGGTCCGGCCGCCGGCTCCCAGAGGCCCCTGGGCTTCCCCCACCTGTCCTCCCAACATCACCTGCCCCCGCACCACCACCACCCCCACCACCACCCCGCTTTCCCTCCTCCACATCCCGCTGCTGCGGCCGCCGGAGTCGGCCAGCAATACCAACAGCAGCAGCAACAACAACACCAACAACAACAGCAGCAGCAGCAGCAACCACCACAACCACAGCAGCAGCAGCCGCCCTACGGTCTCCGCCACCAGGGCCAGCTGCGCCTGCCCCCCCACCAGGGCCCCCCCTTCCCCCCGCCCAACGCCACTGCCGGTGCCGCCTCCTTCTTTCTCCCGCGGGCGCTGCAGTCACCCGGCCTGGAGGCCGACTCTTCCGAGCAGGCCGCCGGCGTCGTGCCCGAGGAGCTTAAGGGGGCGCTGAGAGCCATGCAGCCCTCCGCCGGAGTGCCACCGCCCCCACCGCCGTCACAGGTCCAGCAGCTCGCCGCGGTCCAGCACACCCACGCCCAACACACACACCAGCAGCAACATGCACACACACACCATCAGAACATGCACGTCAACAGCTACGGAGAAGACAGTCTGGACTCGGGCCTGGGAGACGGACTTGGTAAGCCTTGGCCCTTTTTTGTGAAATTTCCCTTGATTTTGTCTTTTTTTATAGCCGTTTACTTTGGTCCGAATACCAAAGTCTCCTTAGACATCTGATCTGATTAAAGCTGATATCCAAGGTAGTACTGAGGGGAATGGCATCAGGTGACTTAGCTGATGTCACATGTTTACCAAACGTGTGGTTTTGCTCATTAGCATTTCTTGTTAACTTATTTAGGCGGTAATGTGATTGGGGTCACTGCTTGAAAGGCACTCTGGGGTTGTTTTGCTCTGGTAATCTGTGCTTTCCCACATGTGATTACACTCAAGCACACGGCATCTCACACCGCATCTCACACTGCATCTCCCCAGAGCTCCACAGCCCTTGTTCTGGTTTTAGCTAGGCTGTTGCTAAAGAAAGATCTCTCTCTCTCTCTCCCTCCCACTCACTCTCTCCCCTTTCATTTCTCTCTCTCTTTCTCTCTCTGAGGCTTTTTGTGCGTAACTCCTCACCAACCTTGTCTCTGACCCTCTCTCTCTGTCTCCCCAGACTCCCAGGGCTCGACTAGTCTGGAGCTGATGTCCCAGCAGGCTCGGCTGGGCCAGTGGGGCGAGCCGGGCCCTTTCCTGCCCCCGGGCGTGGCGGCGGCGGCTTTTCCCTTGCAGCCCCTCTCCCATCTGGGCCAGCCCGGCATGCGGCTCCCTCAGCAGCTTATCCGAACCGGCTGGGGCCTCCCGCCCCCATCAGAGGAGGACGGACCCATCAGAGCGCCACTTGCCAGGTGAGCTGAGATGGAGTCACCCCACCCTCCCTGTCAGTGTTTGAGACACAAGATTATAGTTTTTTTTATTATTATTTTTTGACGGAATGAAAGTTTTGTAGTTGCCGTTATAACACGATTAACGCAACATGAGGTCTTTTATTTAAAAAAAAAAAAAAAAAAAGTCCAGAAAAGATTAAAAGAGTAATCCTTTTAAGTAGACCTGCAAAAAATTCATTGTCTAGTGTGTTTGACTTCATTTCTCTTCTTGAGCTACATTGAACTGCAAAGTGACTTTGGCACAGAAAGAAAATAGGCTGTGCAGTCACAGTCTCAAAGATATGACAATGGAATTGCATTTGCAGGTGATTGTTGATCTGGAAAACTGCTCGTTTTTGTGTGTTTGCTCAATACAAACATGGTGGTAATAAGGTGTAATTGGTAGTATTTAGAGAACATTTTCTGTACTAGTACCTAAAAATAGATTGTCAGTCAGTGGTGTAGTGTGACCTTCAGAACTATTCAATGCATTCTTGCATTGTCGTGTGAGTGCGTCTCTGTGTGTATCTGTGTGTCTGACTGCCTTTCTCCTCTCTACAACTGACACAGCAGGTACCCTGGGCTGCTGCGGGAGATGTCTGCACAGGAGCACTATGAGCATCAACAGCAGCAGCATCAACAACAGCAGCAGCAGCAGCGTGATCCAACCGACATGCCCCCACCTCAGTCTCGCCTTCTGCAGTACCGTCAGCAGCAGCAACAGCAGCAGTTACGTGGTGGCCCTGGCGACCTCCCGCCCCCCTCCCCTTCCTCCACATCCTCCTCCTCGGTCGGCCCCTACCACGGCTACCCCGAACCTCCAAGCCGTGCTGCAGCCGTGGCTGACATGCAACAAGCCTATGCCGGCCCCCACCAGGCCTTACCCTGCCCCCGGAGCATCCAGGCCACCCAGCCGCGGTGGCGGCAGCAGCAGCTGCAGCGGCCCTCCCACTCAAGTACCTGCTGCCGGAGGCGACCTGGGGCCACCCGGGCCTGGCGCAGGGCCACATGCTGGGCCCTCAGCACGGCCTGCCCCCTCTGGGCCTCCAGGGTCTGCAGGGCCCCCGGCCCGAGCACAGCCCTCTCCTGCTGCAGCAGCAGCAGCACAAGCAGCAGCAACAGCAGCAACAGGCCACACACACTGCCCTGCAGAGCTTAGAAGAGGTGAGAGCAACACACACACACACACACACACACACACACATAAGAACCACTGAAGAACACACACATACCATGCGCACTTTAATCCCATCTACTTACCAGAGTGTGATAGAAAACCGTAATCTTCAGCTCTCACAGGTCTTTGAAATCCTTGAAATTGCAGGAAAAATAAAATAAAATCATGGTCTTTTGAAGGTTTTGAACATCTCAAAGAAGGTTCTCCTGCCAAGGTCTTATTTTGTTGTGTTTTATTTTCTATGTCCTTGTCGCAGCAGAGTTTACAACAAACACTGTGGCCACATGGCCCTTGGAGATGTAGGAAGGCCATGTGGCCAAAGCATCTGTTGTAACCCCTGCTGCACAAAGAAAATGGAAATGAAATCGACGCTGAAAAGAAAGACCTTGGAGAATGAACCAGTAAAGAAAGAGTGTGGAGTTCAAACAAGAAACGGTGTCAGATTTTTGATAATAGACAATAAATATATGTATAAATAGATAGGGGTCATTGACATTTATAATTTATGTATGTTGTGTTCAGTAAGGCAAAGTATCACAGTCTTCCATCACTGTAAAAGAAAAAAACACGTTTGAGAAGTATTCTCAATATTGTAGTAACAGAAATTGATTATTGATGGCCTCAAACTATGTTGTCTTGAGTCTTCAAATTCAGATGCGAGATGCAATTCAGATGCAATTCTTGGGATGTCCTAAAAATGTCTTTGATTGGAATTGGAAGAGGGTATTGGGAGTTCTGTAGCACTGAGTCCTTAGCCCACCATGTACTTCTGCACCAGTTTTTATGTGCAGTGTGTGTGTTTTTTCCATCAGTGTATCTTAGTTTGCTACGTTCTTTTTAGCCCACCTCTCCCAGTAGAGCTACTGTGTGTGAGGAGATGTTTAGGCCCACAAAAAACTAATTTGACAGCAGAGAATTCAGTGTTTGGGTGTGATGACTAGCTCAGCAGCAGCTCACAGGTTTAAGTAGACACATGCCTGTGTTGAGCTCCCACATGGATCTCTGGCCCCCACCCCCACCCCCACCCTTCCCACTCCCACTCCTCATCGCCATGGCTACACTCGTCAGCCGAGGTGTAGAAAGCCACAGTGATGTGTTGATTTGTGTTAAGATGTTTCCCTTCAAGGTGTGTGTTGTTTCTCACCCGTTATCTAGGTCTTTTACCGCTCTGTCGTCCTTATTTCAACTTCTGTCTTTCACCTCCCTCCCTTTCCCCCCTTATTCTCTTTCTTTCTTTCCTGTTTCCCATTCTCTCTCTCTCCTTTTCTGCTTCCATCTTGATTCTCCTCCCTGCAGTATGAACCACGGGGCCCCGGCCGGCCCCTCTACCAGCGGCGGATCTCGTCCAGCTCTCCCCAGCCGTACCCCGACAGCCCTCAGGACCCGCAGCCCCCAGCGCCCCCTTGCCGGTTCCCCCCCGCGGAGCTGTGGCCCACCAGCGGCCCGGCCTCCCTCCACAACATTCCATGCAACGGAGCAAGCCCCCTGGCCCCGCACAGGGACAACCTAGGTACGCTGCTGTTTAGAGCATTAACATTCATGCTCATTTACTACAGATTTGATAATACTGTCATATTTTGTTCACTTGGATGTCCATGTCACTCCTACTGTTTTATAATGTATGCTACAAATCAGTAATGCAGTTGAAATGTTTCATGAAATAGTAATCAAGGACAAAAGAACATTTAGAGTTTAGGTTCCCTGTATGAGCTTCAGTGTTCTTTTGGATGCTAGCTGGTTTAGTGTGCACACGTGGCTGAAAGTTCTCAGACAAGGTACAAGATATCTAAGAGCCTGGAAAATGTTTGGTAACTTCAAGCAGAATAGTTTTTCCTGATTGAAGCACCCTGTTAAGTGTTATAGCTGGTGGTTAGCAAAGCTGTTAACTGAGGCCAAGCACCTACTGATGTGGTCCCCCTGCTTCTCAGCAGTTACTAAGGCCATGAATGCTGTCGAGGATCATGGGAAGACAGAGGTCCTCCAGACGACCTCGCACCCTCCCAGCACCGCGTCTCTGCAGCACCATGGACAGTTTCCTCCGCTGCTTCCCAGCAAGCAGACCCCTCCGGACCCAGGGGGAGGGGGAAGCCCGAGCCCCGCCGGGCCTCACAAGACCCCCACTATGTCCTACGCCAGCGCCCTGCGCGCCCCCCCAAAACCGCGGCCCGCAGCCCCTGAGCAGGCCAAGAAAAACAACAACCCTCTCTCTCTGTTACAGGAGCTTAGCATAGGCAGTTCAAACAGTAGCAATGGGTATTACTCCTATTTTAAATGAAATCAGATACATACCTGTACAAAAAAAATTAAATATATATGAAAAAAAAGGAAAAATAATCAAGAAAATGAAGAAAAAAATGATTTTGTCAGATAGTTTTTTTTTTTTTTTGGCAATTTCTTTTCTTTTTTTTACTTTTAATTTAGCTAGTTGTTCTTTTACAGTTTGACAATTGTGATTTTGCAAACAAAATTAAGCATATATTCAAAGTTATACCAAAATGTTGGAAGAAAATAAAAATCACAGAAAAAAAAGATTTATGGGACAAAGAAAAGGAAAAAAAAAAAAAAAAAAAAACATTTTTAAAAACATTTAAGTGAATTAGCTAACCACTCAGTTGCCTGTCCTCTGTTTCCCTCTTTTCAGGAATTATGTCTGCTTTGTTTGCATCAATTCATAAAAAAACGTAAAATTGTTGAAGTGATTTTTCTTATATATATTTTTTTCTCTTCAGCTGGCTTTTCTTTTTTGAAATGATGTTGAATTCTTCCTTTTATCAATATCGGTGTGTTCCTTGTGCTCGCAGCTGAGTGGTCAGTTGACTCATTCACACACATACACAAAAAAATATATAAAAAGTTGTATAGATGTAGACAACCCTTTTCTCAAAACTGTACATATGAATAAAAGACATGAATGAAATGGAGCCATGCCTCAAGATTGCAGTCTTTTCTTGACCATCAATAGAGCAGCACTACACTTTGAGCTGTGTGTAAGGAGGATTTTGATGTTCTTGAGTTACTTAAATCAAATCACATGTTCTCTCTCTCTCTCCTTTGTTGAGTTATATTTATACAGAGCTTTCTATATATTGTTAGACAGTACTCCATGTGTGTGTTGCTCTTTCACATACACATATACAGTTTATCTGACTAAACATCTGTAAACATCTGACATCTTGATGTCAAACATCGATTGATTTTAGGGGTTTGTACATTTAGTTTAGAATCATACAGAATATTTGATTTCTCTGCTAATTTGAATGATTACTCTATAAATCCAGTGATTTCAGTACATTGCAGTGAGATGTATGTTTAGGGATGCTGCTTTCAAATTCATAGTGATAGACTGATTTTGAATGTTGAAAAAGGATTATAGCACTTGATGTGATGTTTGTGCACTTTTTCAATGTGATTTTCTTATCCATGCTCAGAACCTGTGCCACTCATGGGTCCGTAAGGGGACATGTGGTTCCAGTGTATTGGCATCAGCAGGTCTGAACACGCTTCTCCTTCACACAATAGAACTGTTTTCTTGTAATGTTAGCCTCTTTTCAAGGGTTCAGTGAAAAAAACGCACACACCCCATCCCCAACACCGAACACAAACAAGATTCTTGAAATCTTTGGTTTTTTTGCATCAATACTTTATTTCATATTCTTTTTTTTTTTGTAAAACAAGGGTGCAGTCTTGAGCTGTAGCGTGCTTGGCATTTGTATGCCTCCCACAGGGAAATGAGTGTTTTGTGGTCTGACATCTTAACCTCTACCAAGGGGAGAAAAATGCATTTGTCCAGTTTGCTCCTCCCTCACCCCAGTTTCCATTGGTTTCATCTGACAGTGAAAGCTTTTAGTCAAGAACTGTTTGTCTCAGATTAAAAGGGGTTTTGTAACCTGTGTGGAACAGAGGGCAGATATGCCAACTGTGTTCCCTCGCCACTCAACAATATGCTGTGGGCTTTTGTCATGTTGTCAGCCTCTCTTCACATTTTTATACTTAAAAAGGAAGGTGCATGACATTTGACGTTATACTATATTTCACTTTGTTTGCTATGAGAGAGTTTTAATAAAAATTACCTTAATGTATGTTGTTTAATGAATATTAATGCCAGAGTTGTGAAATGAATGTTGTTTCTTGAATTATTTAGTTTTAATGAATAGTTTACTACTGGATTCCCTCTGGACTATACCCTTATTGAAAAATATAATAATGCAAAGCATTTTAGAGAGTTGGACACACAAGCCTTTGTGATTTGTAAACACATTACATTAAAACTTAAGTGGTGTATAACATAACAAGTAACAAAGTAAAATCTGTGCAGTGTTCAACTGTAGACACATTTATCAAGTTATTAATTCAATTAATTAAATATCTAGTGTTATATTTTATGGAATGTTTGACTAATTTTAGGGTTGGAATGCACATTTTTTAAGTTGATAATAAGTCACTGCAATAAATGCAATGAACTTACAATTCCATATTTAAAATAGGCTTGTTGTTTCAGAAAACAACACATGCTGATAAAAAGACTATACAAATCTCCCCCACCCCTCACACAAGCGAGCCTACATGATGAAAAATCAAATCCATTACCGGAAAATAAAAAAATGGACAGACAAGCTTTTCTTAACCATCTGCATGAAGTTGTGAGGAGAGCAAGACAATACTAGCAAATTAGAGCTAGTTTTCCCATTGCGTTTTTCAGGCGAGTGAGGTGGACTTTATTGGCACCAAGGAGAGAAGTAACTTTAGCATAAAGACAGCAATGGCACGGGGGCCTCCTCTAAGAAAGTGAAGTCACCCGGCAGCATGGCTTCAGCGAGACTAGTCTATGGTGTCAGGCTCGGCGTCCATGCATGTCTCCCAGGGGTTGCGGGGCATGTGCGGCATGGACACAATGAGCAAGCTGACTCCGCTGAGGAAGAGGAGGATGAAGGCTGAGCAGGCACAAGCGAAGGACCACGAGTAGTAGTACTCCATCCAGACGGTCTCCTCGCTGTTGATCATCCTCTTGACCGACTGACGCATCACCTCCACAGAGATGACGATGCAGAGACCTGTTGAAAGCGCAGCAAAGCTCATTAAGTGTGTGTGTGTGTTCCTAAAATGTTCAACACAATGTTCACTATTATTCACTATTTCTATATATGACCTGAGAGTGTCAGTGAAACAAGAAATCTCATTTCCCAAAACTCTTTCTGGCCCTTCAGGTTGAACATATCAGTAAAAGCACTGTAGCCTGTATGTCACCTGCAAAGGCATAGAACATGCCGGAAGGCCTCAACAGGTAATCTCTGCCCTTTCCGAAGGCGCCCAGGAGACACAGTGTCCCTAGGAGGATGAAGGCCAGACTGAAGATGGCGATCGCCGCAGCAGAGATGTTATACTCTGGAAACCGAGAGAAAGAGTGAGTATTACTTCAATTGTACCTTAATAAAATACCTGAATCACCAGTCCTTGAAAGCGTTGATCTACCTAGGTAGAACCTTAATTAGAAACATAGTGATTCTCAAATTTTAAAGATTCCTTTGTTAGGTGTAAGTGTTGAAATCTAAGGCCAAATTAACATTGGAACAGCAGATGGTATTAAACATGACCAAGAGACCAAGCCAAGAATTCATGGAGGCAGCTTGGGAGACACACAGGAAGACTAGGAGGACTGAGGCAGGCATGGTTACAGTATTTTTTATTTCCATTCTTTTCTCTTTTCTCCCTTACTTAGGAAGAAGGAGATTGTACTGCTTGAGAGAGAGTGGAGTGTGTGTGTGTGTGTGTGTATGTGTGTGTGTGTGTGTGTGTATGTGTTGGGGGTGGTGGTGGGGGGAGCATTTCTCGAAGAACACATTTAAGGTTTGCCATCACTCCATATCCCCACTGATTCACAGCAGAGAGGGGTCAGTCCAACGCCGACCTGTCCTCGCACAGTGTGATGGCTCAGCTGTTACGGTCACATTATCCCTGCAATGATAGCCCTAACGTCTGCCATTTTATGTCTGAGTGAGAAGGATTTGTGCTCATCTGAAGCATTTTAAAGGTGAGCCTAGTGAGCAGTGAGGGGGATCAGCCAGGGTGCAATCACCGACTCTGCAATCCAGAAGTTCTGTTCTGGGAGAGGGGATGTAATTCTCCTCTCCATAGCAGAGCAGTTGCTGAATGGGCAGGCAAACAAAAAGATGTGCCTGTTGAATGCCACTACAATGTCTGGCGTATGTAGAGTTGCATACTGTAGACCCCCCCCCCGCCCCCCCCCCCCCCCCAAGAAGACATTTAGAGGTGCGACTTACCTTTCTGAGTCTTCACCTCAAAGACTTCCGCCTCCTCCTTTGATGTGAAGTGTCTGAAGTAGGAGCAGTTCTCCGCTGCAGAGGAGAGGAGAGTTGAGAGAATCCATAGTGTGTGAGTGTGTGTGTGTGTGTGTGTGTGTGTGTGTGTGTGTGTGTGTGTGTGTGTGGGGGGGGGTGGGCTGGCTGATTGGTGGTAGAGTGATGGGTGGGTGTTGGCCGTGGTGGTGGTAAGTGTGGTGATCTCGGCATGACATTTGCGAAGCTGGGCACCACGCTGCCTGTTCGAGCACCGTGCGCATGTGTGTGTGTGTGTGTGTGTGTGTGTGTGCAGACGTGTGTGGAGAACTGAGGATGAGTGCAAACACTTCGTAGCATAGCAGAAGCTAAATGCCAAAGCAGAGCAGTATCTGCAGACAAAATCACAGACGCTGTAGCCAAGCCCACTCCAAAGACATTGTTTTTAAGTAATCCTGTAATGTTTACATTTATTGTCACGTTGGCATATATGCTCCTAGTCTGGGTTTAAAATTCTCCTCATAACGACATGCTACATGGATAACTCAGTGCTACATTTTGTGCTGTGCAAACCTCTCCAGTTTGACCCATCAGTGGCAGCATTCCGTCTGTGTGTGCACATGCCTGCAAAGATGCCGTGGTATTGTGTCGGTCCATACCCCTGCTGAGCCCCACGGATCAACCTGGAAGCAGCCCATCTAAACTGTGAAGTGAGTGATGTGATGTGCATTCCGGAGATAAGTGTGTATTGGAGAGGACTTGATGGCTTTTGGATGGTTTGAGTGCATCTGTCAGCAGCTGCGCGCAGAAACACAAGTACTGTGGATGGAGGAGAGGGGTGTGTGGTGTGTGTGTGTGTGTGTGTGTGTGGTGTGTGTGTGTGTGTGTGTGTAGGGGGGGTTCAGATCATATTAAAACTATAAAGTAGACCTCCCACACACACACACCATCTCTCTATTAGGTTGGGGTTGAGGGAGGTGCAGGCAGGTGGGCTAGGTTAACTGGGCAACAGAAAAGCTGTTTGTTAGTCTGAACGATGAATCTCCATCAGGATGACAGAGAAAAAAACATTCCAAGGGTTACCTAGCAACCATCTTGTCTTAGCAGCTGTATTACTTAAGCTATAGGAGGAAGAGGGGAGAGACAGCAAAGGGAATGGAGAATAGGCAGAAATGAAGGAAGGAGAGGAGAGAAAGGGATGAGCAGAACAGAAAAAACAATGAGGGAGGAAAGGAGAGGAGAAAGCATGCCAGTGCCGTGAGAAAAAGAGGAAACCATAAGAGCGGAGAGGAGAGGAGCAGTTTGAAGAATGCAGTAGAGTCACTATATTGTCCACAGTTCCATGTCATTAACAGCTTTTGTCAGCCCAAGAAAGTAGAAGTCAGAAGACAAGTGTCACAGCTTTCAAAACAAGATTTCAGGCAGATGGAAAGGGCTTCCACTTAGAGTTGGCCCGACTTACAGTCGGTTCTTTCATGGGAAATGCGTCATAGAATTCTTAGAAAGGCTGCTGTAAGGGAACAGCGGAGGTAAACAGTGTTCAAGAGTATTCAAAAGTGACTGTTCACTTACTGCTGCGTACACCCATAGCAATAGCTATTGGCGTCTGAAATTTGACCATCCCAATGTGCATAAGAAATAATTAACTTGCTCATGCATTGCCTGCATCAGTTCCCTGTGTGCCAATTTCATGTTGGATGGGATTAGGAGAGTCTTAATATTTTTGTATTGCACATGACAGATCGTGCCTCTTGAAATAATGGATATGATATTTTTGGCCATAACCCTGGCCTCACAGATTTGTTAATGGCAGCATTTATTATTACCGACAGCAGTTATTCCTAAGAGAAGGTCAATTAGGAAGTCACACAGCTTGTCACGTTGAGTCTTTATTTCTTGCGTCCTCCATGCCTGTCACCTTTGCCACACCAGACAGCTTAAAGCAGGCCATGTGGACCTGCTGATGCTGGTCTAAATCTGTCACTACAAGTGGTTTTCTTTTTTTTCTTTTAAACTTTTTTTCCCCATATTTTTATGGCTATTTTTGACATTCAGTACATTTAGGATTGTCATTTTTGGATTGTCGACTAATGTGGATGAGGAAGAGGAGGAGGTTCTTTAGCACATGGAAACATACAGACGCATACACAACGACTCTCTCTTTCTGTCTCTCATACACACACCCACACCCACAATGTCTCTCTCTCTCACTCACACACACACACACACACACACACATACACACACACACATATACACACATATACAAAATGACCGTCAGATTCTGGGTCAATGTGAATAGAGGACGCCAGTGGAGCTGCTAGCCTGCTAAGAGCTCTCATATCTGGGTCAGCGCCGAGCCAGTGTTCCTCTGGGGCTCCAGTGTTTGTGCCCAACTTTTACCACTCGGGCTCCCGGGACTGCAAAGTTTGAGCTGCAACACAACATGGATAACATCTCACGCCACTCACAATGAAGCTGAGCTGCCCCACCTTTGTTCTTCACGTGCCTTCAATCAATCATCTCTGAGCTTTGCTTCCTTTTAGTTTCATGTAATAAATTAATTCTGATTATGTGAGCATATTAGCATAGTAGCTAGAACAGTATGCCCCCGATGTCTGTTTGCTGTGGGTAAATCTATCTATATGGATCTCTGTCTCTCTCTCAGGCTCTCTTCTTCTCTCTCTCCCTCCCTCACTCTCTCAGCTTTTTTTATGCTGCTCCATGCTGCGTGCAAAAGACAGACTAATATGTTCTGTTTGTGCTGAAATTAGTTTTTCAACAAACCCCTCAGCTCTAGTGAGGCAGCAGTTATCAGATTTTTGAACCCTGGTTACATTCCGACAGACTCCTATCATCAGCCCCCTGTGCAGCACTGCTGACTTGTAATAAGAGACATATGCTCACACAGAAGGTCCTGTCTGTAACGCTGTGTTCTTGCTGTCTTTCACACTCTCTGGAATGAGATCCCACTGATTTGTTTATAATGGTTTAAATGCTGGCTTTGTAGGGTTTCATACACAAAACATCAACCACTCACATTACCTATCCTTAGTTTAAAAAATTACACGTTAAAAAAAATCGTTAAATCTTTTCCTGATTGATTTTATTTTTATAGTCGCTAGCTCTAGTTGCAGACCTTTTGCCAACATATTGGTTGTAATCAATAGCCTGTGGCACCAGACTCTTTCATGTCGCAAAGAGTCTGGAGGCTCTCGATAAGCATACATTTACTTCGTAGTAGGGGGCACTTTGTTTGAAGTTTAAATCCATTAGTTCTGTCTCCAATTTCTGTTCACTGATTGGATGCTAAAAATTCTAGTCAAAGTAAATCGAAACCTTTGGAGAGTTACCTGACTAGTGCTGTAGGGAAATGCAATATTGAGCGGAGGTACTAGGCGATGCTACCCTGGCTACATAATCAATGGCACTATGTTATCGCTTATTAGAAATGTAAATAGACACATGCTAGTAGCCTAACATGCAACTCTGGTTCATGTAGAGACTGCAGTGTGGATCCAAGCCCAGCCTTTAGCTAACAACCAAACTAATGTGCCACCATGTCGCCCCCTCTGCTGTTTGTGCCAGTGCTGCGGCTGTGTTTGGCCGTGGAGAGATCCTCTGCTGCATATGCACAACATTCGAGGGGCTGTGTTTGTGAATGAGAATCTTCATCGACTTATGACAGTGTGCGTGTTATCAAGGGCAGTAATTTCAGCTTGTAGCTCTCACCGCACAAAGGCGGCGTAATTGAAACAGTACATGATAGCTTGGCCTGCCCCCAACACTGATATTCAGCATTCAGATCTGATTATATCGAGAGAGCTCGCTGTCTCTTGGGCCAGAAGCAGCGCTCCTTACATCCCATTCTGCAATTACATCTGTGGGCAAATCACACTTTGCCTTGCTGATGGTGGTGGTGGTGTGGTGCGCGGCCCCTCATTCCCTCTTATTAGCACTGAGGCACTGTGCCGGTTAAACTGACAGCATTATAAGCAACCCGAAGGCCTGGAAGATAGAGGCAAAGTGAAGTGTGCCGTTATTACTGTGGGGGTGGAAGGCAGAGAGGTGACTTGCTGCTGCCGCTACAATGAGAGAGAGAGAGAGAGAAAGAAGGAGAGAGAGGAAGAGAGAGCACTTTGATTGTCATAATCGAGCTGTCAAAGACAGTGAGGCCGCCCCCCAAGGGCGAGAGGTATGAGGGCTCAATCCCAATCACACAGACTAATGTTGCAAGCGCATGCTTATTGCTACACCTCTCATGTAGCTGCCTATTACTGTGTCACCCCCTTCAGGCTTCTGACCTGTGAAGAAGGTGCAGGGCACACACATGGGTGGAAAGGTGTTTACCTGCTTGTGGTAGTGGTGTGTGTGTGTGTGTGTGTGTGTGTGTGTGTGTGTGTATGTGTGTGCCCATGCACCTGTGAGACTGATTGACCGATGTTTAGACTGACTTGTTTGTTAAAGGCTTCCACAGTCTGTCTCTCTCTCTCTGTGGAGCCACTCTGTTGGAGTCAAGACAAAGCAGTGGTATTGATTAACGTTTATCTGGCAGTAGCAGCATGCTTTCAGAGGACTCAATCCAGAGGGAGCTATATCAACTGTCCAGGCGAACATTCAAATAGTTCCTGGGCAGAGATAGCACACTGAGTGAAGCAGCTAAGCATGTCAGGCCAACAACTAGCATTGCATTGTGTTATATGGTTCTGTGTTAAGAATGTAGGTTAAAGACAGCTGACTAATTATGCATCAATATGTATGTGGTTTAGTAAACATGGATTTAGAAAATGACATTACTGACTGACAGAACTTGTGACGTGCTCAGAGGTTTGAAATAGCAAATGATTCTTAGTTGTCCTTGTAAATTAGCCGTATTGGGAGTATCTGTTGTCCATTAGTTCCTACGTAATTTGCAGAATAAATGCAACCTAGTATTCAGTGCCAAATTCACACAAAATATGGGGCCACCTGTGTAGAGGCCACCTACCCTTTGAACCTCCCTCAGCCCTCTGCCCTCTGCAGGTATGTTATTAGATGGGGGTGGGGGGTTAGGGGAATATCAGAGAGGGGATAAGTTGGGATAAGGTGGATGGATAGATGGGTGGACAGAAAAATCGGTGATGGGGTCTCAGATAAGCCCTTACCTCCAGGCAGACTCAATGGCCCACAGGTGGTGCCCTGGTGGTCCTCCTCGGCAATGAAGATAGACTTCTTGCAGAGCCGCCACAACCCCAGGTGGGCCGTGTCACAGGTGGAGTTCAGCCGCTCCAGCCGGGCGCTCAGGACCGCCCAGTGGTCCGTCACTATGGCAACAAACATGGAGGAGATCCCCACGAGGATGATGAAGAACGTGATCTTCACCTTGGTCTTCTTGTCCTTAAGCATGGCTTCACGTCTTTTGTTTACCTTTCGAGTTGGTCAGTTGCTCCCTGCGTTTCGGTTGGCTTGCTTTCTGTTTTGGCAATTTTGTTGGTGTGTTTTGGTGATGACGACTCCAAGGGTTTCCTCTGGCCGTTTGCCTACTAAACACAGGTCGAGACTAAGGATCCACCCTGTCAACAGTGGTGCCTTCCGTTCCCAGACACTAGACGCTGTCTCCTCACTCCTGCTGATCACAAATCTCTGCTTCTCTGCTTGGAAAAAAGGGGCCAGATAATAGTGCCCTAGATTCCATACTCTCACTCTCCCTCCCTGTTATGTGTTGCTAGTATGGGCTGTGGCTACCGCTGCTGCTTTTCAGGCGTAAGTAATGACACAGAAAAGCTTTATTACCACTTTGTCACAAGCTTCTTATTCGCCCAGAAGCTTGATGTCTCCAGTGGGACTGTTGACAAGATGCCTCAGGTCATATTTTAAAGAAGTTTCAGAGCTCAAATAATCAACAAGAAAATTGGTACATTGTCTGATTGCAAGTAATTGTCATTCGACTCAGAAACTGTCGATAGAATGATCTCTTTTGTGTATAAGTTGCCTTGTTTTACTTTTGCAGCCAACATTGCTTTTTTGCTTTTCTTGCCCTTTCTCTCGGGTCTCAGGGGAAATTTCTTTTATTAGAGGAGGGGGGTGTCTGAACAAGCTGATCTACTTTTCCCTCAATCAGGGAAGGTTAGAGACAGGCAGCTCATTCACCTGACCGCCCAGCTGCTTCATAAAAATAAGCTGAGAATTTAAGACTGGAACTGTTTCCAAAACTGGAAGATTTGAGTATGAAGAACAGCATGAAAAGACTGTAATGATGCCCTCCATGTCTTGTGTTTTTTTTTTTTTTTTTGAATCATCTTCTTCCTTCAGCATTGAACAGTTCAAAATTGTACCCATATGTTACCATCAGTTATAATGATTTAAGAGAAAGTCTAAAAGTCATTTAGAGAGTGCATAAAAAGATGGATGAACACATGTTGTTTACGAAACTGTGAAGCAAGACGTTTCGCGGCTGACTCATCAGATACATAAGGAATTAAATGTTTGATATAATTAATTTCAGTATTTTCTCTCTCATTAAGCTTGAAGCAATCACAGTCATGTCAAACCACTGATGCTGTTTCTGTGCAAAGTGAGGTTTACAATGGACACTCTTACTCCAGTCAACTTGTACATCCGTGCCTCAGAAGGCTGATCTTTTTATAAAGCCTGATGGCCCACTTCTCTGTGTAGGACCATGGCCCATTTTCTCCCCAGACGACTCTGTCTCATCTTCGGTTCTGACACAGAAAAAAATTGTTGGATTTTTATATAGACACCTGATGGTATAAAGCACAATGCAACAGTATAACAGCTCTTCTGAAGTTGACATAGCTGTATTGACAGGAGAAAAAACTATTGAAATGAAACAGTAGGTGTTGTGTCAGTTCTGTTTATACAACCAGAGCTGTGCTGCCTCTAAAGAAGACACTGTCAAAGACAGATGCAGTACAACGGTGACAAAATTAAAATTCAAGGGCTTTCTGGATCACTAGATCCCCAAAAGGTGACTATGGAATCATTTTAAAAACCTCACATGCCAGACTTTGTCAGTCCTTGTTTTGTTTGGGGTTTTGAAGTCAAATATTTCATCAACCTTTCACAGCTACTGAACATTCTTATCTGTTGATAAAAACTGCTTCTGCTTCTGCTGTTTTTAGTATTACTGATGATGGGAATCTATCAGCTGGTATCACCTCACTGGTTTCTATTCACTTTGGTCCCCTGGCACACTTGTCATTGTGTTCCCTTAAACGTGTCATTATTCAAATTATTAGTATTTAGTATTGTCTGTAGGTATCAAGATGATCATGGTTGTGTGTAGCAAATACCTGTTAGACAGACCTCAGTTGCTGCACTTAATCACTCACTCACTCAAACACGTGTGTAAAATCACTCACTCACACACACACCTGTGTAAATTTGCACATCACCTAGTGATTGTATAGAACTCTACACTCCTTTCACACTGAGCGCTTCAGCTCCAGACACTATTGATGATAGGCCTTTCCTGATTTCACACCCAGCTGAATGTGTATGTCTGCTGGCAGCCAAAGCACTTGGCACTATGTAGCCCAACCATGATGGGCTCACGTTTATTTTACTATTGTCTTTTAAACCAGCCTACATTACATTGCTTCAAGGAGTGCCTAAGCCATCCTAAAAGGCTTACATTTGAAAAGAGAAAAGAGCGAAGCAAACCTCATTCAGTGTCTCAAGAAGGCAGCCAGCCAGTCTTCCGTCTGCTGGAATATGTGCCTGTTGTCTGGGTGTCTGCCAGCATTGCCAGTGGAAGGCTCTGCGAGGGTGCCTGTGTAGGGATTTGCATTTCACTGCACTTAATAAGCTCTTAATGGGGATGGTTAGGGGGGAGAATTGATGACATGATATTGCACTAAGCAAGGTCATGGATTAGGAAAGCTTTAAGATACCGTGACTTGAGTCATAGCACATTAACACTGAATTATTATTTGCCCTGCCAGTGTGATGATGATGATGATGATGATGATGATGATGATGATGATGATGACGTTGATGCTCCGGTCTAGATTGCTGTGGCAAATTGCATTAACCAGTGCTTGTTTTTGTGAATAACTGAAGGAATGAGCTGGTTGACTGTGCATTCGTGTCTCTGTGCATGTCTTTGCAGAAACATTGGATAACTGATGTTGAAACCCCAGTTCTGCTCTATGAATCTTTACCTCCATGTCCTACAGCAGATATTGTCTTTATAACAGATATATTTCTTGAATAATGACAATATTGTAAACATGTATGGAGCAGTATCAGTAGAATTATTGCAAAGGCACACATCACCCGCATCCATGCTTACAGATTACAAATTTTTCTCTACAGTTTGAGAACAAAACAATACATCAAACATCAAATATTTTTTTTAAATCAAATTCCAAATGATTTCTAAGACATGAATGCAAAGATCCTAGAAAATGTGTTTATATAGGTTTATATAGGAATTTCTATTATTTCTTTAAATGAACAATAACAGTTTGTGTTTATTCATGGGATTAGCAAGGGACATCATGAACTGACTGGAGCCATAAACAACACTGAAAGCTAAAATATGGTTGTGATGCTGAAACAAATATTGTTAAAAGACACCCAGTTGTGAGAGACAAGCATATCCTAGCCTTCTGGCCTGAGTGTGAGAGGCTATTGAGCTGAGATTGCCACTTTAGCAGCCAAAGATTCACAGAAGTCCTAGAGCATAGATAAAACCATACATTTAACCAACATTTTCCTCTGTTTCACCACTCAAAGATATTGAGCTCCGCGGGCAAATTATTGCAGTGATAGAAATATCTGGACATGAGCTTGTGTTTCCCTCTCTCTCCTTTATTGAAAATAGATATATAGAAGCCCTCATACTTATACATACGCATACATGCACTCATACACATACTGAGGCCTTCCCCATCTCATCCCATCTCTCTCTCATTGACCTCCTGTTACTCTTCACTGTCCCATTAATGAATAAACTCAAAATAGACAAATGTATAATTTAAAAAGAAACCCTCATCCTGTGCAGCTGAATGTTGAATCTCACAACCAGGAGTTACATGGTTGCACTTAAATGGCAGTTAAACAGCACAGACTGAAGATCAAAGCACTAATCAGCCGACTTGAACAAAATCAGCAGAACCACTCTGTCAGAGCACTTCCATTTGGTCCAGTTTGGTTGTTGAATGTGGCTCAAGCTCACACACTTTCAACATATTGCACCTTACAATGCCTTGGTGAGACTTTACCCGTGGTTGATATGAGGATACTTTGTACATGCTGATTTATGCTAACTACCTTCTACCTGATTTGCATTTGCAGTAACACCAACTTTAACATAACACAATGTAGAGTAACACAATTTCCCATTCGGGGCTAATGGGATACCCAATTCATCTGAAACCAAACAAAAAGGGCACGCTCTGACCCATAACAATGTTACATCATACAATACCAGATGTTACTGTTGCGCATTAGCAAAAATGTTAATGCACTGTGACACCAAAGTGAGGTTGGATAGTTATTTTAAGGTAGACGAACTACATCACACTGTATAGCAGAAGAGTCTGTCTGCTGTATTCATGCCCATGTATACCTATGCATTTAATCAATAATATGTAGACTCACGTCTCTCTGATTCCCTACTTCATGTTCTGCTTTCTAACCCTCTAATCCTTCTTCTTATACGTTATGTGCCAGGCTTAGAGAGGAGAGACCCCCACACTTGAGAATGGGCTTTGTTTAAAGTGTCTGCTTATACTGAAAGGGAGTTTGTCTGGTAGCTGTTGCCAACCACTTGATAACTCCTGTTTGTTTTTGAAAGTCCAGTGGCCCTGTAAAACACCTTCAGAGTCTTGGTCATTGTTAATGGTACTGTGCAGACAAATAGTATTTAATTGGAATGAGTCAGTTCCACTAAGTATCCAGCTGAGATCATCATGTGACTACTCAGTGGGGATTCAAACTCATAACTGCAATGATTATGTGCCGAGGAGTGAGGCTGAAATTGTCCTGATTGCTGACCTGGAGACAGAGCTCAAAGCATTGGCCTGAGACCATGTGTTGTCTGTGGGTTTCTTCATGGTTCTGACTGATGGCCTGTCATGTTCCACTTTCCCCAGACCTTTATCAGCTTACTGTCTCCTGCACACATGATGTCACTGTGGTACAAATCTCATTGTCTGCCCCCCCACCCAACCCAAGATGTGTGACATTTCAGCGGGCAGCCCTTTTGTCTGGCGTTGGCGTCCTGGTCTCCCTGGGTGGAGCAGCATACAGGAGTGGGGCACAGTGAGACGGACGAGGGGGCATCTCTTAAACTCATGTGGGGACAGGCTATATTTAACTTGCATTTACCATTCAGACAAATGTCAGTCGTTTAAAGCGTTAGCGGCAGGGATGTTAGCGGCATGGGGACTGGGGTAAAAAGAGAGAAAAGAAAGCAGAATCAGTAGTAGCAGTGTTTTTGTTTACACAATACTCAACACTGATTTCCACAGACCACATTGTTGGCTGCGGTATCTTAATGAAATTTCACAGATGTTGTCTGTAGGTGAGCTGCTAATTGCAGCTTTCCACACACACAGTAGTTGTAAACACTAGCCACTTAGGCCAAAACCATACCATCTAGACATGCCCTAAGCACCAAAAAGGCATAATTTCACTGAATTTACTAAATTTGGAAAGTGTAGGCCTGAAAGATTTAGAAATCAACATGCTACTGACCTTTACCAAATGTAAAGTTACATGCATGATGTTGCTATGGTGATGTGTTTGGTCTGTCTGTCACAGCCAGGGATTTGGATGAAGCTGTAGACAGAAGTAATGATAACAGCACCCTCTATATATCCTCACCATGAGAACGATTCTGATGCTGAATGCTGAAGCCTGGACAGGTTATTACATGTTCTTGTCATTCCATCCAAGTGCTTTGTACCAATATAGAATATTTTCTACACTGGACAGGTCCAAATCAGTATTCTTTTAAAAACAGACAGAAATTGTTTTAATGGGAATTACCTGTGAGACAGAAATAAGCACTACACTCACAGTCCACTAAAGAAGAAAAATAACATTTTTTAAATGTAGCAAGATATATTAGCAAAATGGTTCTTCAGATGACTTTTTATCAAATACACTCTGATGTGGATACTGATGTCATATGTCAAGTTCGAAGTAGAGGCATTTTAATTAGGGGAACAACAGCTTATCATACACCTGGTTCAAAACTACGGCACTTTGACAAAAATTAAATACTGCTTTCCAATATGTGTGGGCACTGAGCACAGTCCAAGCCCTGATCAGAGCACAGACTGCTATTACTGCTTGGCTGATAGGCACAGAAAACAGGATAAGACAACTGTGGCTACGAAGATTTGGCACAAGAGAGGTTTACAGCACTACACTAAAGGCGATTATATACAAAATGCACAGAGGTGGCATGGGTACTATTTATCCATTAGCACCAATGCAGTCCATGAATGTCACATTTCTGTAGGATTTGTGAGCATGTACTGTACTTGAAGGGGAAATATTTTTCTCCTCCCATTTAAGATTTTAACATTCAATACATTTGTAATATGATTATATTCTCATCATAGGTGTTTAGTTCTAAAGTTCCATACTATCATATCCATATTCAAAGGTTATTCATACAAAAGCCATATTCTTACTTATGACTTTTCAGATTGAAAGTGCAACATCTACTGTGTGAATGAGAAAAGGTATGTTTCCTCTCTGTTCTCTCATTGTCCATAGTTGACAGTACAACTATATTTCTTCTCCTTTAAGAAATTCTTTCAACGATATAGAGAAAGTCACAAGCGTGGTCCATCAAACATGATGTGGCATTGCTTCTAAAGAGATTATTGGACTACCTTTTGCTGTTGCCATGCTTTTGCACATTGTCCTATTATGTCCAGCTAACATGCTGTCCATGGCAGTCACAGTTTCTTTTTCCAGTTCAAATGATATAAAAATTGATGTGGCACTTCCGTGTCCATTTCATAATGGCCTGAAGACCAGTCCACTAAGGCCTTTGTGGGAAGCTTCAGGACCTCAGCCCAAATGGAAGCAGTCCTGCTGGGTCTTGCTGAAGTTTCATATATGCAGGATTGGTAATCTACATAACTGATGGGAATACAACAGGACCAGCTCAAATGGCTGGTTTCATATACAGTAGGCACTCATTGTCTCTAAGACACCCATTTGCTTAGGTCCAGTGATGATAGGGCCATCTAGGAGTACCTTATGGATGACCAGTCTATATAAGTCTCCAGAGAGGGCCCCATATCTCCAAGTCATATAGCCATGGGCTCTCCGACCATCCAAGTCTGTAAAACATGGGCTGGGATGAGACCAGGACAGCACTGGAATGGTCCTTCTGAGCTCTGGTACTACAGTCTTGGTTTTTGAGAGGTTCATAAGGACGGGTCCAGCCAAGCTGAACTTGTGTCCTTCCTCCTCCCCCCTCCTTCTCGCCCTCACACGGGCGTGGTCCGCCTGTTGATAGTGTCGTTAAGGTCATTGGGGAAGCAGTTGTGCACCTGCAGGAAGCCGGCGGCGTCGTGCTCGGGGCTGTAGGTGCTGTCCGTGCCGGCCTTGAGCGAGTGCTCGCGCGTCAGCGTGTACATGGAGATGTCACCCAGCGGTGCCGTGCCTCCTGCACTCCCGCTGCCGCCGCCCCCGCCCCCCACCGACGCCTCGTGCGACGACGAGGCCTCGGTGGAGTGCGAGCTCTCGCGCGACGCCCTCCGGCGGTAGCGGAAGCTTGGGATGCGCGAGTAGGGCGAGGATGATGATGCCGAGCGCACCAGGGCGTGGTGACGCGAGTGCAGACGCAGCACCTCCTTGTTGCGCTCGATGTAGATGTTGACGGCCAGCACGGCCACCATCTCCGCCACGATGAAGGACAGCGCGCCAAAGTAGAAGGACCAGCCGTAGTTGTACTGGTTCTTCTTGTCCTCGCCCTTCTTGTCGCCTGGGTCGCCCGTGTTGCTCGAGATGTAGACGATGATCCCGATGATGTTGCTCAGCCCTGGAAACAAGAGGAGGTTGGAGAACAAGGATAGGCTTAGCTGGGTCAAGCATCTTTCCATTTATAGCTACAGGTGTGCTGGATACAGCTCCTTGCATTTTCTGTCTTGCAGCAATGTCAAAAGAGAAACTGTTTCACTTCCACGCGGTAATTTTCCACTGCTGCTTCTGCTAGACTGGTCTCTGGAAGATGTGTTATACCAGCATATATCAGCAGCAGTGATATACCAGCAGCAGTTTGATTCATTTAAATTTATTTAAATCAACTCATTTGAAGTTCTGAGTCTTTTAGACTTCACCCAGCCCACAACCTGTATGCCAAAGTTAATGTCTTGACACCAGAAAGTGAAACTTCCACCATCACATCAATACCCCCAGTGATTTTGTACATATTATTTGCATGTGTAGTGTATGTGAGGTCTCACCTGCGGCCACAAACAAGATGCCAGCACTGAGCAGGATGTTGTTCCTTTTGCTGTAGATGCGGCCCACTGCCACACACAGCCCTCCCAGCAACAGCAAGATGGAGCTCAGGATTGGAAACACACTGGAGGCCCGCACAATGCCTGCTCATCGCACACACACACACATGCACGCACAGACACACACACACATATACACATACATGCAGAGTGATCCTCACTGGTAATACGACACCTGATAACAAAAAGCTATCCGGGGGATGAGTATATTAAAACCACAAAGGCTGGTTACTCACGTAGGAGGTATTCTGAGCTGTCCGTGTCATAGTCATTGTCATCTGGGAAATGATTGATCCGGTAACAGTCTCCTTTATTGATGCCTGCAGGAAAACAGGAGGAAATGTGTCATAAGACTAAAGCAGACATCAGAAAAAAACAATTTTTAATTAATGAAGAATTTAATAAGAAAGCATGATTGTGTGTGTCTGCTTTGTCGCAAATATATTACAGGGAAATCAAATTATCCTCCACCGTTTTGAAAAGAAGACGCAAACAGATTTCGTGCAGATTTGGCATTTGGGTGATATAATGCACTAGTCTACCATTATTGCCATAGTTTAATTTCTCATGTATTTATCTGCATGTAAGAGCCCTCTGCATGCCAATATTTTCAAAGGATGAACATGAAATCCTGAATATCAAATGAATTAGAAAAGGAATCAAAGGCCTGCATCCTCCATCCCCCTGTTTTGGCCAGAACACCAGCAGAGCGCCTGAGTCATACATGCACAAACACTACTTGCGTAACTACTAAAATACCTTACTGCCAAAATAGCCCTTTTTCTGTCAATACATCGAACTCTCACTATCTCATGTCTACCCTAAGCAAGTCTGTCATTGCAAGTATTACGTGCTTGACAAATCATGTTCATGCAGTCTCTGCCAAGTAATTTGGGATTCAACTGAGCACTCTTCCACTTGTTCCTGCTCTTGTCTTTCTCAGTAAAATAAATGGCCATGTCTTCCCTGGGGGATACGCATCTTAGGCTAAAATAGTGGAAAGTGGTTCTTGTTTTTGTAGGATCCAGCTGCCTCCATTCTGAGAACATGGGCATGCATGTTCTTCACCTAGTCAAGGTTAAGCATGACAGACAGCATCAAATCGTCCATTTAGTTAAGCTTGTCACACACGTCTAATGGAGCTTCTCATGGCTCAACCTGACAAGACCAATGACAGTTGATGTCCCAGGTTTCTCGCTATGCCTATCTGTGTGTAAAGCTGAAGTATGTTGCCTGCCTCTCATATGCTACTGAGTATTTACTTAAAACCACTCCATCTCCTCCATCTAAGACTTCACTCTCTCGTGTATGTGTGTATGTCGTGCGTCACCACAGTCCCTCCTTCCTGACAGGTGAACCAACCATTTGAGCTGTGCAAGAGGGCAGGCGAACCAGTCTGCGAGGTTATACGAGGCTGAGCAGATGTGAAGAGGCCCCTGACTGTGTGCATGTGTGTGTGTGTGTGTGTGTGTGGGTGGGTGTGTGTGGGGGGACGACCGACAAAGCCTTGTGTCGGGCCCCTGAGGTGAGACAGTACAACACACTGTTAACTGGGTCTGCTGTTTAATCAGGAGCATCCAATTAATTGGAGTTAAATAGGTCTGAGGAAGTGGAGCACCATGTTTTTTTTCTGCTCTTGGCGAGTCATTGTTTTAAAAAGAAGGTCCTATTAATGGCCTCTAGTGTGAGCGAGACTCTTGGAGTTGATCGAAGCTTTGGCATATGACCAGCTCAGAGATCATGCTCCAAATAGATTTAGACTTCCTTATTTATCGAAATCTGTCCTCACAGTCTAACCAACTGGCAAATATGCTTTAATTACATTTCACACCATCTTCACACACCATTTTAACAAATGTGCGTCACTGCTATATTCTGTATTATTATGCAGTAGAAATGATTAAAGATACAAAACATGGGCTCATATGTATTCGAGTATGTCAGAAGCAAATTTCATGTAGAAAAGCTGCATTGTCTGTCTAGTGTTTGAAGAAAATGGTGTGTTTGAGACATTCCACCTTGATACTGGCATGCTATGATTACCTCTCTCTCTTACTCCCCCCACCTCTCTCTCTCTCCCCATTTTTTTTCTCTTTCTCTCTCTCTCTCTCTGCTCACCTGAGCTGTCATTTCACACTCCATGCAGAGCTCTTCTTTCCATATAATCACCAGGCAACAGCCTACATGTTCTGATGATGGGCCTTGCATGCATGTAATTTGCACTGCACTGCCAGTGCAATAAATATAAGCTATGCTAACCACCTGTAAATAATGCATACTGGACTCGGAGGAAACAAAAGCAATTTCATCTTTTAGGATCTGGAGTCTGAAAGAAATCACTGCTGACAGAAAAATAAGGGTTTGAATCCCGGCTGCGACCGTTGAGCCCTTGAGGAAGGCACTTAACCCTAGGTTGCTCTAGGGGAGACTGGACATAAAGTAATTGATAACTGAGAAATGTAAGTCATTTTAGATAAATGCGTCAGCCAAATGCATAAATGTAAACGACTGAGTCATACACATCAGGGTGAAGTTCAAACTAAGAATGTGGTTTTTAAAAAGGAAGGCTGCACCATCCCACTAGACAACAAACACAACTGCTGTTCAATTATACCCTGACATGTCTGACAGTAAGACTTGTAACCCTCTTCGACTAATGGCACTTAGACCATGCTGCATCTTTATGACTTGCATGCAACTGCCAGCACCTGGATCTTCTTTGTAAATCTGCCACAGCCCATGCATACTGAGACTATTTCTGACATTCATTTCTGTACAGCAGAAAGTTAAATATTCAAAGGATAAATGTCAATGTCAGTGCTGTTTTGTTCATTAACACCTGGATATAATTTAGTGTAACAACCTAAAATGACCAGAACAGACAGTGAAATATAACAGTGTATTTACACATGAGGTCCACTGACAACTGACAATGATCAATGTGATAAGATCAGGGGCTTTGGATATGATAAGATTCTTATGAAGACTGTCCAACAACCTACCTACCTACTCCCATTTTGTACCCTTTGTGACACAAATAGTTTGACATCTCTGTCTTCATATCAGATCTTACTTTCCTTACCATTACCAGATATTATAGAGTATATGGCCTTCGTGGGATCTGTGCTCTCCAGCTGCCATTCTAATTTTGACTGTGAGAAATAATTGCAATGCCACATGCATTTATAACCAGTGAAGTAGAGACAAACAATCTCCCATTAAGAGAAAATGACTAAAACCCAATGCTGTATATATAGAACCTGTTGTATTGATTAGCTGTGTTTTCTTGGGGTTGAGAGTTGATGATTCATTCCTGTTACAACTGAACTCCTATCTTTGACAATAGTGAACAAAGCAGGAGGCTGGAAAGCTTGCATAACTAATGGTTTAATATATCCATTAAACTGAGAGTATAACTCTTTTCGAGCATTGTTGATAATGTATGGCATGTGTATGCGCACCTGTGTGTGTGTGTGTGTGTGTGTGTGTGTATGAGTGTATATGTGTGTGTACAGTATGTGGCTGTGCGAGAGGAGAGTAATTGCACTCGAAGGAACATAATATGCCCGTGTTGCTGCAGGCTCTCCATTATGGGTTCACCTCGCCAGCCTGGTGCTGTGTTTAACAGGCACCGTGCATTAGGCGCTCTCATCTGCCACACCCGTGTGCTCGCCCCGCAGGGACCCAGCACTCGTGAGAGATCAGCCTTCTGCCCACCCCGCCACCCCACCCCCCCACTCTTACCCCCACCCCCACCTCCCTGTTTCTCTCTCTTCCTCATCCTCAGGCTGTCCATCATCATCAGCCTCCCTCTTTCTCTGGGCATGGGCCTTTCACAGAGGCGTGCTGATCATCATTCACCCAGAATTATTCCAGCCGTGCTGTGGCGTGCCACGAGAACAGGAAGAGAGAAACAGAGACAGAGAGAAAAAAAAAACAGGTCCCTGAGGCCTGACTGGAAGAGTAACAGCATTCACAACTGAGCACATCTTCTCCATGGCAACCTCAGGTCTGTTCCCGACAATCTGATTTCCATAATGTCTCCTAGGATGCCTTTGACATCTTCATTGTGCTTTAATACAACAGCCAATAACACTTCTCAGCCCCCATCACATCCAAAACCCATAGCCCATCTTCCAACACCCTCCGGCGCTGTGAGAGTTTGTGAAGAGAGGGGGCAGCAAAACAGCTGTCATAACACTGCTGCTGGTTGTCAGAGATTGTTATTAGTGTAAATGAATCCAGTGAAAGATGATAATATGGCTCACCTGTGGTAAATCTAATGGACTTTCTACAATAATATCTTGAATCTAAACTGTGACCGCAACAATATCATGGGTACAGTTTATTATGTTATTTATGCTCTAAGAAATCATCATATGCTCTTACAACACTTTCAACACAATGCCTTGCCAGTAAGAATTCTTATTTAGATTATTGGTATTCAACATCTCTTATAACATAATTAGAGATTATGAGGCATTGTCCATACTGGCTTCAGCGTCCTCATCAAATACAAAGGCCTGCCTTACACAGTGTCAAGCACTACAC
The DNA here is from genome assembly GCA_015244755.2 of Tenualosa ilisha. Lineage (NCBI taxonomy): Eukaryota > Metazoa > Chordata > Actinopteri > Clupeiformes > Clupeidae > Tenualosa > Tenualosa ilisha. The sequence goes on from PYXC01002370.1 coordinate 3,577,076, forward strand.
CTGCTATAGACGGCCATTGTCTAACTGAAATGCAGAACTGCATACAATTGCAGTGGTTAAGAACCTCAGAATGGGCATCTTCTGAGAACTCCTATCTTTTGGAACGCACTTCTTGCTCGTTTCACGCTCCTTGTTTTGCGTGCAGAGGGCTGGCGGTCGGAAGTCAGAGCCGCTGGCTAATTAGCGACTTGTGGCCTTTCAGCTGCCGCCTTTTAATTACAGATCTGTGGCTCATGCTGAGGATGAAAAAGAGACATTTCTCAACCCCTTTCTATCCCTATCTTCAAAAAAAAAAAAAAAAAATATATATATATATATATACATATATATATATATATACCAGGCTTGGTCTTTTGGTCTCTGACCTGGAAATGGTGTTGTAAAGTGGTAAATTTTTCCCCCACGCGATGGTAACGACTCCATATGAGATAAGTTTTACTTAGCCTGCTTCACAAACATAATGAAAAATAATGAATTAATTGGAATTTAAATAATCTAAATAAATAAATACGCTGTAAAAGTGGGCCTAAATAGTAGTTAAAAATTGCCATCATCGTCCATCATCGTCTTTCAAAGTCTTTGCTTTGCTACTGTGAACTTCAGCACCACAGGAATGGACAGCGCACAACAGATTACCCTCGTAGCGTCATCTTGCGTTCCATGACACGTGCATAAAACCAGGCCAGAACCTGAATCTACGATTCTGACAAACCTATTGGTTGGTTAGCATTCTTCATTTTCGCCTGAACGAGTTAATTTCAGAGATTTCAAACTACATTTAAAAGGGTGACTATCAAAAAGAGACTATTCATATAAAGTTTGAACGTGACCAAGAGCATTTCCTCTACTAGTCTTCTGCTAGAAGTTGACTAGGGTAGGCAATAGACTTCCTAGTTCCAAACGGAAACAGTCACCGAAAAATTCATATCATGGAGTCGACACCATAGATTTACTGTATATGTTTTTTGGAAGCAGGGGTCTACACTGATAAAAAGTTTGATAGATTATGCTACAATAACCATGCAATCGAATTGGATCACCTCCTCCGGTTATCTTCTATATAGTATAAGTCCTTGGCCTTGACAAAATGCAACAGATATATCTAGGGCTATTTTTAAACATTTTAAACTCAACGTTACCATAGTGATTTCAGACATGTTGTTGCCAAGCAACAGCATCAAATACAATAAAGACATGAATGAAAGCAAAGACTAATGCATCTTTCCAAAGCATTCACTGGCTTTCGCCCATTGAGTTAGTGATAGTGAATAAACCTGAGCATCGCAGCTTAGTCAGAGCCACGCCAATATATTTGAAACAGAGAGACGTCAGAAGGGGGATTTGCCATATCCCTGTGCTCGAAAAAGAGCGTAGGCTATTTAACACCAGAAGGCTTTTGTAACTTCCAATACATCCACAGTAAAAAACAAAAACAAACTTGAAGCCTGATTTATCTTGTTTTTCTCCTCTAAATATAAAGACATCCCTATCTGTTTACGTCTCATTTTTTCAGTCATTCCTCCTCTAACTTTACAAACGAGATGTCAGAGAGATGTAGGCTAAATATCTGTGCACAGGTGTCTTCACTCAAACCAAGCTGCAAGAGCTGCCATGGACAAAAACCTCATCATGCTTTTACGCTGTCATTTCACCTGACAAGCGAACAATGGAATGCAACAAATTATTTGATTAGGCTATACTTATGATTTTTTCAGGTCGTCTTGTTTATTTTGTAATTTTGAACATTATTTGGAAAGAAAAGGAAACAATGGTTATAACGGAAGTCTTACCTTCTATACAGCAGATTCTCCACAAACCGGAGTGCGTAAGATCGCCCTTAACGTTAGTTTTCTTAGTTTCGTCCGTGGTGATATTGGTGGCATTACAAATATATGCCCGTGAATAAAGCCAGTAGTCGGTACCTATAGCGATGGTCATCAAACTGAAAGCAGCGAAAGCTCCCGCAGTGGCAAGCAGCATTTGAACCCCTCGGTCGCACCAAGCCATCACGCCTCATACTAACCCGAGTCCCGGTTAACACACGAGGAGTGTCACGGCGCGCATCCCATGTTCAGGGTGTCCACTGACTGTGCGCCTTTGTTTCCTCACACTGTCGGAGCCGAAGACGACTTTTATCGCAGATGTCATCCCAGTGCGCACATCTCTCGCGCCGCCAAACTTGAGCTCTCCGAAAGGTTCAACGGTTGCGCATCTGCGCCTTAACCACTGGTAGCCACAAATTTAAATAAATTACACGTAAAGTACTCTTTCCCTGGAGGCACTCAACACAAACTTTACCTTCTCTAACTGCTTACTCTCGGGTATAAAATAAAAGTTAGCTTTAGACAAAAATGAGCAGCTGACATCTACTGTGTGATATGCCGACTGATGAAAGCGATGCCGTAGGTTGCGTGAGAGGGAGAGTGTTGAATATGCAGGATCTAGGTCTACTACTTCAAGCTCTTCAGAAATGTTTTACCAGTCAACTTAAGGAATTTGAAATTCAGGACAGAGTGCAGATTGGTGCCTTTCTTGTTACCTTATATTCTCCATCATCTGTTTTCGTAGATCCCCGTTTGCAGAATAGTGTAAGGATCAGCCTACTAGTCCATGAGAATATATAATATAGGTTTGTGGTTATTTTCAAAGTTCTGTTAGTTTGTGGTAGTAAACCACACGTGTAAGGATGGATAAAGAGGCCTTACTGTGTAAGACATGGCAGGTTACGGATAGCTTGCAACTTTAGTCTGTGTATTTGTTATTGGTTTAGAATTGTGAAGTAAATATATAGACATTAGTTACTTGTTGCTGGAAATAGACCCTTATGTTGATTTGTCATAAATATATCTAACATAGGCCACCTTGTTTCATCTACTGTCATTTCAGAGGCCTAAGTCTTACTGATGTCACACGGTATTTAATTTTGTATGATATTGATGTCTTATCTTTCTTAAGTAGTACTGTTTGGAAGGAGCTGTATGGCCTAAGGCCACTGAAAGTGTGTTAAGTAGAAGAGGAGAAGGTCATGGCAGCATTGATTTCATGAGTTGTGCAAGCAGAATGGCACCTCCAGCTAGATAATTAGTGGTTTGCATTTGGCAATATGGCAGCACCCTGCTCTGCTGGTAAAAACACACCATTGAGCACACTGGTCATTACATCATAAATAGCACACTGTAAACATGAAATTAAATAGGCAGCAAGTCAACCCTTTTTATTAATGAATGGAAGACACCATCACAAATTTTAGACTAAACTCACACAACAACACTCTGGACGTGCACTTAACTTTGTTACCCAAACATACACCTCAGTGGTTCCATTCACAAACACCACAAAGGGATGAGCTATCTTGTTAAACTATCACATTAGACCCGAGTCATTCAAAATACTACTACTCAACATTGTGAGTACACAGCATCTTTCATTGGTCTGGGTTAATGGTTTTCTTCTGACTAGAATGATTTCTTATGTTAATAATAGGTCCATTACATGGCTGTAACACCCATATGGAACTCGGTGGGCTCTAGCTGAGCTTTATAATTCAACTTAGTTCTATCAAGCTTGTGTAATCTGTGACAAATAACCGTCAAATCATTTATAGACAGAGCCCGTTGGAAGAAGTAGTGCCTGGCGGAGGTTGCTAAGCACCGAGCAGAGTGCCATGTCAATAATTATTTTCCGAGACTCCTACAGTGATGACTGTTGCCAGAGATGGCCTGTTACCAATCTGCCAGTCCTGTCTCTAGTTTTACTGTCCTTCAAATGGGATTGCCTTATCAGCACCTTAAAGAAATTATGTGATGCTTCAAATCACAATATACAAGACATCACACTGACTTGCACTAGTTTGCAACATCAATTAGGACGATTTCTGTACTTTTGAGAAAGTCAGATTGTAAAGCCAAGAATAGATAATTTTAATGGCTCTTGGCAGTATTTTGATTCAAAATACCCACTGAAATAACATTTCATTCTAATTTGTGACCAACATTAAAAATAAAACAAAGAATTTCAAAACTGACATGAATTGTACACAGATTAGTTCCGTATAATGACTCTTTTTACCACTTTTCCTCCGACATCGATCTTTGGCCAACGATCCTCCCTCAGGCCTCCTCAAAGAGCCAGGGATGAGCTGTGCTGTAATGGAAGAGCTCAGGCATGGCTGTGTTGTCAGCAGGCTTGATGAAGAGCTGTTAGTATTTCAGCAACTCACCGTCACAGTTGGATAAACAGAGGGAGACTGAAGCAAACCATGTGGCCATGTTTGCATTTTTTCTCCCTCAAGCAGAACAAGGTGAACTTTCCTGTTGCGTTGTTCAAACAGGAGATACTGATAATCCTATAAACAGGATTATCAGTGTGGTATTTATGAGCATGGTGGCATGTTTCCAGTCATCCAACAATGCTCTTGGTTTTTAACAGCATTGTAAAGGTTGAAACGCGTGGTGTTGAACAAACTAACATTTCTGTGGTTCCCATTTAAAGCATCTCTGCTTTCTGTGCCAATGTTTACTCATACAATCCTCAAAAGAGACTAGACATTTCTGTGGCTCAGTCATGTGAGTCTGTATTTCCTTTATATATATATGTCTGTGTGTGTGTGTGTGTGTGTGTGTGTAAAATAATACTTCACACTTATGAGGTCTCCTTTCAATGTACCCACTTCTTGTTATGATCATCAAAGTAGTTCTGTCAGAAACAATTATTTTGTCCCTATTGAGAATGTTCCATTAATCACTTGTACTTGATGTCTCTCTATGACAAATCTGTTCTGTTAACACAACCACTTGCGTTAAAAGACATGTCATCAATGAATATTTATGCCACAGCGTTAAAACAACACCAAGCCTGCTTTCCAGTCAAATGTTAAAGTCTGACTGAGCAATTTAGACCACAACAACTTAATGCTTGATACATTTTGACAGGTAACATTCATCTACTCTGTAACTATGTATGAATAAAACAGATGGTCACAACACTGGATTTATCTTTCTGAGCCTTCTGATGTCTTAGCCATCGCTAAAAACAAGGCTCGGCTGCCACCTACTGCACAACATTGCACATTTCTACTTGCACCAAGGTGTGTTCAACGCGTTAATTGCTACTATCAAGGCAATTATTCAGCTGCCTGTGGGATTACTACCGTTGAGTTTACTTACAATATTTTGACTTTGTTTACACCACATATAATCAGAAGAGCCTTATAACAAGATCTGTCAATTCAGAAATCCAGCTGATACCTCTTATACTACTGATGACAGATGTCAGGGCTAGGATTCCTAGTGGGAAGTCCCACATAGAGAGCTCAAAGCATTTTGAAAACCAGGTGAATCTTTCATGGTACTCTAGATATGGTATATTGACTATAAAGACAATATACCAAGATGATTGTTCATAGATGCACAGTGAAAAGTGAACCAACCACTGAACACAAAAATTATCAGATCTAACATGACCAATTTATCTTTAGGACAACCACAGTGAAAACCAGAGACAGAATAGCCAGAAGTCACCCAAAGTGGAAAATTTAATAGACTCAACAGAAAGACAAAATAACTCCACTGTCACACTGCTTATAGACATCAGTCGGTCCTGTACTTCACATTTAAAAATGTGTTAAAAATGTGTTTACCTGTTAGCAATGCAGCTCACACATCTAGTACATCATATTAGGCACAAGGTGGATAGGGAAGATGTGTTTACAGCACTGTATACCTCTCATTTGTTAACAGGGTTTCCTATTGTCTGACTACAGGTCCATTTCTTTAGGGCTTCCCCATAAAGCTTTATAATGCCTCTATAAACCCTACATAAAAAAAAAAAAAAAAAATTAAATAAAAAAAAAAACAAATGTCAGTAGTGACTTCAATAATCCCTTATGTAGCTCTATGGTCATTAAAACATCATAAAACATGATGTGAAACACAGCAGACCTATGAGCAGCAAGTCTAAGTCTAACATGATATGTAGGGTGTATAAAGGCCTTATAACAGATTATAAAAGGGTGTCTTTTACAATCTACCCACCGGCCATGACCCTTCATTGCAGCAGTGGGACAATGCAGGACAAGTGGCCGAGGTTCTGGCATCCATTGAGCCAGCGCTGGACATTAGCAGGGGCAGAGTTGGCAGTGGTGCCTGTCTTCAGGAGACAACAAGCACAAACCACGTCGGCCAGCGAGAGCTCGGCGCCGGCTAGCCAGGGCCCACGGCCCAGAGCGGCATTGAGTGACCGCAATACTGCCGCCTGCTCCTTGGCACTGCCCTCGGACAGCTGGAAGAAGGCCGTGTCCACCCAGCTGTCGGACATCGTGGCGGCTGCAGGGTCGCGGGGCTCCAAGCCCACTAGGCGGGACAGGAAGCGTGCTACGTTGCCCTCGCCCTCAATGGGGCACATATTATTCACGCTGAACTTCATCTGGAGTCTGGGCACTGGGAGTAACACAAAGAGAAGACACAGGGAGGCATTTAGATGACTACGAGGCCACTAATTTGAAATCCATCTAACAGGGTATATGGTCTATTCAAAGTCATTAATTGCATTTGTTTTTTGCGGCTAAGCAGATAGCCTAGATTTCTAATTTTCAATAACAGGTATCATTCTTGTAACAAATGAGTGTGTGTAAACAACAGAACCATAGGCGTTCTCCTTTAACCTAAAAAATTTATGTAACTTCACACTTATACATAATTTTAAGCATAGATACAGATATCTATTACTTGATACCTGAACAGACAATGTGAGATTATAACGATATAATGCTAGATAGAGGCTCCTGGCATTCTCATTGTGTGCTTGGTTCAGCACTACCTACTGTTAACAGCTGGACCACCTTCCTACATGCCCGTGCTTTAACTCACCATCTTTCCATATGAGGGTGAAGCCCAGCTGGAAGCGCTGACGTTTGTAGCTGTCAGCGTGCCGTGGCCCCAGGCAGTTCAGCAGCTTAGGCGGGACAGAAGAGACGGAGGAGTGGACATGGACCGTGGACAGCACACGATACCGCTGGCACAGGAGCCCGTGGAGCACCAGCAGGCTTAGTGGAGGACTGGATGGATTGGCATTGATCACAATGTCTCGCAGAGCACCAAGGTCCTGTGTGGGTTGATCCGACGACAATGTAATGGTAAATGGCCAGAGTATTAACAAACACAGCAATGTTTTCACAATAATGAAAAGCTGCTGTGTAGCTTTGCCCAGTAACACACAAATACGCAGAAGTAAACTCTAGGGTCACAAACGAAGGCGTGGAATTTTTACTTTTTTACAATTTGCAATAATCTAAGGTGGGCTAAACTGACAGTGAGGTTGGGTTAGCTAAGCTGGTTAGTTAACAACAACAGAAATACAAAAACTGAATGTATTTACTCCAGTGAAATAATGTATTATACATATTATGTAGTTCTTGGGGTCAGCTGCAGTTCTGTAGCCTCAGTACCCTTGTATTTCTAGGAATAATCTGTGCATGTAAGAAAGAAATGCACAGTGTGTGTAGGGGGTGTGGCCTCAAGAGTAGTTAGACATATGTTCAGTGTAGAGTATATGTTAAACCGAATCAGCACTAAGGGAGCTATGTTTAGTAGTTTTAGGTTAGAACATCCAAGAATGGCATTGAAACTGCTACAGAATGTGAAGGAACAACCATAATGGTGTCAAAACACAAGGAGTCAAAATGCAAGTGAATGCAAAGCTGCATTCAAGACCCCTTGAAAATGAAGGTAATTCATGAAAAGCCACATAGCAGCTCCAAATATGGTCGTTTTAATTGTAGTTATGCTGAAAGATGTGTTTTTTCCAACTACGTCTGATTTCCATGTTATATGCTAACCTTTCAAAATTTCCAGTTTATAGTGCGGTTAATTCAAATAATATTTCCACATTCTCATAAATTTCCATTAACTCCCATGGAAAGTTCTCAACTTTCAGAGGGTGCATTTTATTTAGGTTACCACCAATTCATTTCAGTTAACACTAACAATACTACATTATTACCATCATGAAACACGTGTTTACGCATGGGCAATACACATCAATAGAAAACCTGTCAAGCAGGTTCTTTAGTCAGAGTTTCGATTTACCATACCTTTCCCAATAAGGAGTCCAAGTCCGCCACTTCTTTAGGAGCAGACATTAGGGCAGCTGAAGACAGTGATGTGGCATCAAGGTCAGCATCAGGGGTGGTCACGGTCTTAGCCAGTCCGTCTACTGCAGCTTTCAACTCGTAGAGTCTGCGCAAGATTTCATCCTGACGCTGCTCCAGGGCTTTCAGGGCTGGATCTACCTCACCATTCTGGTTGGACGGGACACACGGGTGATAAGTGATGAGAGAAAATTCTCAAAATTGAATGTCACTTTGTTGTCAACAGATAAACATGTCTGAGAGCCACGGGAATGCGAGGCTGTGAGCTTAAGTAGACAGAACGAGGACATGAGACACACTGCACATCACAATCTAAGGACAACAAGTTAATAACACTCACTCCAAAGACACGTTAGCCGTGCATTTAAACAAGAGCATGTGTGTGACCCTACTCATTTCAACTGCCTGAGTAAGATAACCGTGGATAGGCGAGAACTGATTAAAAAGAGGAGACCAAAATACGATACGTGGCCACCATTGCATCAGCAGGGAAGTCCCAGGGATGCTAACTGCTGCTAACCTTAGCTAAAATCTGACTATCCTGATCGGGCGCCGAGAATAATGAATGTGACGGCTAGCCCTGCCACACAACGCGAAATAACCTCCCGACAGGGCTGTCTGTAGAATAGTATACTAATAGGAGCTAGCAAGTTAACTAGATCCCAAACTCTATTTACCTGTAGCACATTGTCGATGCAGCTGCCACTGTCAGGCTGTGCATGGATGTTCGGTAACTTGTACATGCACGTCGGCAAATCAACTTTTATGTCACCCCCACTGGTGGGCTTTACCTGATACATAGGCATGACTTCGGATGAATTATGATACTCCCAAACAGAATAATTACAAAATAAAATTCCCTGGGTTTTTAATTTAAACCGTTATATTTATCATTACACACTCCTATCAGAGTGTCAGATGCAACCAAGAAGCCGACGCTGACAGGAAAAGGCCCTTCTTTGGAGGACGTCATATCCGGCGAGTCTGGCCTACTTGCGCATGTGAGAAATAAAATAATTTGTCAGATTTATTTCTTGCTTTCCTTTCATGCATGAATTATGAGGCTAAATGACCGGGGAGATTTCTCACGTAAAATATGTCTATAACTTATCCGGTACATATCTAATAGACTTTCCAGTATATGTATTGATATCACGTAGGCTACAATCGTCTGTAGCTATTAGGCGCATCTACTAGGCCTACAGTTTGAGCAACACATCACAAAATTCGTAGGCCTACAAAATTTTCCGAAATACCATGTACATGCCTTTTTCTCGTCACGTTTCGATTAGGCCTACTCCAACAGCTTTTTTTTTGCTTGTTTCAAGCAAAAAATAAACATTTTGTTCAGAATTCATTTGAATTCTTCCTGAAGCCTGTCACAAGACTGAAGGGAATGGGGTGTTTAGTGTCATGGGCCATAGGTTTTGGAATGATCTACCTGGGTTCTCCTAAAAACACTGTATACAAAAGCCTGTTTTGTTCAAGTTGAAAAGTTTTATTTCATTAACTTTGTTGTTATGTATTGCTTTACTCCTCCAACTTTGTAACTATTTTTAAATTGTATGGCTCTTTGTAACTTTGTTTTGAATGGCACAAAAAAGGAAAACAAAGCAAGTTCCTGTCTTCAATGTTCCTTTCTAAAGGGGAAAATTTGCCATACATTGGGGCAACCATGGTCTATTAGTTATGAACTTGCATTTGTGACTGAAGGGTGGTCAAACATCGCTCTCCCATGTCAACATCCACAGCTGAGGTGCCCTTGTGCTATACATCTAACCTCTCGCTGCTCCCTGGCAGCTGCAGCAATAGGCTCCATTGCACTGGGGTTAGTATGTGTTTGCTAACTGTGTGTTTCTGTGGGTCTTGACTTCTGAGGGTAAAGCGCAGAAGCTGAATTTCCCTCAGAAGTCAAGAGAGTATATAATGATAACATATAACATGGAATAATTACATATAATAACACATTTAATGTGATCTTGAACTACAGCTGCTGCCATTGCAGCTGCCACTCCCTTTCTGCTGTGACTCCATAAATAAATAAGGAGAAATCAAACTCAAACTGGAAAATTAAGACACCTCATTTTGTCGTGAGTGTAGTGAACTAACTTACACAAATTGTCAGAGATATCAGAAGATCTCTGATATTCTGCTTGATGATTCATTAATCATTGCAGTAACAAGGAAAATCTTCATTTTGTGTGACACTACCAACATACATACATTAGCTTCTTTTGATGTGGTCAGAAATGTGATTACGGTACTGTTAGAGAAAATGCCAGCTGCATCTTTTTATACTTATTTGTTATGTTTCTGTCAATTGTTTGATACAAAGTAAAAGAAAAAGGTCATTAAAACAGCATGTCAGCATAATTGTTCCCATGTACTTTGCATTTTCCTGCCCTCTTCTGTTATTCATCTAATGCAACAGTAGTAGAGGCCCCGTGCAACCCACAAACACAAAGAGGACATGTAGGGAAGTGAGTGGCAAAAGGAGAGACACAGTATATAATGGGAGACATATCTCAGTAAGAGTACAACACACATTTTAGGAGGTTGTTCTTGTGATAGCGCTCAAGATAAATTGTAAACAATGTCCAGTTAACATCTTGTAAGCAGCCGTAACTACATACATCTGCTCTCTACTACCAATATCTGATCTACACAGCTTATGTGAGAAACAAAAACATAAAATTCACATAATGTATGTTAATTTTAATTAAAATATGGAAATGAAATGCAATAAAATTAATTCGTTTCTGTCTGAGCTTTTGATGCATGTTCGCAGAGGCTTGGTGATGGACAGGAAGAATCTGGTGAAAATGTTGCGCTTCTTGGATCTCTCTGCTGCTGAATTTGGAGCACAGGCATTTTCCCTCTGTGACCTGGAGGCAGCTGCTTTACTGCCTTCAACTTCAGTATCACCAACAGATTGCCACGGTTCACATGAGACATATAACAAGTACAGTATAAAAGGATAATAATAATAATAATAATACACATATGACTTACCGGTGATGACCACAGAGGATGTAAAGGTTATGTTCTCCTGCAAATGGTTTTGCCTCAGTGTATCAGTGCCCGATGCATATGCCTGGTTTGACTCCATAACGCCCACAGCATTTCTCCTTCTAGAAAAATACTACAATGCAAGAATAAATGCATGATATGTCACTTAATTATGCTCAGTATTTTCAACATACTATCATGTGTGGCAGTGATGGTCCTGGCCTAGGAAATTGCCTTCCTTCCCAAAAACCACCACTGATACACAATAAGATACAGCTGACATTGTGGAAAAAAAAAACTCTCAATGTCTTTGGGTATTTAATGGTACCTTTTTGTGGTTCCGCACTTTGGAGATCATCCTTTTCGGTTGGGCATCCCCAACATCTTTATTTAACTCCTTTGTATTAGCTGCAGCGGCTTTGATGAGTTTCTGGGATGCACAAGTTTCCTTCCCCTGTGAACTCTCACAAGAGGCAACTGGTTGGTCTTCTGTTACTGAATCAACACACTGCAAAGCTGCCAGACTCCTCTTAGATTTAGACAGCCCAGTTATATTCCCTAAGACCATGAACAGCTTGACTTGATCATGTACTTCTGAGAACATCGTAATGGCATCAGTACAGAATCTCTCTTCACCAACTTCTTTTGCTGCAAGAACCTCCACAACAGTGTCAACAGTGTCCATTAAGATGGTCCGTGCTGTGGTAAGGTAAGATAAAATAGCATTCTTCCATGGTTTGGATATAAACTGGCTCCCAACCAGTGGGCAGCTGACATATCTTAGCAGCACACACAGGACTGCCTTGTGGACCTGCATCTGAAAATCAGCGGTGAGGTGAATGGGAGGTACTTGTTCTATAGCCCTGTAGAAGGAGTCAAGTGAGAGTTTATTTTCACAGGCCTTTGGAGAAGCCAAGACTCTGATCATCTTGGCCACCACACGTGATAAGTGAGTGGCTGCTTTAGCACTCTCCTGGTTGAGACATGACTTCTTCATGACTGACAAGATGGCAGTCACCACTTCCTGTGTCACATCACTTGCTCCCAATGCCTTTAGTGCTCTCGTGTCCAAAAGCCTGCTAGTATCTGGCTTTTGAACAGAAAGGTCCAGTGCCTCCAGTCTACTGAAGAACCCTTTTACAGTCTCCTCCTTCAGTTGAACCCATCGGGCCATGAGGCCATCACCAGACCCAGTAAATAGTCCACTTAAGGAAATCTTTTTAATGGCCTCCAGACATGCACCTTTGGCCTCATGAAGAATTTCCACGCACAAGGCATGGACAAAAGGTATGTCCAAAGGAGACCTAGGAAATCAAATATTATGTAAGGTCAGCCTATTGAGATATGATAGAGTTTACATTTATCTGTTACACCTTCGGCATAGCCTATCATTTTATTTATTTTTTTTTTTATAGGAGTCACTTACCTTTTCAGTGAGGAGTCTGTTGAGTCAGCAGTGCCAGGTGACTTCCTGGGCAGCTCTGATCCAAAGATTTGGACAATTGGTTTGAACGTTTGGTATGCGGTCCTTGACAGAGCTGAAATCATGTTTACACATTCTTCCACAAAGTCCAGTCTTGCCATCTGAACAAAAAACACAAAGTTATAGAAGACCGAGTAACACCAACTGAACATTTTTTAAAATCTATTTATACAGTTATTTATTTATTAATGGTCTACAAGCTAAATGAGCAATTGCTGTAAAGACGTACATCAGACATTCCTCCCGTTACAGCCATCCACTGCCTGGGGAGTAAAAAGTCATAGAACATAGTTAAGGTCAAGAATCGTGGGTCTAGCCTACATGGCAGGTGTAATATGAACCAACTGTGCTGAACAAGAAAACTGACAAAGTTATAGGCTACATACTCATCATTTAGATTCTCAATGACAGCAGCCACATCACAGAGGACAGAGCTGTCGCATCTCTCACTTCCTCTGGGCTGATGTGCATGCACAATAAGATGGCCTTGGATTGGCCCACACTCAGACATGTTTGAAAATTCTCTGGAAAAAAAGAATGACAAGTACAGTAGGCTTATCATAGAAAGTTTAACACGAGGCGCTACGCACTAAACGGGTTTTTAGACACAAAATGGTCCCGACCAAACGTATTATCGGTTTCTAGAAGAGTACTTTTTTGTTCTAGCTTGGTTAGGAATTTGATCACGTCTGATATTTACAGTAGTTTATAAAGATTTTGTTAACTTTCGTCGAACCTAATCCTACCTCTTGTTTCGTGTTAACCGTCGTGTATCTGACTGATTTGATTACTGGGACGTTCAAACAAACATTTCCCAACATTCTACTTTGCAACATTCTAACGTTCTACCTGGCAGCGTTCTAACTCTAAGACTGATGATGCTGAGGCCGCTCTAAAGTTCTTGACCAAATATGGATTTCCGAGCATTTTTATTTTCTATTATTCGGCATACGTCTTTTTTCCAAACCCTGAAGTCTACAAACGACAATAAAAACACCTCGTCCTTAAAAAAATAATAGACAATCTTTAAATATACAATAATTTAACACATTAGTACAATAAAAGCAATAAATAAAAATATCATTGCAAAAATGGCCCAAATTTAGATTAATCTTAAATTAATCTATTAGTCTAGGCTAGAGTCATTGTCTACAATGGTGGCTCGGCTAGGAATAAAAAAGAGCATTATATGGCCCCAATAATGCACACTTGGCAAAACAGAGATCCTTGCGTTCCATCACATGGCAAAACAAAGTATGCCATCTGTTGATTGTTTTATGGATAACATCAAGCCCGTGGCAAAGAATTGTATCTAGGCATGTAGCCTATAAAACAGGCTGGCCTATTTTCTAAAATAAGGCCTAAAACACATTTGCCATGAAACATCATTGATTCATTCACTTTCAAGTAGGCCTATTAGTTAAACATAGGCTAGAAAATATAGCCCACCATAATATTATTTACAGGTAGGTTTGATCTTTTTTTAACTAAACTGGGTCAGAGAGCTCAAAACCCCTTTAATCGGAATTTAGCCTTATCACTAATGTATGTGGTGTCCACGACAGTAGACAGTTTTTTGACCCCTTTCATTTGCATCTATAGAAAAAATACGTTATCATCTGCTGTGCCTACCATCAGCAACATTTTCACCCACAGAAGAGAACTTAAAATGTCATGATGAAATTTTTATACTTTTATTCCCCTTAGGGCCTATGTTTCTCGAATTAAAGTAGCCCATTTAACTTGAGAACCAGTCATTATGAAATTACGGGTGTTATGTTGCAGTAAATAATGCAGCAAATATTAATGAAGGCAATGATCATACAACAACAAAGCGAAGACTTCCAGGAGATTCCCTCTGTCTGTCCTCTGTCGTGTACACTGTGCATGAAAAGGCTACATAAGGGATACCTCTGGGCAAATCCCATAAATAAACTTATGGCTTCTGAATGACAAATAAAATTTGCATTTTATTAAACATTTTCAGCCATTTATATTACAGACATGATTCTACGAGAGACACCTGTTCTATTTAGCATTGCCTCTTTTTATTTATGAATAAGGTTTGAGATTCAGGCACAGTTGCCTCTCAATGCAGATTTATTGGCTCTTTATAGGGAACGTTCCCTATTCTCCCACTAGAGGGCAGACCAATGCAGTGTTTTTCAGAGCCTGGGGGGTATTTCAGAAAGCGGGTTTACTGCCTTAACTGGGTCTGTTAACCCAGAGTAAGCGGTAAACTTGGGTTTTCAGTTCCAAAATGGTCAGGTTAAGTAAGTCACTATGGTAACATACGCTCTGAACATAACCTGTAGGGAGTAGGTTTTGTTGTGGTTTTGTTCATGTTATGTTGAGTTTATTGGTTACGTTTGGGGTATTTCACATGCATGTTTAAGCAAGCCCCCTGTGAAACTTGCTACTCAATGGTCTTTCCTTTTCGGAGGGTTTACAATATTGCCATTTAGGCCCAAATTGTCCTGTTATTAACTTTGAGAGGGTTATAAGACCACGATATGACATCTTGGCTTTTCACAATGATCTGGGACAATGCAACTGTTGTGAGCGGTGTCTGTGATATTTTAATATTTAACCTTATCCATTCTGATATTTCTATGTTTATGCTCATGAATCCACACTCAATTGACTGGGAGTTTTTGTACAGTGCTGGAGACAGCAGTTCATGCACACCTTCATTCGTTTTTCTGGCCACAAACCCACAAGGATATTAAGATTAAACAATAGAGAGATTTCAGTATATGCATGCCCTGAAAGTCCGTCCTGAAAGGGACTGCGACATAATTCTTGCATCTGCCAATGTGCCATATTGCACAACACTGCGACGTTACACAATGAATCACCCTTAATTGAAGAGCTGGTGCTCGAGGAACTCATAGGATGTGAGAAAAGGTCGTAGTGCATGATTAAATCCGTCACAAGCACTTCAATGGAAATAATTATGCAACACCTTCTTTGTATTGTTTCCCCATTGCATGCTTCATTGTCTGAAAAAAACAAACACTGCATTATAGATCCAACAATATCATACACTGACAGGTTGCTGTTCTACGGAGCCCCTAAAGTGACATGAGAAAACTTTTATGTTTTTGGTGCGCACCTGAATTTTCAGTTTCTGGAATACCCCACTGGTGTTTTTTGTTGTTGTTGTTGTCATTTGTTTGTTTTTTGCAGGCATCCCAAAGGGCGATGACATGGTACAGACATCTTGCCATTTGCAACATCACCAGTGTTCAGACATTGTCGCCTAGGTCAGTACCATAAGGTATGCCCTCTCTCTGTACATCTCGATAAGTGACAAAGTAAAATTCTGACAACTTCTTCAAACCATCAGTTAAGGAGGTTTTGTGAGTCTGGTAAAAACAAAACTTTAGGTTATTCTCTGCTCCTTGTCAGATTACCCTGGATCGTTACTGGAGGCATGACTCTAAGGGCGTCAGGATGTTCTCTGCCTCAAACACTAAAAAGTGTCAGGAGTGACGACACTTGACACTTGATATGGCGCTACAGACAGTTAGATATGGGACATAGTCATATGGGACATGGTCATTTACCACTGGCAAATGTTCTGCTAGTCATTGGCTGGTAAAGGATCTGGTGCCCATTTCATGGCTAATCATGTCTGTTCTTTTCTGGCCCAGTCATTTGGACATCATGGTTTGCCATTTTCTCTCAGAGGCCATCAGTTGAACCCCTCTGCCCCATCTGCTCTAGTGGCCACTGACACACAGAGCACCAGGGCCATCTGGCACTATGTTGTTTGCAAGCTTTGCATCTTTTCGGAAATCTCTCAAAAAACTAAGTGGGATAGTTCTCCACTCCCCCCCACCCCCAGCGCACACCCACACACACACACACACACACACACACAGACACGCACACTCTTAAAACATTATTTTTTTGGGAGTGTGCAAAGGCTGTATATAGCTGGGCATCCTGTCTCTCTTTGATCACCCTTATCATGTGTGTTTTCCATTCATCCCACTTCAGACTTATCACTGTCATTTTATTCCCAGGTTGTCATGAAAATTGTGAGGTAGCCTAGGCTATACAAGGCAAGGCAAGGCAAGTTCATTTATATAGTGCATTTCATACACAAAGGAATTTCAGTGTGCTTTACAAAGTTAAAAGCAAAGTACAGTAGATGAAAGAAAGTAAAAGCACAAAAATGACAATAGAATTAATGGCATAAAATTATTAGCATAAAAGCTAAAGTGTACAGAGTATGAAAAGAAAGATGCAGTGTACATTTGCAAGCAAGTTGTACTGGTTACAGTTAAAACCGACCTGAGATCCGATCACACTAGGCTGTGCCAGGGCAGGCCATAGTCTGACTGATCCGGCCCCATTGCACTCTGAACAATTGGCCTGTTGTATGTTTTGTCATGCATTTTCTACGAGGTGCACTGTATATCAAGAAACTTTTCACATACACACGAGAAGTTCACATACCTGCATACACATAAACATGAATTGCCTGTCCCTCAATCATTGGTTGGAACAGTTTTGTTGTTGTTGTTTGCATTTGCTGATCTATAGGCTCAAAACCAAAAACTTTAGTGTCTCATTTTTGGTTTGGGATTTTGTTATACATCACATCTGTAGTACATATGTAGCTAATGAGAGGTTTGATAATGCTAATGGTTTTGACAGTGCTTTTACAATGCATCACAGGGAGCCTTTCTGCTTATGACAGCATTGCTAAGCCATCTACAGTTGCAATCAAAATGATTCTGCCAATAGGTTTACGGGCAAACTTTATAAATACATAAAATTAGAGCTATTTAAATGGCTCAACCCAACTATCACAAGGTGTTGGCCGTGCTAGAAAACGTTCCTTAGAGGAGCGAAGTGGTCGTCAGGTGACATAGGGCTTCAGGAGAGTATTCAGATAGATGGGAGCAGAGCCATCATTCACCCTGTAGGCCACCATAAGTGCCTTGAATTTAATGCGAGCAGCCAAGGGTAACCAGTGAAGTTCAATGAACAGAGGTGTGACATGTGCCCTTTTTGGCTGGTTAAAGACCAGACGTGCAGCTGCATTCTGGATCATCTGTAGTGGTCTCACCGCACAGGCTGGTAGGCCTGATAGGAGAACATTGCAGTAGTCAAGACGAGAGATAACCAGGGTCTGTACATGGAGCTGGGTTGCATGTTGGGTTAGGTACGACCTGATCTTCCTTATGTTGAATAGGGAAAAACGGCACGACCGAGCCACAGAGGCAACGTGATCTGCAAAGGTCAGTTGGTCATCGATCAAGTCACCTAGGTTTCTTGCCACTTTGGTGGGAGAAACAGACAGGGAGTCGATCTTGATACTGATATCGTGATGTATGGCTTGTTTGGCTGGGAGGACCACAAGTTCAGTTTTGGAGAGATTTAGTTGGAGGTGATGTCCTTTCATCCATGCAGATATATCAGAGAGACAGTCCGAGATCCGTGTTGATACTGTGGAGTTGTCAGGCGGAAAGGACAGATAGAGCTGGGTATCATCAGCATAGCAGTGGTAAGAAAAGCCATGGGAGTGGATGATTGAGCCCAGCGAGGTGATGTACAGGGCGAAGAGAAGGGGCCCCAGCACAGATCCTTAGGGTACTCCTGTGGTGAGTTGGTGAAGTGCCGATGTCTGTCCTAGCCATGATACGTTGAACGACCGTCCAGTAAGATAGGACTTGAACCAGGAGTGCGCTGTGCCATCAATGCCCATGTTGGTCAGCTTGTCCAGTAGGATGCTGTGGTTGACCATGTCAAATGCTGCTGATAGGTCCAGCAGGATGAGCACTGAGGATTGACCTGCCGCTCTGGCCTCTTTTAATGCTTCCGTCACAGACAGAAGCGCCGTTTCAGTGGAGTGGCCACTTCTGAAACCGGATTGGTTGGAGTCGAGGAGGTTGTTCTGAGTGAGAAATCCTGTGACCTGTTTAAAGACAGCTCGTTCAATGGCTTTGGAAAGGAAGGGAAGAAGAGATACAGGCCGGTAGTTCTCCACTTGAGTGGGAGCGAGGGATGTTTTTTTGAGCAGCGGTGTTACCTGGGCTTGTTTGAAGGCAGTGGGAAATGTACCCCTAGTTAGTGAAGCATTGACCACATGTGTGGTTGCTGTCACAATGGTGGGGGTTATGGCCTGAAGAAGGGTTGTTAGGATAGGGTCCAGAAGACAAGAGGTAGACCCGCTGTCTGTGAGAAGCTTAGACACCTCTGCCTCGGGGAGAGGAGTGAAAGAAGAAAAGGAAGCAGTTGGTTTAGAGAGGCTAGGAGAAGGAACCTCTGTAGATTGGTTTGGGAACTGACTACTAATTG
The DNA here is from genome assembly GCA_015244755.2 of Tenualosa ilisha. NCBI lineage: Eukaryota > Metazoa > Chordata > Actinopteri > Clupeiformes > Clupeidae > Tenualosa > Tenualosa ilisha. The sequence goes on from PYXC01002370.1 coordinate 3,596,029, forward strand.
CTGCAACTTTGTTAGTGAAGAATGCAGCAAAAGCTGTGAGGTTAGTTGGAGGAGGTGGGTTTAGTAAAGATTTAGAGGTGGAAAAGAGTTTCTTGGTGTCCGTGGCATTGTGAATCTTGTCGTGATAGAAAGCCTTTTTCGCAGCAGTGACACTGGATGAGAAGGAAGATAGTAGTACTTGGAATTGTGTTAGATCGGCCAACTTCTTAGTTTTGTGCCATTTCCTCTCAGCAGCTCTGAGGTTAGTGCGCATTGACCGAAGTGAGTCATTAAGCCACGCATGAGACTGAGTGGGTCATGCGGGTCTGGTAGACAGAGGGCACACACGATCCAAGCAGGAGCTCAGCGTAGAACAGAGTGACTCTGTGGCATCATCAACCTCAAAAGAAGAGAAACTTCTAGACGTGGTAGAGCAGACGCACCAGGAAAAGTGAGTAGAAGATAGATTCCTGAGATTGCGATGGACAGAGACAGTGGGAGTAGGAGCAGATGGTTGCTGACAGAGAGAAACCTTGAACTGAATAATGGTCAGATAGATGTAGAGGAGTAACTGTCTGCGAAGTAGCGGCGCACTTCCTGGTGAAAATGAGATCAAGTTCCTTACCGGCTTTGTGAGTTGTAGCTCAAAGGAGTCCATCAGAGATAGGAATTCTGCAGAACCTGGATTGTCTAAGTGGATGTTCATACCAGTGTTTCATGAGACTGAAAAATTCCAGTTTTGTTTATTCAATTTGCATAACAAAATCCCAAACCAAAAAAAGACACTAAGTTTTGGGTTTCAGGCCGATAAATCAGCAAACGCAAACAACAACAAAATTGTTCCAACCAGTGATTGGGGGACAGAAGATTCATGTTTATGTGTATGCAGGTATGTGAACTGCTCATGTGTATGTGAAAGGTTTGTTGATATACAGGGCACCTCATAGAAAATGCATGACAAAACACACAACAGGCCAAGTGTTCAGAGTGCATTGGGGCTGGATCAGTCAGACCATGGCCTGCCCTGGCACAACCTAGTGTGATCAGATCTCAGGTCGGTGTAAACTGTAACCAGTACAACTTGCTTAGAAACTTACACTGTTTGCATACTGCATGTTGTTTACAGGACACAAGATTTGAGCAAGAACAGTGGGGACAAATGTAGACAAGGGCCATGAATATCAAATTAGTGTAAATGTAAGGGTCTGATAAGATCAATCGGTGATATTGATATTGATGTTGACCCTTTTGACAAGACAAGATACACATCTATCATATGTGTGTATGGAAGTATGTGTGTATGAAAGTATATGTGTGTTCATTTGTGTGTTTGCATGTGCCTCTGGATGTGGTAAATGTGTGTGTGTATCAGAGAGAGGGAGAGAGAGAGAGGGAGTGTGCTTGTGCACAAGGACACATATGGGATCAGTGTGGGGTTCTAGCCGGTGTTGGTGACTGTTCAGTCAGCACTGCCCTGAAGCGCAGTGTGATAAATGCCTCCAGTCGGCTCTTTTCCTGCTGAGCCATAGCTCCTCCCCTGTGTAGATGCACACTGCAAGCACACAATGTGAATGACTGCAACCGTTTGTTTGGGAAACAGGGTGGGTTTGAGGGTAACCTCAGGAGGGCAACACTGGATGCATGCTTGCTGATATTGGCTGGATGCCAACGAATGAGAAAGAGAGAGACAGAGAGAGAAAGAGAGAGAGAGGCAGAGATACAGAGAGAGAAACAAATGAGAAAGAAAACGAATGAGTAAGGGATAGAGAGAGAAGGATGAAGAGAGGGAATGCAGTAGGAAGACTGAATGAGGATGGATGGTAAGTGCTTTTTGGGCAGCATCGTTTCTCATCAAGCCTTGACACTCCATGATGTAAAAATAGAATCACTAATTCCTGAGAAAAGCAGGGGATTTGGTGACCATATGGTGAAGTCTTTTTAACAAGATTTTTTTTCTTTTGGCAACAATTTGTAAAAACACAAGTGCACTTTAAAACTTACATCAAATTGGCAAATTCTTCAGCTTTAACTCCCTGCTGTTGATGACATCCTCTAAAACTGACATACTTGGGGGATTTTACAGAAAATGGCCATTTATTTGATGTGATAGTTTTGCAAGCTCTCGTTCAAATATTTCTTGCATGAAAAGACAGACAGAGAGAAAGACAGAGACAGAGAGAAAGAGAGAGAGATTTAATTAAAACGCACAATTGAGTTTAGTGTACCGACTGCTTGTTAGCTCTGAATTATTCACCATCCTGTGTGGTTAGCTAGAGAAGTGACAGCCATGACACAGGCACAGTGCACTGAGGTAATGGGGGGATCCGGTGCACGCACAGAGGATGTAGGGAGAGAAACCGAGCCTGGGTGGCCTGAAACCCGACAGTGGCAAAGTGGCAAAGAGTGAAACAGGGGGTTAGTGTGAACGACCTGGGTCGTGAAACCCATCACGAACTGAAAAGGACTCCAGACACGGTCCCTGTCACATCAAGTCTGACGTACAGGCTCCTCTTACTGGTGACATTGCAGCATATCTGAAGACCCATCAGAAGGTCACTTGTCCTCACCTCAGACGGTCACTTGTCTCGCCACAGTGCTGTAATTTGCAAATTATTTTGCCTGATGTATAGTTAGTGCAGGCATCTGACTGCAGGCTAATGCAATAATAATACAACAGGCCTAAGAGGGATTTGTTTGACAGGTCACAACTTACATTACATATATTTATTTATGATGACCTAAACCACTTTGATGTCTGATGTCTTCTCAGTCCGCTCTGCTCTGTGTTGTTTAGAGAGCTGGTGGCCTGTGCTGGATTTCTTCATTCACATTCATCAGGTTGATGTTTGCATTTCAAGGTCTGCTGACTTCTTCATAAGCAGGAGCTGAGATTCTCTCTATCCCCCCCCCGCCATGACACAAAAACTTGGCAAACTTTCTCTGAACAACTCAGTTCATGAGTTCAATGTAGTACCTGAGTTCCAGCAGCAGACATAAGCAGAATTTGCAGAGTGCTATTCCCACAAAGCACGTAAAACTTTCATGACGCACCTTCCTGTGCCGAATATCAGGTGACTTGTAGATGCTTTGACAACTGGCTAGATTACCTGACTGCGGTATCAGAAACTCTGGGGATCTTCGTGACGATGTCCAAAACAATTATTAAATAAATACAAACATTTAGACGCAGAAGTGCACTTCAAATCTCAAAAGTCGCCAGTGTTTTGTTATCAGCCAGAGGATGGGGTGGCCCATTAAAGATTCAGTCAGACTTAATAAGTAAGGTGAGCCTGACACTCCTTTCTTGGTATGAGCTTTTGGTGACAATGGAGGCTGGGGCCATCAATTATTGACCAGTGGCAACGCAGAGCTAGTGCAGTCCACGACTGAGGTCTGTTGGAGCGGGTACATCGGCGGCTCATCGCCTCACCCCCTCCTCAGCTGGTCTCGCTAATTGTGTCTGTGTCACAAAAGAAATTTGGCCAACATTACTTATTTAGGTCATTCTGTGTACCACATGATTAGAGGCGGCCATCAAATCTTCTTGGAGAACGTGCTTGAGTTTCAGCACCGGTAATCCTCTTCCACTGTGCCCGCCCGACGTTCCACCGTGGTGTGAGAGAGAGGCTCTTAGGACCCACAATACCATTTGACATGGAACTGCTCAAATTGCAACCTGTGCTTGGACATGCTACTTGAAATATAAACTAGAAACCCTGATTGTTAAAGGGTGCAGCCTCTGAAGTTTTGGTGCTTACAGTAACATTTACTAATCTAATATTGAGACTATAAACGTTGAATATTTGGAGCTCTCCAAATTGATTCTCTGTGCAACTTTTCCATTAAATTGTGGTTGTCTTGTCTACCTTACTGCATTAACTGGACAGCAAAAATCAGCATGCTAACTACTTAAATTGCATGTGGCATTTTTAGATCTTTTGACATAAAACACAACACAAGGAATGGAAACAGACTTTCAAGTTCAGATACAGGTCAAGTGGTCATGTATTTAGCATGGAGGCATGTTGCATGAGATTGCTCTAAACCCCTGCAATCTGCAATCCTTTTACTGTGGCAGCACCAACAATGCAAACATCAAGCAAGAGAATGGTAATGAATACTTCAATCTATTTACTGCGCTCAAATCCCCACATAATCACAGATTATGGATAAATATTGCAGCCTAAAGCAATTCTTTGGGTTTAATGATAATATTTATTTGACAGCAAAATATCAGTAATGCTGATTGCTCATGCCGTACAGATAGCAAGGACAATGTATAACTGCATGAACATGTAACGTCTTTGCGCCAGCATGTCTTTTACCTTGGCATGACAGTCTTTTCCTTTGCTCATCATAACCAAAGAGGGATGTGTGTGCATAATTCTAGCATTATTGCTCTGTCATGGTTTTCATGGCTCCTGGGTGGGTGAGGGTGGAGGTTTCACACTTAAAGCTGTTGATCTTGTGGGTCTGCTATAATGGGTCTATGACCCATGTGACCCCAGGAGTGTTGGCTGATATACAGGAAGGAAACTAAACACAGCATGATGAGATAATGTGACAGGCAAGGACAGAAGAGCCAGAGAAAACGTGACTGTGCAATAATCCCAACACCGTATACACACACACATACACACACACACGCACACACAAGCATACCCTGACCCTCTAGGCTGTCCCATGTGTGTTGTGTTTCATTCTCTTTCTTACACTGACCTAAATGTATATATTTAATTTTTTAATCAGAGATTTAGATTTATTTGTTTATCTATTTCTTTCTTTCTTTTTTTATTTGCTTGTTTGTTTGGAGGTTTTAATTGTCTTTGAGGGTTTACAATGTTTGGATTTTAATTACTGCCTTGTGTTTAATTTGTCTTAGCCTGCGAGCGTGTCTCTGTGTGTGTGTGTGTGTATGTGTGCGTGTGTGTGTGTGTGCGTGTGTGTGTGTGTGCGTGTATGTGTGCGTGTGTGTCGGGGGGAGATTAAACTGACTACCTCCCAGCTGTTGACAGGCAAGAAGAGGGTTGAGGGAAGGGTTATAAGACACAGGCCACTCTGGGTGTGTCCCTTACACAGTCAGACATGGTTATTACAGGATGTGCCTATTAAGTCCATGCAATTATACCAATTATGAGTTTAGTGTACAGTGCACTATTATGAATTTAGTGTACAGTGCATTTTTTTATCCCAAAGATTTGGGGCATTTTCAGGATTTTACCAACATCCCTCAAGTATTTTGATTCAAACCCCAGCCTGCTCATGCCCTGCCCTGCCCTGTTCCTTATACACATCAATGCACAATTAGAAATAGTATTACCTAGTATTACCTAGTCAACCCCAAAATATAAACTTCAAAATATAAAATGATATGAATAAGAATAGTACTAATGATGAATAATCGTTAAACGGAGTGATAAAATAAAACAAACACATATATACTGCTAATAGTATGGATAATAAATGCAGTATGCCTAAAAACACAAAACACTCCCTACTACTGAGTGCAACAGACACCAGTTGGAAAAAACACACAAATGAAGTCCTAGCAGACCTGTCCACCCCGAACAAAGATCACTGGATCCTGACCAAGATAGAGCCTGACTAAGATACCAGCCAAAAAGAGCACACCTCATACTCTCTTAAAGCCCTATGTCACCCGCCGGCCACTTCGCTCCTCTAAGGAACATTATCTAGCACGGTCATCACCTCACGCAGGTCACTCAGCTCTTCTCAAGTGCTGCCAGATCAACAGATACCCTCTCCACCTTCAAGAAACTCTTGAAGACTCAGCTTTTCCAAGAATTTCTCCTGGGTTGAATTTCTGAATACTAGGAATTCACTTAATCTCTTGCTCTTAATTTCTTTCCATACTGCACTTCTATTACACTATTGCACTTTCAACTTAAAATACGGCAAATTTCATGTTAGCAATATGCGCTCTTTGTTAGTGTTTCATTGAACTGCAACTTGAATGTGATCCTCTTTTGTAAGTCACTTGGGAAAAAAGCGTCTGCTAAATGCATAAATGTAAATCTAAATAGAGCAACATAATGCGTTACAATAGGAGCAAGCGTGAATAGTTCCAGTCTGCATAAGTGGGAGTGTCATATAACATCACAATATAAACTTTTCAATGATATTCTCTATCAGCGTATGAGGGCTTGACTCTGGTCTGCATAAAGGGGGACCCCCCCCCCCCCCCGTGAAAATAGAACACAGAACTTAGTGAACGTTTGTGCCTCTTGCCTCTCTCTGCTTCTACACTCTCTGCACTGAAGCCTCTAATTGCCTGAGCAAAATAACGCTGCCTTTGTCTCAGTTTTTCCAAGCTAACTGCTAAAGAGTCTGGATGGTTTCAGGAAACTGAACAGGCAGTTAGTGGGATGGGTGATGCCCTTTATAAACATTGTGGCTGTAGTACTGCATTTGTCATGCAGAGAGGGGAGAGCAGGCCTTGAGGTATGGTCAGCTAAGTACACCACTGCAGGGTTTTACTATCTCCACAGAGCAGTTTGTACACCACACTATGATACACTGACTCACTATACTCTCTAAAGCTTGCATAAAAAGCTCTTAGAATTATTGGGGAGACCCTACATTTCTACAGATAAGTCGTATACCCAAAGTTTGACCTTGTTGACCTGAGTTTGGCTGTGAGTAGTCCAGGACAAGTTCTCAGGGAAGTGTGTGCAATTTGATTTATAATAACTATGTACTACTATTACAACAACCTAGGTAGACTTTAAACTACTTACAACAGGATAAAATGACTGCATATAAACACACAATACATACATAAAAAGATGTCACATTAGCATAGCATAGCATGTTGTTTTAATAAAAACATGTTTTATTTAGGATTTCACCAGGAACCATAACACTATACACCATAACATAACCACACTATCCAAACATCTCTAAATGTAAAGCAACAACTTGGATTGGCCCCTGTTGCCATAGAAAAGTTTATGGCAATGGCCCACATACTTCACATACTTCTTTTATGCTTGGAGAGAAGTTTTATTGGTTGTGGAATGGTGGCAGGGTTAGTGCGGAGTGGTGGGCTAAAACACATTATTTATTACATTGAAAGTTGAATTTGCTCAGTGCAAACAGTAAGAGCTTAGTCATCTGTTTTAGTACAGGAATGGGCATGGTGAACAATCATTAGGCTGAAAGTGTTGAAAATAGTATTGCTATTGCTATAACGATTCATAGGATGAGTAGTTCCTTCACTCTAGAAATTAGATATGTACACAGTCTTGTACCTTTGCCTTTTTTTCGTTACTTTTTTGTTTCTCCGAAAGAAATGTTCTAGTTTTAGTCATTAATTATGTAGTTGATTAGACTGAGTCATGGTTAAAATGCTTTAAAAAACGGATTATCAGCCTTGTGGCACTCCTATATTCTGTGAGATGAAATTGGAGATGAACGGACCTGTGGTCTGCCCCAGAACTCAGGTCTCAGAGGGTTGTATGATACTTATATGATGCTCATGTTGACAGATAAGTTGAAGTGCTTTATCCAGCTGAAGTTGACATTAAAAATCATGATAATGTCTTTAAACTTGCATCTCTTGGAGAGCATTCAGCATCCCACTGAGAGGGGAATAACACAAGGTTAGAAAAACAGCAACATATCAGTTTTACTGGCTCTGGGTAATCGCTCCCTGATCTCCTTATCTAATATCACCCTGATAAAGGAAATCACACAAAAACAGAACACTCATCTGTGAAACAAGGCATTTTCGTTTTTTTTTTGGGATTGTCGAGTGAAAAAAGCATCACTGCATGGCGTGTCAGGACCTTTTGCCAAGATCATTACCCAATGTGCAGCTCTTGCAAATTGTGCCAGTGTGTGAATTAAGCTGAAACGGACTTACCAATGATCAGCTGTTGCGATCACAGTATGTGTGAGCTCTGCCAGGGTAATGAATGCCAGAATGGATTTGCACAAAGAGGCTTATTGACCTGTCAGCGTGTTTATGTGTAGAGTATGAGCGTCTCTGTGTGTCTTAATTCTTACATGCATGCTCGTGTGTGTGTCACAACATATATGATCAGATGTGTGTGTGCTTGCTTTGCATATATGCAAATGTATGCCCATGTGTTTATGTGCATAGGTTTGTGCATATTTTGGAATTGTGGAATTTTCTATCTGTTTTTGTGTGTGTGCTGTCCACAGACAGGATAAATGATAGAATATGGCAATGGCACATGTACGCACACACACACACACACACACACACACAGACTGAGGTAACAGCTGGACTTCTGGCCTTGGCTAATTGTAGGGTGTGTTGTTGTTGTTGTCTGTCTGCACTCATTTTCTCCTGTGCTCAGTCAGTTATGTGTCTGATAGACTACTAAATGGTTAGGTGTGTCAAACTGTTCTTTCCCAGACCTGCTGTGCAGCCATAATGCCATAATACTGTTTAAGCAATCCATGTAAGTGTTGCACAAGGTGAAAAGTGAAAAAGACTGTATTTAAGAGTGAGAAACCAAAAAAGCTAAGCCAGGAATAAAATACCAAAGAGGGGAATTTCTACCACCCCATTTTCGCCAGTGAATAAAATATTTTGGTCTTTTTTGAATTAGAGGTAAATGCTCCTTTGCCATGAAGTCGTCACATCCATACAGAAAATTTAGCCCCATGTCATTCCTGTGGTTCAATTTGCAAATAACACCAACAGTTTTCATGACACAGGAAGAGACCCAGTCATTCAAGCATTGGGTCAATGGCCACTGACAGCATACTATACTCCCACAGCTTTAGGTTTCACCTGCTATAAGAAGAGCTGGTTTCTCTTTCTTCCTGCCTAATTACAGCACAGTACACCTGTCCTTTGGAAGCACAACACATGTCACAGTATGTGTAAATCAACTGTCTGTCAGCACCTTAACCAGTCCTGTGTTCTCAAACTCCATTGCAGTTTGCTGCATCAAGTTTAGTCTTCTTCTGAATCATCAGTCAGGTTTTCCATTGTGATTTTCCACTGTGCAAATGTGCAAATGTCTATTCACAAAACCCCTGGTCAGTGTCCAAACAATATAAAGAATCCAATTACCCTGACACGGGTAAGATTATTTTAAGCAGTTTCAAAGGTACACCAAGTACACGAAATATGAGATCCAGACCACATGATTTTTTGTACTTTTAAAGGAATTTATTTGTGCATTGCTTCAATGTATTTACTGGTGGTTTACATGGAGATGATGCTGTAGCACCCAGTCTAAAATATTACAAAAAATGGTTTGTGTGTGTGTGTGTGTAGACTATCTCAACTGGTGACCTCCCAAGATGTATCCTGATGTTCAAGAGGGGAATTCAAGTAAGAGGGGAATTCTGTAGAAGGGGGTTCAGAGGGGGCTGAGGAGGAAAAAGACCTGTGTAGTCCAGTTGTTCAAGACATGACCATGGCCTGGAATTCTGTAGGGACAAAGGAAAAGTTTGGGTTTAATTATTAATTCTTAACTCTTAGAAAACTGACATGTTATTAAGTTTTATCCCCAACAGTGCATGTGATGAGCTTTAAGCAGGTCCTTGAATCCTTGGACATGGCGTACAGCTGATCTCAATTCACTCTCAAAATTTTTTTTCCGCTTCGGATTTTAGGGTGATGTCTCAGTTTTACATTCTGGTCAAAATCTCCTTAAACAACAACCGTGAAACACTTATCCCTGTTGACATTATGCAATGTCCCAGTTACACAATGTCTTACAAAGACACTACACTCACCGTCTGCTCCGATCTTTCCATCGCCATCTCCATCAGCGACACTGAGGAAGGCCTTAGCTTCCTTCTCAGTTAGTACCCGTGCACCAGGTGAGAACTTCTGCAGAAAACACCTGCCAGAAACATGCAATTAGCTCCTGTTTTATGACACATTATATCTGTTTCCTGAATAGATGAGCATGGAGACTTTCAACTGCATCCTTTGGCAGGCAATGGCAACTTTCAAAACAGTTTTAACAAACAGTAGTTTTGTACTTTGCAAACACTGATCTGGTGAAAGATCTTGAAATATCGATGTTACTTAAGCAAGTTTATTTGAACTGGAAATTTATATAAAACAAATAAAAAAAAACTCTGGAAATGCAAAACAGCCTAAAACGACTATGATCAAACTGAATTCAGCAGCACTTTTTCGCTACCATGCACCCTGAAAACTGAAAAATTCGCAAGCTCAAAACAGATTCCATCTTCACACATGGAGGGGAAGATGAAAATGACTTACTTGAGCTCTTTCTCCTCAATGAAGCCATCTCCATCATTGTCGATGATGCTGAAGACATTCTTCACTTCCTGGGGACTTTTCTTTGTCAGACCACATAGCTGGAAAAACTTCTTGGAGTTGAAAGAGTCTGGTGCTGCAATAGAGAAAAAAAAGCAGAGTGAGGAAATCCATATGGTCCTTTTGCGAAAAAGCGGACATCCAAAGACATTTAGGCTATAGAATTTAATCTTCAAACATGCATATAAAACTAAATTCGTAACTGATATTTTTCTGTTACCGCGACTTTTAAATGCTTAAAAAACTTTTGAGTTTGCTTTGTCGTTTTGATGTTTACTTATTTATCTTTCATTGAAAGACTGCACCGATTAAATTCTTAAATAGTTAAGAGAACAACAACGATGTAAGTGGAAGATGATACCTTGGCAGTCCTTGATAGCACTGTCGATGGCATCAGCGGAGAGGATAGATGAGATAGACATGGTCCTGTTAGAGAAACAACCAGTGTAAATAATTCAGGCATTTTCAAGCCTAGCAGCAACTATATCACTTATTATCAAATCAACTTGTCCACAAGAGCAGTTGGAAATGAACGTCTAGCATTGCCACAATTCAATCTTGGCTACCTTGATTCAAATAAGCTACAGAAAATCTGAATCCATTCACAATCATTTTTTCACATCTGTTAGCCTGCAGATTTAGTTTAGGCGCAACACGATTGTAAATGTGAGCATTCACCAAGTTGTCCGATGCAAAATTCCTATAACGGCCACAAAACAAGCAATCCGAACAGCTGTGAAATAAAGAAAAGTCGTGTGGATCAGATGAATTACAAAAATGCAAAAACACTTGTCCCTCGTGTGCTCATTCTGGAGACCCGATGGCAGAAGCGCGTCCTATAGGGCAACCAGACCAGCGAACAGTCAGCCGACAAGTGTGGATCCTACACACAACCCCACTTACCCCCTTTGAAGTTCTCGCCGTAGGTGATCGAACAGAGAAGTAAGGCTATGTGGTGACTGGTGTCTGCCAAGAAGGATTTATATAGGTCCGATTGTAGTGACAATAGGCAATTCTAAGGTTACCTGTCTGTGTATCAAATTCAAAAGGCTCAGCTCAAATTTCTTAGCTAACTAATTAACCTTTACTATTTATATCCAAAGGGGCTGAGTGTGGATGGGCAAGCCCTCAGACACTGGTAATGGACAAATGGCAAATTACAAATTAACCAATATGCTCTGCCTCAGTAATGCTCCTGGTCCAATCCCAAAAGGCTGGACACTCTCTCTCTCTCCCTCCCTCCCTCTGTCCCTCCATCTCTTTCTCTCTCTCTCTCTCTCTCTCTCTCTCTCTCTCTTTCTCTGTCTGTATATGTGTCTGTATGTGTAAGGAAGTAAAATACATTTTACTGCAATAATCAATAACCCAGGTTGCTCACAAACACAGGGCTAAATATTATTTTTGGGTTCTAACCATATTTAATGTTGTTTTATGTATAGAAGTCAGGTTATGTTGCACAGTTGGGTGGTGACAGATGTGGATGGCTACCCTCATTATTCAGCACAAAGTTAGGCACCATAGATTCACAACTCTGCTGTAAATTTACATGAGAACAAATACAATACATCCCAGATTATCATTCTCAGTATTTCTCTGCACCCAGCTAACAACAGATGGAGTCAGTTTATCCCAAGATCTTATGCAAGTCTGGTATACTTTGTTGACGACTATAGAAGTGTCTTGATCACAGAATGTCATGACAGTTCAACCTTCTCATGTCGACCTAAATGGGAGTGCACTGTAAACAGTGGGCTATCATTTCTACAGGGTGCTGATTCAGGGATGCCGGGTCACCTTCTTTCAGCAGGTTCCGCCTGATGTAATCGGCACAGCAAGTACCCAGTGACAATATAGAGAACACTAAAGCACTCTTTACAGTGTATACTCTCTTCAGAAGCTAATGTGATGTTAACTGACCACATTTATGCTTGATGGGACAATATCATTCATGTGTTGGTTGCCAAGTAAGGGTCGGTAGATTAGAATGAACAGCTTGCTGTAATTCTCTTTTGCTTCGTGCTGTGTGCGTTGCAGGGTGGTGGTGACGACATGGTGACATTCAGCCCCCAATCAAGATGCTGCTGCATGGGATGGTGATACAGCTGTCATGCATGCACAGGCACTGCTGGAGGGCTTAGCAGCCTCCACTGTTAGCTGATACAGCACAGGGACACCTGAAAAACAACAGCAGACATCTCAAGTGCCCATTCATCAAACTCCTCTAAACAGTCATTAGAGCTCCCCCAGTCAACCCCTCCCTTTAGTGCTGCTATTTCCTTACATGAGAATTAAAGTCTCCTGACGTGAGCTGAATAGTACTGCGGGACTCCCCTCTTTCCCTCTACTCCATTATAACTGAAAGGGTAGTGAATATGCTCGTCTCTATCACCCTAAAAGGGTTTGGATACAAAAGCAGCATATTCATTTATCTTTACAGTCTGTAGTTTGTAGATTTTCTTTAGCAACTCATTCATAAATTCCTTCATTTATGCTTTGTTTGCCTGGCATGCTGATTATATTGATTTATTTATTTATAGTTAGTTTATGGTTAGGGTCTTTGATTCTTTCATGGTACACCACCTCTACTGAGAAAAACATATTGGATCTGGAGGGAGAGTGCTTAGGCAAGTCAACTGATGTCATTTTGGATAGCTTGATTTAGTCTGTCCAAAAATGTGCATGCACGCACGCACACACACACACACACATTTTGATGACTTTATATTCAGCTTATAGACATACTTGAAAGTGCATAGATGCAATGTACTTAGAGCAAAAGGTTAAAATACGCCACTTTAAAAAATACTCTCACTACCTTTCCTCCTAATTACAAGTGTACACCAGAACCACAAAATGCTCCTTAAGACGAATAAGTCTGTTCCAGCATAGTGTATGAGCCATGGTATAATGTGTTAATTTGAAGGACACTTCTCCAGAATACATTAACTCTCAGTGGACTCTCCTCAGTGGATATGAGGTTAAAATACATAAACTTGGAACGCTCTTGCATTTCACTGTAAACAAATCCTTCCAAGTCTAGACTATTTTAAAATGGTGTTTTAAAAGCATGTTTAATAGGCTACATTCGTTTGTGGTGCACTTTTTTCACACTCCATTAAAATGCACACTACAAGAAAATGCCACACAGAAATACTGTAATAGGGGCAGGGAAACAGACACTGCAGAAACCCTCTTCTTGAGGTTACAATGAACTGCATACCTTGACATATTAGGAGTACTGAGCATTGTAGGATACATAAGATATGCTGAATATTTCTGAGTGAGAATTTGCCTTTCTGTAAACCTAACCCTATTAATGAAATAGAAATGTGCTTGAAAGCAGTTAATAATTCTCAGGACTAAACTAAACACTTATTATGAGAGTAGACATTTGAGTGCAGTTAATCGTTTGGCTGATGCTTCTGTCCAGAGTAACCTACAGATATCAGTCATCCCAGGATCAGTTTCAGAGCAGCTAAAGGCTGAAGGGCACAATGGTAGCAGCAAGGAATTGGAACTAAAACTTTACCTCTTTCTAGTCCTGGCAAAAATTGGCTACAAAGCTACTCCTTCGTTTTTTTCATTCTGCTGTTGATGACCTACGCATATCTCAGGGAAAGTATCTATTTTTCCTTGAAGCCAAATGGTTAGGCTATGCAAAGATATAGTTAATAATCTATGGTAATAAGAGGGTAATTTTGTAGCAACAAGTTGGAAAAATCATGGTAACAACTCAACAACTCACATTACTAAATCATTACTGAATAATTTCTATGTTATTTCTAAACAATAACCCACTATTTGTGGTGGTAATAGGTCAGTAACAAAATGGTGACATCAAAGAATTACTTTGTTATGACGGTGAGATTTCATAGTAAGATTTGAAACATAGTAATGAAATGGTACGATTAATTTCCATAATTACAAAGCAGTTATGTACTTTCATAGAAATTACAAATTGAATTACAATGTAACAGCTACTCCAAAAACGTCATTGCATCAAATAATTTGGGATCCTGAACTGGATGACTTTATTGTGATGGAAACATGATGAGACTATTAACAAAACGTTGCTGAAAGTAGGAGCCCAGTTGACAGCCCCAATGACGTGTCCCGTCCAGTCTCTTGGAACAGCACACACTGAACAACCTCATGTGTCATGTGTAAACCTGACTCATGGAAGGTGACGCCTCTGCCATGCATAGTCCTCAGGCACTTTGAATTATTAAAGGAGAATCCAGTGTGAATCAGTCCATAGCCCCAGTGTTTGAGGTCGCTGAGAGCTGTCAGGAGGTAAACGTATGAGAAAAATTGATACAACATAGGCCTACACCAAATATTAAATCAACAGGTAACACTAACTGAATAGGGTACAGAGACTCATTTTCAGATTCATTTCACTATACCCCATTCATTACACATTCACTATTCGGTCTTTGTTGTATCAAAATTTCTGGTTCTTTTTCCTACAGACAGCACTCAGTGACCCCAAACAACTGGGATATTGACTGATTTACAATGGATTTCTCATTTAAATCACATCCCAATTGAAATCTGTATAGATTCTGTATATACTGTATATAGAAGTCTGTATAGTTCTCAGTTCTAAGTTGATTAGCGCTGCTAAATTTTCTTATGAGCGAGAGCATGTTACAGGATGCTCAGATGCTTTTGTCCAAATGCGACATAGCCTAGCATATAGCTTGCAGTCATGTTTTTGAAAATCGAAACTTCAGGTGAGAACAGGACGTGAGCAGACATTAGAGCCTGCCCATCTACCCATTTCTGATGTTATCTGATAGGCCTAGGAATCCTGAAAGGTTGCTGAGAAATTCTTCTTCTTTAGCCCACGTCTTTATCGCATCATAAACTGTAAAAATCAAATCTAAAAAAGTAGCCCAGACGTTACTGTTACAATTGTAGCGTACAATAGCTGTCGCTATATGCATGAGCATAATGAAATGACTGTTGATCAAACTGATCAGGGACCAGACGTAACGCGATCATCTCAGCAAAGTGCGGATTCACCGCCATCTATTGGCGGAAAAAAAAACTGTCTATGCACAGGGAGACCTGATGTCTGATGCAGAAAAATTGAGCTATTACAATAAATGCCCTTTCAAAGAGAGAACTGAGGTCCCAAGGCTATATTAAGCTACAGGCTATAAAAATAGGCTATAGCGACATTAATTGACATGACGCATAGGGATATTGACCGGGTGAAAATTTTTTTTCATATAAATCTAAAATAAAAAAAAACAATTGTTTTTTACTGATAGTTTTAAACTAATAATAGGTATGTTGCCCATGCACTTTGCTTTGATCGATCAATTTTAGCTTTAAGCTGGCCTTTTCGAAATGAAATATAGCAAAGGCCTATTCACCCTGGAAAAAATAAGCATGTGCACCTTTTACTCATGTCCATAGCCTACCCTCGACTACACAACCATTAATGAAAGGAAACCAAGACATACTATTGCAAAAGAATATTTATTCTTTTCTCGTCGTTCGTTCTCCAAAAAGTGCATTGTAGATTTTACAGTTAGCAAAAGTCATATTTAAGACATGAGACGCAACCGACTTCACAACCATCATTTTGGACAATGAGAGGAATCTCTCAATAAGCAAATACAAAAATCATATTTTATTGGATGAAAATGGGAGGTCTTGGGCAGTGTTGTTCCTTCAGGGCAAGATCTGTTGGTCAGTTGCAGTTTAGGCCTTAACCATGGCGACGAACTCTATACAAACAACAGCAACAACACAACATATTTAATAACACGTTGCTACATTAACTATAAATTCAACTTAACCAAACATCTTCAATTGCCAACGACGTCAGTGTATCCAGTTGAAAATATCATACATATTGTAACTAGCCTAGGCTGCTGTGGCCAAGTAGTGTAGCCAAGTAGCCTATATAGTCATTATGGGAACTGGTGAGAAATATTATCCTAATAGTCATTGATTACAAAACATACCGTCAACTCCGATCTTGCCATCGCCGTCAGTGTCGCCAGCTTTCAAGAACGCCTTGGTCTCGCCATCGGTCAGTACCCTTGCGTCCTTTTTGAAGACCTGGAGAAACAGTCTGGAACAGAGGTTTGCCATTAGTCTGTTATGGTTTTCGACAGCTTTTGTGCATGTTTGTCACACAGTTTTTCTTTCTATCTTTCTAGACTATGGGTTATGTATATTACTTCAGCTCATCTTCCTCAATGAAGCCACTCTTGTCCTGATCAATGACGGCAAAGGCCTTCTTCAGCTCATCAACAGATTTGCCGATGAGTCCAACCTTGCCGAAGAAACCCTTGTGGCAGAACGAGTCAGCAGCTGGAAATCAAAATGCTATACCATTAATATAATTTCTTCTCTACTTAACATTGTATGCTGCGCTATAGGTCAGCCCTGTTCACATTAGCGCGTAACGCACCTTTGCATGCGTCCAGGGCTGCAGTGATGTCACCCTCGGCAAGAAGTTTACCGAATGCCATTTTCGCTGTGCAAGAAAAGAAATAATAAGTGATTATCAACTAACTGACCACATGCAGACGGCACAGGCCTCTATGATCACAGTGCAACTTTTCCCGCTGTTATGCATTTCTTTGAAATGTATAGGGCCTACCATTGTCTTTTTCAGATGATCGATAAAAAATTATGGATAATTGACCAAATCCAAACCATTTGTTGGGTAATAACAGTTGTGTCGATTCTATCTCGATATTCTATTAATGAATCTTTCCCAGTAGACCTTCCAGGAAATGTTTACAAAATACATCCCTCTGACGGTTTATAGTCCGAGGTAACACAAGATGTGTAATGGGATGGCTCAGATATATGGTTCTCAGTTTGTTGTCTGAGGTGTTCTGTGTGTTCTTGAGAAAATGCTTGGCGCCCCTGTCTATCGCACGTCTCTTTTCTGTCCCAGAATTGTCTGCTTCCGAGTGGTCACTCACCTCAGTTGTCTTTGGTGGTTAGGTTGGATGAGAAGACTCGAGCAACTGCAGTGGGCCACCAAGGGTAGCGCCAATCTTTATATACTTTCCCTCACCTGAAATATGAGGCTTAATGTAATAGACACCAGATGAGGGGCTCGCTTAAAATGTGTGCCGTAGACAGAGTGGGCTATTTTTAGCTTTATAAATTTGCTTAAAAGGTGCGCTTGAGGAAAGTCCTTCACACTGCGCCTTGCTGAGGTTACACACTTCTGTTGCAGTTACTGTTAACGTGAAAGCGGTTGCTAGCGAAACTGAATTTGGCCGTTTCTTAGACAACGATTTGTTTGAATGAATATTCAATAGAATATTTTGTGTGCTTAGAATTCTTTGAATAGCCTATAACGTAATCTTCATCAATTAAAATGAAATTTAAAAAATATGAGTGAAGAGCATCAATTTATACAACCTCTTATAATGGCAAGCAAGCGTTCAATGACACTTCACAAAGATTGAAACTACAGGTAGGCTTGCAACAGTAAAATTCACAAAGGTCAAATGAAGTTTGCCTGGGAGTAATTTCTCCTAAGCTCCTAACGCTAGAGGGCAGTCAATAACAGGTGGCTATCGAGAGGTCGATTCAGACTCTAAGCCTATCATGTGGTGCTGTGTTGAATGGCATGTCTGGGGAAAAAAAAGCTGCAAAACGCTTGATACAACTTTGTAAAAGCGAGTTATGTTATATGTATTATATGTGTTGTTTCAGAACAGAGATCGGCTGGGGGTATGTTCTGGAGCAAAATTAACAATTTTCTGTTTACACAGTTTCTCCAAACCAAATGTTCCCTTTAGTATTCAGTGGTAAAGATATCATTTGCAAATTCACTTTAGTGTTTTTTCACAAGTCACGGGCAACCCTCTCCCTTGTCTGTGTGCCAAGATAAAGCACATGCCCAAGTCTTCTGTTGTCAGAAGCTTTGAGTAGCTAATACAGACAGGAGTGTTTTCCTAAATACCACTATGGATTATAGCCAGTGAATTAAGGACATTATAATTTCAAACACCCCAAACAGAAATTCAGATAAATGGAGGTAAATAAAGCTATCCTCACAAGTCATTTACACCAAACTGTAATTTATTCCTGGTTTTTCACTCTTCCCCCAGTGTGCAAAAGAGATATTACAATTGCGCAAACCCTTGTAGAGAACATAACATACTGTACAACTGAAGAACTACCAGCAATTCATTAGAACACTGTTGTTCAATGTTGCTGAACTGTCCAAAGGCAACTCATAAATACCATATAAAAAATATTCAAATGTTGGAAAAGTGGTTGCTTGCAAGGAGTGCTAGTTCCATGAACAGAAGCGGATCTTGGTCAGTTGGTATTTAAGCCTTTACCAGGGCAGCAAACTCTGTGAGGGTAAACAGAATAAAGAAGACCATAGGTTAGGCTGCTGGTGGCTTCAGTATCTTGAAACAGTGAAACAGTGACCTAATTTTCTAACCAGAAAATTAAAGATAAAGCTGAAGCTTATCTATTAAGAATAGTTATTGTTACTGTTATTATTATATTTTGTGCTTTGTTGAAAAATCTTACCATCAACTCCGATCTTGCCATCACCATCACTGTCGCCAGCAGCAAGGAAGGTCTTTGTCTCACCGTCAGTGAGGGCTCTGGCACCAGACTTGAAGTTCTGCAGGAACAGCCTGAGAGAAAGTGAACATTTGTTGAGTTTCTGAATAGACCTAAATACTAAATATCATTAATGGCATATTTACACCTGGTAGAAGTAACTTTATTACTTGAGCTCATCCTCCTCAATGAAGCCGCTCTTGTCCTGGTCAATGATAGCGAAGGCCTTCTTCACATCATCGGCGGACTTTGCACTCAGACCGACCTTGGCAAAGAATGTCTTGTGGCTGAAGGAGTCAGCAGCTGTGGGCCAGCATTAACAAGATAGTTGTCATTATTTTCACCACAGTACCTATAAACATCTGAACATTACCTGACACACATTTACAGTAAACTAGACATCCTAAATGGTTTCCTGTGTTTAGTGTAATATAAAGCTCAATGCCATTCACAGCAATAGAGAGGAACTTGGAATATACTTTCATGAAATTATACACAGACATAGCAGTTCTGTACGCCAATCATAAACAATCACTTCACCTACCAGAGCATGCATCAATAGCAGCAGCAATGTCAGCATCAGTGAGAAGTCCGGCAAAAGCCATTTTTGTTTATCTGGTCAAAGAATCAAACAACACGTAAGAAAAGTGCATATACTGTCATATCAGCAATGCAAAGCTGTCAATCATGGTGTTTAATTATGATCAGATTATCATACATTTTTACCATTGAGAGACACTATGGTAGACTACTATGCTGGGACCAATGGCTCCCATCTATAAAACGTAAGGGGAAAGTCTTCCTTTGTCAGAAATAATTTCATATGAGAAGTGGGAAAGCCCAGGAAATTGCACAATATGTTAAGCATATAGGCTACACATCACTTAGGTTTTGGTTTTCATCCAGACATTTAACAAAAGCCACCAGTATGTGAGGTAGGTAACAGGGTAGGCAACGATGTTTCATCAGTAGGCCTATGTGAGCTGTCTTGGCACTGAACTGATTTTAAAGCTTGCTTTGTCAGAAGAGCTACACAAACATCTAACTGAATTACTTTGCAGGATGTTATTAACTCTCTAGACAGCTCAGTGATAATTTGATGTAAGAGTGTAACAATAATATAATTTTTTTTTTACATTATAAGAGATATAGCAATTTTACTTTTATACGTTTAGCTCCATAGTAGGCTACCGCAAAGTTATGTCCATTGCAATTACACGCAGTCAGTTGCCTACACTACAGACAACATGGGATCAATGCCGCCTAACAGTTCATGAACAAAAAACACAAATCTTTCCAAGTCGTCAACAGCAATAACCAAGTCCTCGGTGAAAACGTCAAATGACAATACTGCTCAGCTGCGCATCGCTGGCTGTGGCCTATTAGGACGAACTGAATGAAATCCACTTTGAACGTCAGCATGCTGTCGGTAAGTCACACCCATGGAAATATTCCAGCATCGACCTTTCTGAGCAAATCTTTTGTTGATAATATGACAACGAAACAACCAATAATGGCACATAGGCCTACAGGTGCCCACTGAGTTCTTTGTGGCTGAGACGTATTCCCGTGGCGCATGGGCAAACGCATCTCACTCACCTTGATGCTTCTAGAGGCGAGTGAAAACCAAAGGAGTAAGTCGAGGTGTGACGGGAGTCTCTGCGTTCTTGTTTATATACCCCCATCCCGCTCCATTTACAGGCCTTAGAGGCCGGGTAAGTGATATCCTAGAGACGCAGTGGTGTGCAATACTTTTAAAAAAATGTGTCCAGTAGTCAAGTTGGTCTATTTATATCTTTACAAACGAGTGATGCTCTGAGACCATGTGTGTGACACGTATAGACACTTGAGACGCTTGGCTGCCAAATTAATCAGATGATTGCAACCGTACCTGTTCATTCGAGCATAATCTTAAATTCAAAACTTAAAATAATAGCCTAAATAAATTTTTATGTATTTTTAGCATCCCCCTTATGCCTTTTAAGAAGATTTTGCTCCTGCTACTAAAGGCAGAAGGTTTGGTTTCCAGGAAGGCATGTCAGCATGAAAATAAATTGGTACTATCTCTGAATTTCTAAAACTGTGTCAGATTTCACGTCAAAATGTATGACACGTGGAAGCAATTTGTTCATACCGCTGACGTTTGATGAGCTTACAAATGACGCAGTTCGCTATGTAATGACACATTTTAAACACTCACCGTATCATTGTTTGATTAGTGCCCATGTATAGTAATACAATTTTTCTGACTTTGCAGTCATCTTTTGCAAAATATGTTAATAGGTAATAGGTGAAAATGAATCCAAACTTGTAGATCGATGAACTAATAGAATGTGTCATGACTACTTTTCCCTCAAGAAACCTCTGAGTCAGTCCGTACAGTTCATACAAAGATGTGCGTCCTTGAGTGACACAAACAAGTGTGTTATTTCATCATCTGTTGGCTCGAATGAAGAAGATCATTCTACAGATGGGAGAGGGAGTGAGATCTGTTTCAGTGACGCGAGTGAGATGGACATATTGAGGCAGCATATAGGCTGGCTAAAGGTTTCACATAACATGACTTGTGAAAACTACTGATTGAGATTCTGCAGACCTTGAATTGCTTGTATTGATCTGAACTGAACCCATAGAAGATTTGATGCAGTCACAGGAGTAAAACCTTGACTGATTAAGTCATTTTTTTCTGAAATAATTGAATGCCTTTTCTGTGGGGATGTTTGATATTTCCTCAGACTTACCAAACAAACTACAGGCTGTAACGTTCACCCTGATGTATATTGTAGCACTTGATTATTATTCCATTAAGTACATGCCAAACCCAAAGAAGGAAGGAAGGTAGTTTTTCATGTAGCCGTCTTAAAAATCTGATTTTGAATTGATTTTTGTTGTATTTCTCTATCCCTGTTGTAGGGTCAAATCTTACCCAGTCATTTTGGAATGCAAAATCCGTCTCCAAAGGGTTATAGTCTCCAGGAAGTAGTCCATATCCAAGATGCCCTCTTGACAAAAGTACTGAGTCTATGCAGATGCAGATACACTCTTCTACCATTTGTAAGGCCTGCATCAGTTAGCAACTGTGAGGCACATTTCTTTGTTGATTTTTTGTTTTGTTGTTGTTTTTTGGTGTGGCTTTGAATCCTACAATATGCTATAGTCTTCACACCCACAACAAATGAAAAAAAAAACAACTGTTAAATAAGCATTATTTTTCATGAAGACTTTAATCTTTGCACAGGTTAAATTAAGTTATTTGGTTAAACCCTTTTGAACTTTACATCTTTATGGCAATAACTGACAATGTCTTCTTCAATGAAACTGAGCTTATTGCCATCCTCATTCAGCCAGGTCTTTAGTTCATCAGGGAACAGAACTCTGTGAGGTGGAAACAGACAGCAATTAGAGTTCACAGCAGTCGAGACCTGTGCCAATAAGTTGACACAATTGCTGCATAATCTTGCCTCACTATCACTGATCCCTCTATGAATTTATACTGTATACATTGTCCAGATCAGTCTCATTAAAACAGCATTTGCATTCAACCATGTATGACATGCATTACTGACACTAAGGACAAAAAAATTACGGTAGTCTATTTTAGCCTGACAAGCCAGACTATAACATTAAAATGTATAGTCTGGCCATGACTGATAAACCGGGTTCAATCCTACAGTCAGAATCAACTTTCAAAGTGCCTTTGCACGCAGGATAGCGCTATGACCAATCACAGCCATCTTAGTTGTTTATTGCACCATCACAGCCCTGACGTTATTGTGCTAAGCCTGCCCAATGACTCTATAAATATAGAGCGTTGTGACTGGTTTTACCAAGCCATGGTTAGACCAATGGAAGAGGCCCCAAAGGTGCATGGCTAGACTTCATGCTGAGCAAAACTATTGCTACCGCTAGGGTGTCTAGATTTCTAAGCTTAGTCTATTGTGCACTTCTACACACAATAACATGTACTGCATACAGTACTTCCTCATGTTATACCTTCCATTCCGATCTTGCCATCCCCATCACAGTCTGCTGCAAGCAGGAAAGCTTTGGTCTCAGTTTCAGTGAGCACTCGTGCTCCTGAAGCAAAATTCTGCAGAAAGAACCTATAGCATCCACAGGGAAAAACAACTGTGAGTGCATACTAAGCCGTTGGACTTGGTGTGGTCTTGTGGTTCTCTCAAAACAAAATAAATTGGTTCTGAACTGCAGCGAACCTTTCATCAATTAATAAAAGTGATGTCTTACTTAAGTTCTTCCTCTTCTATGAATCCACTCTGGTCTTGGTCCACAACTCTGAACACCTGCTCTCTCTCTGCTTGTGGTCTGCCACACAGCCCAGCAAGCTTTAAGAAGTTCTTAAAATCAAATGTGTCTGGTCCTTCGGAAGAGGAAGAGATATTAGTTAAGGAGGGACACTGATAGTGTTAAAGTTAATGCGATAAGTAGGTTTGTACAAGGTGTGAGTGTCCTCATCATGATCATCTGTCATAACTGCCTTAGCGTTTAAAAACTGTCTTTTATAGGGAGTGTGATGAAAAAATCCACACATTTGAAAGGTGTGATTCACCTGTGTTTTCAGTCAGAGATCATTTTCATACATAATAATTATTATATATGATAATATATAATAATAATTGATTGCAAGCGGAGGAGTGTCTGGCATGATTTAAACTGCAGCATAAACAAAGAGCCATCTGTGTGGTTACCACTCCCCAGCCCCCAAGCTGCCTAGTTACCTTGTGCCACCCTTCCCCCATGGTAAGCCCAGGGGTGGGAATTTTTTTTTGTGTGTGTGTGTTTGTTGTTTAGCCCACAAACCTGTGGTGTGTGTCTCTTTTGGTGGGTGAGTGTATGAGGGTGGAAGGGAGGTGTGTGTTTCAATGCAGTTAAAGCTATATACTCACCCTGACAAGCGTCAATTGCATATCTGATGTCATCCTCTTTCAATATACCATTAATGGCCATTTTTACTTTAAACTGCATCATTTTCAAACAAATATGAAACACACACACATACAAATACCGATTAGAACAATTTGATATGTTTTAGATAAGAACTTCATAAAAATGATCTTGTGTTTTAAATACACTGTATTGCCAAGTAGCTCTTTTATATATTTATATATTTATAGAGAATTTGTCAAAAAATCACCCTAATCTCCATAATATCACACAGTATCTGCATATTTCATATCTCTTCTCTTAAAGATACATATTTTACATATTATTATATTTTACATATACATATTTTAGAGTATTTTTGCAAAAATGTTTGACTCACCACTTGCCAAGTGATACCAGTCTCCTGTCCAGTGTTTGCCCTGAGCAACACAGCTTTGTGATGATGAGACAGAAAACGAGCATAGCATCTCTTTTGTCAAACCTATGGGGACCTTTCTACCTACGAACATCTCCCTCCTTATTGGTTAATCAGAGCAAACCATTGTGAGATCTTGTGGTTGAGAATCATCCCTGCGTTGTACATGGTTGAGTTAGTTTCTCTTAGAACCCTGATTTTAGATTGTCATTATATGACATTATATAGTATGTCTTTGAATTTCCATATGATGACAGTTTTGGCATTTTGTCTCTAGGTTATTTGCTGTAAAATTTTCAGGGCATGGCAGGTTAATTTATATAGTGCATTTCATACACAAAAAGTAATGCAAAAATGAAAGCAAAGAACAGTAAATGAAAAACACAAAAAGATAAGAATAGTAAAAGTAAAGGCATAAAATGATTAACATAAAAGTGAAAGTGTCCAGAAAATAAAGCTGCACTGCACAGCAGCTGAATGCTGCTTCACCACACTTTGTTTTGACGGCAGGCTTTAGCAGCAAGTTTTTCACCTGTGACCTGAGAGACTTAATCAGTGTTTATTGCTGAAACATATCAGATAGGTAATTAGATAGGTAATTTTGTGATTTAAATACAAGCAGCAATGCTTTAAAGTCAATTCTGTAACTTACAGGAAGCCAATGCATCCGGTCTGTTCTTTTTGTTCTTGTAATAAGAACCCTGGCTGCTGCATTTTGGATCAGTTGAAGCTGCTTCATTGTCTTTTTAGGAAGGCATGTAAAAAGGTCTTTGCAGTAATCATCCCTCCTGGAAACTAGATATACCGCCTAGCGGTACATAACATGACCACCACACATTGCTGCATGTTCCAACCAAAGAAAAATGAATGTTCATTCATACTCTTGACACATCTTTTGAATGTCTTACAGGTTTGTCCCTATGCATTAAACATACATGTCAAAACACAGTTCACACATGTTCACAGATTGAAATCCTTTAGTCTTTCTTTAAAATAATGGTTTGTCTAATCAAGCACAAGAGGTGAAGATATCCCCGAAGACCAAAATAGCTTACATGCTGTGATGCCCATCAAGTTTAATTGGCCTCATGTGTCCGGGTTCCTGAAACCCTAGATGGAAACTTGCTTCCAAAAAACAGCTAATTTGACAAATTAGCAAAAGGTGGTGCTACACTATACAAGGGTGGTTTGGGGCTCATTGGATACTTCTCCTTTAGACCTATGTACCAGTAAAATTTTGTTGGCCAAAACATTACAGTTCTTGCAGGGGCACCAGCACAGCAGAGGAGTAGTTTCCGAGGATCAATATGAGCCCACTGGAGTTCTATGACCCAGTGTTTGGTGGTGGCTGCAGTCTCTTGGGACCAAACTTGACTATGTGCTATTGGTCTACCAGAGCTACATGCCCACTGATTTTCAAGGGCCCCGGTGTGTCAGTGTCACGGGAACTGCTTACAAAAAAACAAAGAGCTCCCAAAATTTCTGAGTTTTCCATTATTTCTCTGTTAGTATGTGGCACTACAACACACATAGGTGTGTGCGTGCTTGTTTGATGGGGACTCTTGAGACCTATGTGCCACCCAAATTTTGTTGGCAGGTGCTACAGTTCTCGAGTTATTCCCCAAAAACTGTGTCAGACCACCCCGTGCTCTGGGAGGCCACAGCGTAAATTGAGCAGTGTCTCAGGACAACGAGTTACCATGTGTTAAAACTCAACTGGATCTACATGACCAGTGAGTTTCACAACACCTGGTGATTTGGTGATGGATGACCAAAAAAAAACAAGGGAAGAAAAGGAACCCGAGCAACACCAATATGCTCACTGGCTAGCGTTTTCTTACTGCAAGTGTTTGTAACTTTGCTTAGCAGCACCAGGGGCTGCCGAGAGAGCCTTCGTTCAGCCCTTAACGGGCCATACTTAACCACTGAAATGACTACAAACCTGGTAAGTCAACCTAAAAACTGTATAAAATATTGCCTAGTGTCCCTTTAAGATGTATGTTATTTACAAGTTTAATAAAAGCTTCGTCTTCATCATTTACCTTAAAAAACTTTTATTTGGTTACATACGCAAGATCCATACAGTGCTAATAAATTAGACTGTATTTATTTTATGAGCTGCAAACAGTTATTTAGACTGGTTTGTAATGCACAGTGTATCAGCGAAGTGTGTCATGGATGTGGGCAGCAATTATAGGTTGCCTATGTCATGTTAGGTCATCTTTAAGAAGATGTCTAATGTCATGACAATGGTATCTTATGACTCACTCTTTATCTTCTGCTAGAGGAGGCACACATTCAATGAGATCATGATGATGACAGGGAAGGAAAGACAGTCTTTCCCCACATTACAAGTGTTGTACATCTTAGTTTTCTAACTTTTTCGGTTTGAAAATACATTGGGAAGTGTTGCAATAGCAAGTTGAATATCTTTTAGACACGTTGCATAACAGCACAGCACACCGCTACGTGTGAACAGTTCTTATTTACTTCCCACAAAGTCAAAAAGGTCGGTGTATTATGGTTCAACCCTTCATGATCAAGTGATGCTTAACATTCTCTTTAGTCGTTATACCATTACTTGCATAGCTTACATTAATTTCAAGGCAGTGCGAAACACACCTGGGGGAGCTTGTCAGATACAAGCTGCTGTCAACTGCTTAAATACTAGCTTTTGGCCTATTACCATACAGATGATATTGTGCGAAGCCGTGTGGCAAGAATGTTGGTTAATAAAAGAAACATTTCATTTGGCACTTTGCCATTAAAGGGCGTAAGGGAGATTCACAAGACATGATTGGATAAATGTATGTTTCAGACGGAACAGAGGAACGTCATTGGTATATGTTCTTGTCAGTCTGGTTTGTCGGGGCGTACAGTGCACAGTAGGATGACGTAGAAACATGGCGTTTCTGGTGAAAGGTGGTAGTGTACGGTTTTGCTAGCAATTCCCTAAATTGTTTTAGAACGTCTCGTCAAAATGGTAGGATGATACTTGTAAAGGCGAGTTGTAGCCGTAGAGAGATTACTCCTGTTTTTGGCACATGAATTTCAATTGTGAGGTAACCCTGCTGGCTCTTGTTTGCTTTTTCGAGCTAACAGGCTAATTTATAACAACAGTCGCGAGCTAGCATAGTTAGTCAGCTAGCTTGTGTCTTCTGTAGCGGTTTGCTAACTGGCTAGTATAGCTAGCCGGGTAGTAAAAATATATTCAATGAAGTCCTACAAGTGCTGGCATGTACATCTACTGAATTCTCTGCATAGTATACATGTTTTTTGATAAACGTGTTCAGATTTAATTGTTATAGCTAGCTAGCTATACAAATTGTAAGTCAGTATTCGGGGGACTACTGGAGAAGTCGAGACTGAACAGGATGGAGAGCCATCATGGATGCTTGTTGTTGCTGGGGATGTTGAGTCTGCAGTTGACAACAACGCTTGTCCAATGTGTTCCACTTCCGTATTCAGACAGAGGTAAGGGTTTGAATTTTATCAGTGTTTGTGCTTTGACATGGCAATGCGAATTAAAATGCGCTTTTGGTTTACTTACTGATTCTAAAGCAAGTGAGCAAATCGTTTGGTAGTAGTAACGTTAGCTAGTTAGCGATAGCTTGTGAGGCAGTCATAGGACTGACAGTTCACCGGTCTTTTCGCCGGAAAGGCTAACATTGGTTATTTATCTTTTTAGTTTTGACCATTCGTGTCAGAAATACATAATTTGTATCAATAAAAGGGTACTAAGTAGTGTAGATGCATAGTAGTATATTGAAGCAATGATTTTGTATAGTATTCATAGTTGTGAACTTCATTCGTTAAGACGTAGGAGGACAAGCAAGCTAACGTCAGAGGCGGGTTGTAAAGTATCTTTGCTAACGTTAATAGCATGATGTTTGTCGATGTTAGCTAGCCGTAGAATACATTTGGTTCCAGATAGATGTATGTATAAATGACAACAAGCAGATCTGAACAGTCTGTTTGCTGATGTCGGCAATCCGTAAACCCATAACGTTAGTTTGACGGCACATTTAAACAGCTGATGCACTGTACCAAACATGACTTCAAATACTAAAAGTTACCTGTATCTAAACACAACCATAACACAGGCAATATCAACACGTAGGACTGACTAAAATAACGTGTCACTCAATAAGTCATATCTCTAAATATCTTTCACTAAGTAAAGATATTCACAGCACCAGCATCTGTGAGTTGAAGCACGATTTGTGTAACTTTAGAGGGAATGATGAAGACTGAAGTCACTGTGTAGGAAAAAAACCCCTAAGAAGAATGAAGTTAGTGGAAATATGTCAACAAAATTAGCTGCACATTAATGCATGGACTAGTCTTTGGTCAAGAGGGTTGCTTGCCAAATTCAGTGGTTGGCTTGTTCCGCATTCCTCTTATGATAATGTTAATGAATAACTGCAGAATGTGTAACATCTGAGAAAGTCTACTTACAATACTTTAACCATGTTTCTCATTAAATCCTACAATGGATATCTCAAGGTAGGCCTACATTAAAATGTCTGTTGATAATAAAAGGTAGCCTAGATTCTTAATATTTATCCTGTTTGACATTGTAAATGAGATATATAGATTATATAGTATAGCATTCAGTTAAATCTATTGCATCCCATCTTCGTACTGTTCTTCTATGATGTTTAACCCAGTTGTTTTGAGTGATTACAAGGGTAGATGAACTATGGCTAGTTCATTCATCTATCCTTAAACATTGCATCTCTCTTGTTGCCTATTGTGCTGTGCTTTACAATGATGGGTAGCTAGGCTTGTCCTGGCTTTCTGTACTAGGCTGTGCTCCTGTTCATATGCAAATGAACTTATCTGCTTTGCAAGACCCTGCTAGAAAGACTTTTTCTGCTCAGTCCAGGATAGTCAGCAAACTGACCTGGCTGAAGACTCCATCATGTACCACAAGGGTTCCCTTTAATAAGTCACTTTGCTTAAGATCTCAGGGCCAGCATTGATGTTAGTAAGTTGTGTGGTAGCTGTCTGCAGCAATCTCAGCTCTGGATTTTAACAATTAATGCAATTTAGAGGGTTCCCCAAAACCACGACTTTAGAGAGTGAAATTCCCGCCATGTCTTGGTTCTACTAGTGCACTTACCACAGGTGATTTCACTAATTAGTTGAACCACCTGTTTGAGGTATTGTGTTCATTAGAATCACCTGGTTGGTTTAGTGAATGGTTGGGACAAATGCAGTAAGGACTTTCGCAAGATGCTCTCTTACACCTCTGCTGTAAACACTAGGCCACCATTGTCCCATTTTGATGCTTCACTGTCACACAGTGGCTCGTGCATCGGCAGGACGTGAAGAACTGGGTCAGCTCCTCCTCTCTGTGGACGTAGAGCACTTTGCCAGACAGGCATAAGAAACAAGATATGGCAGCTCCTGGGCTATTGGATTGGAGGCCAGCTGAATAATTTGTAAGACGCACAGGGTCATGACGTAGCCCGAAATATACAGAGAGTGAGATGACGGTGAAGGGATGGTCATCATAATAAAAGGGTTATCTGTCCATAAATCAGCCTCCAACATGTTTTTTTCCCTTTAGAGAAGGCCTATCCTTGATATCGGTTGGTGTGGCTAGCTGAAAGACTGTTGGAACAGGAGCTGCGCTAAACTGTTCAGAAGTCTATTTGAAAACATCTAGCCAGCCTTAGCCAGCGTTGTACTTTGACCTGTCCGGTGTATTGTGCTGAGGTTGAATATTGACCAAGCAGGAATATTGGTCATTGTCATTGTGTCATGTTGACGGAGTTTTATGCCTTTAGCTATTCGTTTTGTGCTGTCGTGACATTGTTTGTGTTAGCTTAGTAAATTCCTCTTCCGCTACATCTGAGAAGTGGTGGTCAGGTGATCTGGTGTGACTCATGTTTGTGACTCAGGTGTGTATACCGCCGTAGGTGTGTATAGTTGAGCTCTATAAATGATTCTTGTTTTTTCCCAGGCCTGTGGTTTATTATAGTGTTTTAAAAGCCTGGAATGCTACCATTCAAACAGGCGCTGCTTGGGTGATCTTGCTCGTATGTGATGTCCCCACCATTATATATAGCAAATCAGATCAACTTGGTAGCCATGTAAATGTAAACATAAACAAAACAATACAGGAGAAAAAAAAGGTGATGTCTGAAGCTCTCAGTTCCCCTTTTTACCCTTTTCATTCGCTTTGATGAAGCTGTCAGCTCTGCACACACAGACACACACACACACACACACACACACACACACTAGCAATCAGTGAAGCTAGGCCCCTTGTGAGTGAAAAAGAGGTGTCTGTGATTTGAAGGGATGGCGCTGAATGGATGCATTGCTTTCAGCACGGGTGCCCAAGCCTTTTGTGCACAACACCCTCACATGCTGAATTGTCAAGTAGGACACATGCTGAAAGCAGCTAAAACAAATGTGCTGAGACCAGTGATGCAAACTGTGCAGGTGAAAGTGATCATACACTTACTTGGAGGTAGAAATGAAAATCATACACCTGTTCAGAGTGTATTATGGGTGAATTAAGTAGGGAGATAAGTTACAGAAAGAGTTCCCATTCCATTCCTAAATGTGGTAGTGTGAATTTGTTAGGCCTGTTTCGTACAGTATGGTCATACAAGCACTTAGAACTTGGAGTAGCTCTAATCATTGTGGTTGTTGGCTTGTGGCTCAGTGCTACTGTGGGTGTGTGTGTGGGTGTGTGTGTATATGTATGTATGTATATATGAATATGTATAGCTCTTCATCAGCAAACCCTGTCACGTTTGTGTCTGTCTGTGCAGTGGAGCTAGGGGAGGAGGCTCTTCAGTTGTCTCTGCTAGTGTCGGCCTGTGCTCTAGTGGTGCTGGTCCTGGTGCTCTTCAACTGTGTCAGCTGCTGCAAGGAACGTGAGATCAACTTCAAGGTGCGTACACACGGCACAACACTCAGATTCCAATGTGGCTGCTGTGGCAGACTCTTTTCATTTTTTTTGTGTGTCTAACCCAATTTTTCTGATGGTTATTGTCACAAAGGTACAGTTGGCTTTGAGACTGACCATAAATGCATTTGCATTATTTCCCCCAGGAGTTTGAAGACAACTTTGAAGATGAAATCGACTTCACCCCTCCGGCTGAGGACACCCCTTCCATGCAGTCCCCAGCGGAAGTGTACACTCTGGCTGTGCCACCTGTCGCTATGCCAGGACCACCCCATTTAGACCTGCCCAGGATTGCAGGTCGGTCACATAGCTTACACATACATTCTCCTTCTCACTGTGCCTAGAATCACAGCATCGCACGGCAGCCATTGGAACCAGATCTTGTGTCTTATAGCCAGCAGGTGTAGCAAAAGCAGGTGTTATGGCTCAAGAGCATTGGACAGCCATGAATGCACTTGCGGTGCACTGCTGACGTGCTTGTCTGTTTTGAAAGGTTTTGCAAGGTCACACAGTTTTGGCAGTGCACTTCCTGGAAACTGAAGTGAGTGTAGATGACAAACAGGTTGCGGTATTTTAATGTCTACTGACCGTGTTAGCATGAGTAGTTTACATCTGCTGCTAGATGTTTGATTGCCTCATAGCCTCTTCATAGCCTTGGGTCCACCATGCATTTATTGTTTTATTACTGTATTTGTGTCCTCTTTTACTTCCATACCCCACTGTAAATGTCCTGACTGTTGTCATCATCATAAAACAAGGTTTCAAGCATAAAGGAACATGCTACCACAGTAGTGTATTTGCTGTCACCTTACACATATGGTTTTAAAACAGACAGCTGCTATGTTTTGCCCGAAATGCATTCTCCATTGCATTTTGAAGCTTTCATGTGAGGGATTCATTCGCTTAGGAGACCACACAGAAGCTTCTGTTTTCTGTCGAGCTGTTTTTCTTTTTTGGCTGCGTGAGTTGGCTGATTAACTGGCGCTAAAGCGTTATGTGTTGAAGCAGAAAGTGAAATCTTTCCCATTGTGGGGCTTAAGTAGATGTGTAACTTGGAGTGTTTGTACTCGCGCTCAGAGAATAACAAGGCCAGGATTAGCGGTGAGATTAATTGTCGGATTATGATGGATTAATATGATGAAAGCACTTATAGTACTTACAGTAGACTGTACAACTATGGCCCACAACAACACAGGCTATGGTTGCAAACAGAGTAGATAGGCAGAGTGTAGATTGTGCTTTTGTATTCTTTGCATTGATGCATAGAATGCAGTTAATGAAGACTGAAATGTCACATGCTCATTGTGAGTTATCTAAAGGGCAGATAACTTGAAAGCCTGTTCAGAACCTAAATCTGTCTGCCTGTGGGATATGGGATACAAAGCTGATTTTCTGTACATGAGACGTTTAGTACTTTACTTGCAAGTTTCTGAGAAATCCTTGTGCTTTTTCTGTGGAATTTTCCATTAAGTCACCCAAGATTCCCATATGCATCTGTAAAATGTGAAGTAAAAATGGCCTAAAGGTTGGTTTGCAAGGGCGAAGAGCAAGTGAATGATCAGGCAACTGAGCCTTGTATGGTGAAATCTTGCCACAAAGTTGTGTGGTAGACCAGCTATTACGCCAAACTTTTGTGTGATATAAACACTTGCTGTAATGTTGTGGAAACAGAAAATATGTTTCAGCTTTGGCTGATCAAAACTACAACCCTGTTCTACTTTACACATGCTGTTTATTTTATTTATTTGTTTTTAATATTACATTACATTTACATTTATGCATTTAGCAGACGCTTTTATCCAAAGCGACTTACATTTGTCAACTATAAATTACATCAGTTTAGGGCAAGGGCTAAGTGCCTTCGAACCCACTATTTTCTAGGCTACTTGCCTCCACCACCCTATTGCCGTTATTAGTCATGTGTTATTTCCTGTTTTGTGGTTGCTCAATGATTGCTTCTAGTGAAACCTTGTCCTCAAGTTGCAGTAATGATTTCATGATGAGAACATACAATGTTGTGTAGATAGCATAGGTTTCCGCTTGGATTACTTCTGACATTAACAAACAAAGCAAGGCCACCAAGCATAGAATAAATACCAAAATAAAGTGTTGAGTGGCTACAGTACCACTCTGTAACTCCTGCTCCTGTAGCTAGTCACTGATGTTACTGATTTAGCTGTTGGTCACTTATGTGGGACTAACAAGGTGTTCGTCTGACCTCTGCAGATGGATCGTCGGGGCCCCATGTTGCTCGCCACAGCCTCAGTTACATTCAGGAGATTGGCAGCGGATGGTTCGGCAAGGTAGGCCTGCTTTTGGAAACCTACTACAGAGACTGAATGTCTGTATGGATGCTTGAGTGAAATGGGACATAACACACAGTGTTGCATGTTGGTTGCTTTCTTAAGTTGTGGCTTACAATGGGATCTGTGCATGGAAGTCGTAAAGTCCCAGATGGACATCCGTTCAGGATGGTCATTATTTTCCGGTGAATGTCTATTTTTGTGAAGTGCAGTAGACTAGATTGATATTAGGCACAAGTATTAGTTGTGTAGTATAGTTATACTAGTTTACAATTTAAAGTAAGCCTTACTGTTGAGTCATCCATGTTCCTCACCAGTTCAGGGTGCATTTTGTAGTTAGCTCGTAGCCATAGCCTAATTACACAATTGTTTACCAATGTAAAAACTAATTACCGGAAAAGAGTGACCACCCTGAACAAAAGTCCTTCTGGGACTTTATGTCTGCCGTGCACAGAGCCCATTGGATGGTCTAATAGGTGTAGCTGCTATCACATTGTTCCCTTTACTTCCTACTTGGCAGAAGGTTTGAATGCATGAGTATGATGATGATGTGCAGGTGTAGTCATCAGACGTTGGTTGGCCACTGACCAGAGCATTTAGTCCTCATAGGCTTATAAGGCTACTCTGTCTCTCTGTCTCTTTGTCTTTTTGTCTCTCTGTCTCTTCGTCTCTTTGTTTTTGGTGGCCTCATCTTAGGTATCAAAGGTGGCTTTTACTCCAGTGTATATTTGTGTTCAAGTTCAATTTCTTCATGCTGGTCACTCCCCTGTTCTAATGTCTGCATTTACTGTCTCTGTGGTCTGTGTGTCTCTCTGTCTCTGTGTCAGGTTCTGCTTAGTGAGATCTATGCGGATCCGGGCGTCTCCAGAGTGGTGGTGCAGGAACTCAAGGCCAATGCCGGTGCCAAGGAGCAGAATGACTTCCTCCAGCAGGGAGACCCCTACAGGTGAGTATTCAGGCATCAGGTCACAAGTTACAGGACATCCACATCACTCTTAGGGCATCCAGACTGTAAAAATCCAGAGATTAGAGGTGAGTTTCCAGAAAACACACAGTCAGTAAATGCTTAAATGTCAGAAAGTAACAGTCTTGGTCATTATGTCATTATACCCAATGTTAAAGCTGTCAAGATTATAACTGAAGTAAGTGCCAATGCTTTCTAGAAACTTCCCCCTGTTCAGAGCCATGGCTCATGGCTTCACTTCAGCTTAACTGTATTTGCTGTAATATAACCATATAAGGTCTTCTGAAGGATAAGGTTTTATGCTTTTAATCTGGTCTTCATACAACATAAATGGCCTCAATTCCTCTGCAGGGTCCTCCAACATCCCAACATCCTCCAGTGTCTTGGCCAGTGTGTGGAAGCCATCCCCTTCCTGTTGGTGTTTGAATATTGCGATCTGGTAAGTGTGATCACGCAGTGGAATATGCGTAACGACAGAGAGGATAAGTACTTCTTAACACACATGCATTCTTACATAAACATATACATAACATATGCAGCATGTTGCATATCATTGATATCCAACATTAGAATCAGATTTATTACCGGCCCATCAGCTGCCACTGTGTAGATAGATGACTGCAGAAAGACTAGGACTGTCTGCAGGTCGCAGGTGCTGTCCCCTAAAGTAACCCAGTGCGTCATTTGTTTAAGGTGTGGTTGTTGTGTGGCTTGTGACAAACACTGTGTTTGTCCCTTTGGGTTCGCGCTAATGCTGTTACGTGTTAAAGTTACGCGTTCCCCTCACTGTGTGTGTCTTTGGGCCCCTTGGCCAGCCCCTCTCCTGTCTATGAGGGTCTATGGTGGTGAACTGTAGAGGCTCTTCCTTTGCTCAGCACTGCACTGCACTGCACTGCAGGGCTGCTGCCTGTCTCTCTGCTCCCCTTTGCTGATTTGCTTCATCTTTTTTGCTCAGTCTATTTCTGTTAGCTCGCCCCGCTGCCTGTTTAGCACCCAGAACTGTGAGTCACGCAGCTGCCGTCAGCCTCTCCTGCACCCCACCACCCACCCCCACCCACCACCACCCACAGCCCCCACCCCCCCAATCCCAATTAAGCAGCAGGCTCCTCTTTCTCTCTGTGTCAGTCAGGCATCTTGCTGTGTTGGTGCATTTTATGGCTAAGGCAGGCTGCCTGGTTGCTGAAGCACGCAGCCTTGTCTGTGTGTGTGTGTGTGTGTGTGTGTGTGTGTGTGTGAGTGAGTGAGAGAGAGGGGGGAGAGGAGAGAGAGAGGAGAGAGAGAGAGAGAGAGAGAGAGAGAGAGAGAGAGAGAGAGAGAGAGAGAGAGACTGAAATCTCTTCCAAAGAACCTGCGTAGCCTGTCCTCGTCGTGTCAGTGGCGGCTCTCGCTGAAAAAAGGGCTGCACCAGGGAGATTATGCAGGCAATTTCAGAGCTGCTCTTTCTACCCCTCCAGTCCCTTGCTCTTGCTATTTAATCACAGTACTCCAGAGTTCTTCTCTGTCTGGCACATAGTGTTTAGTTTAGCCTCTGGTGGTTAGTTTGTTTTGTATGTCTGATGGGTTTAGCCTGCACATGCAAACTCGTGCCTCTATTTGCTTAAATGTTTTGAATGGTACCTCCTGGAACAAAAAAGAAAAACAAGTTGACTCCAAAAGCAGCTCATTGCCTTTTTTCAGTGAAGATGGAGATGATGAGAGAAGTAATCTGTTGTCTGTCCTCTCTGGGGTATATAGGAAGGGAAAGGTGTTCAATAAATTAGGGTTTAAATCTCTCTCATCTGAGAGGGGTCAGATGTTTCTGTGTTGGCCTGGGTCGTGTTGACAGGCTCCAGCTGGGAGGTGAAGCGTTGGCTTGGTTTGGTCAGGGCAGAGGAGCTCAGGCTCCTGGTCCCATCTAGGCCTTTGTGACTGGAGGCACTCAGGGGAGCCTGGTGCTGATGTGGACCCTGCTGTTTCAGCAGACATACACACTCTCTCCACACACACACACACACACACACACACACACCACACACATCTCAGGGTCACCTCCTTTGTCACAGGCAATTTGAGAGGGTTACTTACGGCACCCCTTTTCTCCAGAGGGTTGGCAGAACCTCTATTGGTCCGTCTGTGTGATCCATAAAGGTCAGTCTATTCTGGAGCCCTTTACCATAGTAGTGTCCACAGAGCTCACAACTGTACCTGATTATTCTGTTGTTTCATATTTATGTTGTTTCATATTTATTAATGAATTAGATGATTCCTGGTACCCCAGATGTGGGTTTTAATTGTTTTGGTTTATGTTTGTGAGTGTGTGAATCTTCTGACCATCATACCCCCCTCTTAATCAAGTTATTGTGCCCCAGTTGCATACTTTATATTATTAACTGCATATCAGCAGTTATCCATTTAAGTGTGTACATTTTGAACGATCTTGTCGTCGTTTGTTTATTTGTTGTCCCCAGTCAGCGGGGGGAAAGCAGGCTATCGGGCCTGACGAGTGTGTGATTGATGATTTGTTTTGGGTCTGTAGCGCTGGTAACAGCCAGGAGGCCTGACTCAGGCGAATGGGCGCAGGAATAAGCAGGCGTGTGCAACCAGAGCAGGGCATGGCAGGAGGCCAGCTGCCCTGACACTGAGTGACAGCCTCTTCTGCAGGGACTCTCACACTTGACCTGTGTGTGTGTGTGTGTGTGTGTGTGTGTGTGTGTGTGTGTGTGTGTGTGTGTGTGTGTGTGTGTGTCCAATACATTACTGAAGGAGCATGTAAAATGTAAATCATTATAATTTGAGAGAAAAAAGACCAGATGCCAGAACATATTTCACCATTTTCAAAAGTGAGGATGGTTTCTGAATGGGATAGAAAAGTGGTGGCTTTGACGGAATTCTGTGAATGACCTCAGCGCATGTGTTACATTCCTATCCATACCTGCTGGACCTCTCCACAGGTCACACAATCACTATACATGCTTACTCACCAGGAGGCAGGCAAGAAGGCAGGCCGGCTCCATACCAGTACTAGCATAACATAGGGCTTACAGGCCATTATGCAAGGATACAAGGAAATTGTATTTTCACATGCATATGGTTATTGAGTGTAAATGCAGTGAAATTGTGTCTGTTTCTAAGCCTATTTGTGCATGGGGGGGAGGGGTTAAGTGTATATACGGCATAAAGTACTTCCACAGATTAACAAGGAGCACCCAAGAGCAATCATGTCATCAGCACTGTAGTAGGAAGTCACCAGTTATTAATCAGACAAAAGTACAGGCTAGTTGGTGGTAGTCGGGGAGCTGAGGAACAGATGGAAGTTGGCACTTTTCACTGTCACTGATGTGAACTGTAATGACACTGCTGTCACGTTTCAGTGGAACAAGGCAAGTAAGAGAGAGAGAGTCTTGCCGACACGCTGGGTTTAATTGTTGTGCCACACGTCTCAAGTGTTCACGTTTGGCCTATTTTTTTCCACTGCAACCTTTGCTGTGGCCACTGCTGATTTTAGTGCCACGGCGGCTGCTTCACGCCGCTGCACAACTGTTGCTCCATACGGTGGCCTGCGCTTCTACACGCAGTGTCTGTCTCTCCTGCTCAGCACCACTGTTTCCTCGCTGGTCCTCCCACTATCTCACTCCGTGCAGTCATGCATCCATCACAGCTGCTTGTGTGTGTGTGTGTTTGTTTGTTTGTTTGTGTGTGTGTGTGTGTGTACACATGCATGCATGTGTATGAGAGGGGTATGAGCAAAAAAGGGGAGCTGCCTGATTTATGGCCGTTGCGTAAGCGACGCTGTGTAATCAGGCGGCGTTGTGACGACAGCGGAGAGGCTCAGACTGGTGGGAAGCTTAAACCCCTTCAGGCCTCGCTCTGCCTCCTCCCTGCTTTTGTAAACAGAGACCCAGTCACTCTCCAGCATGCAGCGCTGCACTCTGGGGCATTCTTTACTCATGTGTTATGTGACGTGCCACTGGGCCAGGTCCAGGGCAGGCTTCAGACAGCCCTGTGTGAAACACACCTCACCCCACTGTCCACAGAGAAGACCTGATGCTCTGAAGTCCCTTCTGCGAGTTTGTATTGTAGTAATTGGACGACGCATTTGTCTCGTTCTTAACGCATTCTATGCATTTGTCATTTCTGTCGGGGCTGAAGATTACTTGTTGCATCAGGTTCTGATCAGCAAACATACTGACAGATATGTCTAGCGAGAGATTAAAAAAAGGCAGTGAAAATGCATTTGGACTGATGCTTTTGGTACTGATTTCCATGCATGTCATGCTGGCTCACAAACACGATGACCACATTGCACGGAGTTGCGCGTCGGCAGCGCTGGCCAGCAGACTGCACAGGTCACACAGTGTCCCGTAACGGCAGACCTGACTGATGGCCCCATAAAGCAGACAGACAGACTGGCAAGAAATGACTGTGACTGTCTGAGCTCAAACAGTCTATCTCCCTACCTGTTTTTTTTGTAGTGTTTGTGCTCATGCTCCATCCTCCCTCAAACCTGCACCCCCCTCCCCCTCATCATGAGCCTTGTAGTTACAGCAGACACTGTGTGTGATAAGGCTGTGCATCAGTGCTACGCAGATGATCTCCCCTTGGCCTGATACCCGCCCCTTCCCTTCTCTTCCTCAGACTGCAGAAGATGTTACACCTGCAATGGCCAGACTATCAGAAACTCAGTCTGTGCCAACGAGCCTACTGCCACCACATTCAACTGACTGCTGGGCTTTTATTTTTAAATTGATCTGACCCAGCCAGGCTAGGCGGCCATTAAAAGGGCTTTCCCTTTTTTGGTGCCAGCACCAGGCTCCGTGGTGTCCTCAGGGCTTACATGGTGAACACCTCTGCCACCCTGTGGTTACTTGCAGCATTGCAGTCTCCTCCTGTGCTACTTAAGTTTCATAGCTTCATAGGTTTGGTCCATAGGGGAAGATATTCATTGTCCATATCTGATAATATTATAGTCTGTTTTCACAGGAAAAGTTTTTTTCACAGGCACACCACACAGCCCATATACTTCTTTTATTTGATTTGAGTTTGTGACTAATAAAGTGTGTGTGTGTGTGTGTGTGTGATACTGCAGGGTGACCTCAAGAGTTACCTTGCCCAGCAGGACTGGCATTATGGAAAAGCTGAACTCCTGCAGCTGCAAAGGATGGCATGCGAGATCGCCGCCGGGGTCACCCACCTCCACAAGCACAACTTCCTGCACAGGTGAGCTCTCCATAATTCAATTCAGTTCAATTCAGTTTTAT
The DNA here is from genome assembly GCA_015244755.2 of Tenualosa ilisha. Taxonomy (NCBI): domain Eukaryota; kingdom Metazoa; phylum Chordata; class Actinopteri; order Clupeiformes; family Clupeidae; genus Tenualosa; species Tenualosa ilisha. The sequence continues at coordinate 3,635,625 of PYXC01002370.1, forward strand.
TTATACAGCGCCTTTTACAATAGTATTGTCTCGTGGTGCTCTACAGAAGGAGCAAGGGGCAAGGAAAAACTCCCTTATGTTTAGTTAGTCTAGGAAGAAATTTTGGGCAGATCCACAAGTCAAGGGGCTAACCCAAATGTCATGGAATTCATGTCATGAAAAAGTGCTTTGTATTTAGTAATGGAGAAAAGTGCACTGCCAACTGTCAGTAAAGACAAAAAAACCCCCAATTCTCTTTATGTAATCAGTGGGAAAAGCAGGCACGGTGGTGGCTGTGCACTGCTGCCTTTTTGTTGTCAGTGTGAAGAGAAGCGACCTCTTGTCCTCCTTTAAACCTGCACATGCATGGCACCGGGCTAATCACCACCGTCACACAGCTGCCCGAGTCACTCCTAAAAAGGCCAGCTATGTCAGAGGTGCTTTCGTTTTCAGTCTCAGCAGCGGAACGACGGGCGTCTGGGATGGAGAGACGGCGGGGAGGGGAGAGAGAGCGAAGGGCCTCGGGTTGGACGAGGCGGTTCAAATGATATGCGGTGCTGAGTTTGTCTGCTCTGCTTTGCATGCTCTGAATATACCGGAGGGCATCTGATTACCCTGCGCCTGAGGACGGCCAGGGTGTCGGCTTGCCCCGGGACAGCCGGGACATGATGAATCTGCGCTTTGCGTGTAAGTGGATCGCCTCGCGCCGGGCACCACTCCGTTGGCACTAGGTCTCAATCGGTCCCAGAATTCCTGTGTGTCTTGTAAAAGCCGTCATGAAAATGACTGTGAATTTTCTTGGTTCCTTTAGTAAAGTGGGTTAATTTCCAAACAAGTAACCCCCCCCACTGGTTGGTCCCCATCTTGACCCCATCTTTACTCACCAATTGCTCTCAACATTGTTTGGTCTCTCAGGAATGGAGTCTGTGTGAGGCAGAGATGAGAGGAGACTCAGGTCCTGTTTCACACAACCAGCAAACAGCCTGATGGCACAAAAGAATATCATGTGTTTTCACATCTTGGAGAAAATATGGATGAGAGGACCATATGGATGAGAGTGATCCAATGATTAGTTCTGTTGTTGCGGAATCTTGTTGGAATTGGTGTGATGTGTCAGATTTGAACTGTGATATTGTCTACGTTTTCACACATGTTCACATTTTAACTGCTTCATTTACATTGATGAAGCATTTAGAGTGTGGCTTGCCATCCCTGTGCCTGCACTGCACAGGACCCTTGTAGGGAAAAAAGATGAGGGGCAAGATGGTCAGTACTGTATGCTGTGCCCCGGCCAAGAGCCTTTAAAATATCTCTCCATTTATCTTGCAATAGTTACATGTAGGCTGACAGTAGCAGGGTGTGTGAGCAAAGACCACTAGTGTCAGCGATGTCCTGGGTTAGGGGCTGAGGTGAAGAGTGTGTGTGTGTGTGTGTGTGTGTGTGTGTTGGGGGGGTGTTCTGGAAGGGTGCCGGTAAGAGAGACACACTTCTGGAACTGGTGTGAGAGGGTGCAGCAGGGGCCAAGATGAAACTAGAGTCGGCCTCTTGTCTGAATGAGCTACCATCTGTCCCACTGTGCTGGGCTATGCCAGCAACCCCCCCCCCCAAACCGACAGAAGACAGCAAGAGTGTCCCTCCCTGGGAGCAATATCATGGTGCTGTGTGAGCGATTCTGGGAAATGCTCCAGCATCAGTGATTTTGTTGCTAGGGGGAGAGCAGACACGCCTGAAGATGGTTATTATCTACCCCTGTACACACACAAACACACACACACACACCTCATCAGGTACAGGGTGTGCTCGTAAACAAATGGGCAACTCTGAAAATAGAAAGGTGCCTCCTGAGGATGTGGAATGTAGTGAAGGACCTGAGGTAGGAAACAGATGTGTTCAGTTGTCTGACTGAATACAAATGACTGTGCAATCAGAGCTTACCAGATATCAGTCAGGTTCCACTGACTTACTGACTGACCGGTGAAGCAGCTACCATTCCTGTTGTCATAACCTGGTCGAAGATGTAATCGTCAGCTTTGGTTGTGAAGCCACCCCAAAATGTAACCATAGGGAGTTCATGCAAATGGAATCAAATTGAACTTATTACATAAAATGGGCCTTGTGCGTGTGATGCATTTTTTTATTCACTGAAAAATCTCATTCCCCTTTTCAATTTTTTTTTCTTTTACAGTGATTTGGCCCTTCGAAACTGCTTTTTAACTGCCGACCTGACGGTTAAAGTTGGAGATTACGGAATAGGTCCATACAGATATAAGGTAAGGGCACCCTGGTTCACACGCTCTCCAGCACGGTGACGTCCCTGTCAGACATATTTGTCAGCGGATGCTGTTTCACCCATTAAAACAGAGGTCCATGCCCTTGCAGAAATATAAATGTTTTCCAGTGCTGTTTACATGCAGCTGTTGCCCTGTGACCCTAGTTAAAGCCCTAGAGCTGAATTCAGACTCAGTGAAATGCAATCCAGTGGCCATGTATCCAGCCGAACACAGACTCGGCAGAGATGTCTATCTGCATTCTCCAGATATTACCGAGATCTCAGTTGGGTGTGTGGAGATTGCCAGGTCATGACATAAGGGTTTTTTACTGCACCTGATTATGTGCATACATGTATGTCCATACTCAAGTTTGATGGGCTAAATTTAAAATGGGAAAGAGGCATGGTGGACTCTGCTTGCTCTGCAGTTTTTTTTGCTGAGTTGGTCATCTCTGAAGTGGGCCCCTCATGATTATTTCACATAGGCTGAATTCTGTAGCTTTGACCCTTTTCCTGCTGTGTAGCTGATGTGCATGGGAGCTGGTTTATATGCACGTATGTGACAACGCCCTCATGTGACTCGCTGCTTTCTGTGTGTGTGTGTGTGTTTGTTTGTTTGTGTCCCGTAGGAGGATTACATTACCACAGAGGAGGACCAGCTCGTGCCTCTGCGCTGGCTGGCACCGGAGCTGGTTGGGGACCTCCATGGTGGGGTCATCACCGCAGAACAAACCAAGCCTGGCAATGTGTGGTAAGAGCGTTGGCAGGTTCCCATGCCTAAGTTGAAAATCGATGATGACGATGCCGCTGCGCTGAAAAATGACTTGGGTTGATAACCCTAACCATACGTAAAGGTTCTTCTAAGATATCATAATACTAATATGAGGAGAAGGAAAAAAAATGCTGTCTTTTCGGAAGTTGTGATAATATGGAACTTTAAATAAAAATGTGGTTTTGTTTGTATGGAAAGAAGTAGTTTAGTAGCACGACTGTCACAACATCAAAATTACCATACAGTTATATGGCTACGGTTATATAGTTATATGGCTACAGTTATATGGCAGGCTATGCAGTAAGTTGTGTATTTTATTTGGTGTTAATTTAACATGGAGATCAGCCACAGTGATTGTAACCAACCCAAACAAACAAGCAAATGGAACTCTTAGCCTTGTCTTTATAAGTGGTAAGAGCACACCACTGGTAAGGAGCCATCACAATGATGATGTTGGTTAGGACATACATGCCACTATGTCCAGCTGAGCCCTGCGCTGCGCTGCTCTGCCTGCTGGAAGTATAGATCAGAGGCTGATCTGGGAGGGTCAGCGAGAGCCTTGAAAGTGAGCCTCCCCACTAATGTTGCAGGTGCTGCCTGTCAGTGCTCGTAAATCTCCATTTCCCGGGCAGGGTTGCGATCGTGTCCCGAGGCCGAGGCCGAGAGCAGCTCTTTTCGCTGGCTCCTGCTGGCACGTATAGACAGAATTCTCTTGCCTCCCAAATTATCCCTTTGTGGCTCTGTGCCACATAGCCCAGGCCCTTATGCAATACAGATTTATTTTGAGAGTAGTCACCATCTCAATAAGGCTAGGTAATTTTTGGCTCATTATGTAATAAGCCTATCCCATTGCATGTTCTGAGTCATTTTTAATATGAATTTCCCCTTAAATCATCAAGGTCAATATTATGGATTTAGGCATCTTAAATGAGGCCAAATTGCTACTGATGTAACCACCCCCTTCACTCTTAGTTTTTAGGTTATTCCGGTTTCTGTAGCATGAGTGACATCTGATGAGTGTGTCTGTGTGTTTGTGTTTTGCAGGGCACTGGGAATAACGCTTTGGGAGCTGTTTGAGAACGCCAACCAGCCCTACCCTCACCTGTCCGATAGAGAAGTGCTGACCCACGTCATCAGGGACCAGCAAATCAAACTCTTCAAACCCCAGCTGGACCTGCCATACTCAGAGAGATGGTGTGTGGAGGGCTGAGAATATGCTGTATGAGGGAATAGGGATTAAAGTATTGTTTCTCAAGGCTGGATGCAGAATTAGTTGGTTGTAGTATTGATTTGTATTTGTTCACACATGACATTGCATTCTATTATTTATAGCAGGTACAGTGAATCATGTTGTGTTGGTAGTATGCATTAAGTATGGCATTCAGGCCCACAAGATGTGCATGCAAATTTTTTTAAATTTATTTTGACCTCGGAAGCCACACTGATGGGGGCAATAAGATGTGTGGTGTACATACCCTTTGAGCGGCATGGCAGCCTATAGTCAACAGAGTGCGTCACTTAAGACTCTTAACAGTTGTTACACTACCGGACCACCGAATGTTTATTCTCTGGGATAGTTGCTGATGGCCTTGGTTAATGTATGAGGATGTATGCCCACTGAGTGTTTGTGTGGTTGTGCAGGTACGAGGTGCTGCAGTTCTGTTGGCTGCCCCCGGACAAGAGGGCTACTGCAGAGGAGGTGCACCGCCTGCTGACCTACCTGCGCATGCAGGGCCAAAAGGATGTGGAGGATGACTTTGAACAGCGCTGGAATGCTCTGCGGCCGAACCCCTGCGCCCGCCAGACCACCGTCAGCCACTCGTCCTTCCCCATCCTGGAGACGCTGGATGAGGGCGGCGAGCCGGATGAGATGCTCACGGTCACCGAGACCAGCCGAGGTCTCAGCTTCGAATACGTGTGGGAGGGCGCCAAGCACGACCACTACGACAACCACGGCCGCCCAGCCATCGACTCCACACTGAACTACAACAGCGTGTTCTTCCCTGTACCCAGCCAGGACATCCACGCTCACTTCCCTCCTACGGCAGGGGATTCTGGAGTGCAGCAGCTACCGCAGCGCACCAGTCCTCCTGCCCAGGGTGTGCCAGGCATCCTGCCAGTGTTTGATGCCCATGAGGTGGCCTCTGGTAAGGATTACTACATCCAGCTGGAGGAACAAGAGGAGAGCACCACCGACTCCCAGGACTTGGTGGCCAAAGCCGAGCCAGTCCCTGAGTCCCAGGAGTTTCTCATGCTACATGACTCGCGTGTGGATGAGTCAAGTACCGACGCAGACTTCTTCCACGGCAGCTTGGACTCCAAGGACTCTTTCATGCCTGACAGCCACACATGGTCTTCCAGTGAGCAGGAGAGTCCCTTCCACACCAACATATTCAGCGAGGGTGACTCAAAACTGGAGGAGCCCCATTCGTGGAGGACTGGCTTCCTGGAACTTCCCAATTTGAACAAAAACGGTGGCTTCCAGCCAGGGACCTCTTCCCAGGCCCAGGCCATGACACAGTCTCAGTCTCAGAGCTCAGACCCGAGCAGCCCGGCTTTTTTAGGACAGCAGGGACTGAGAGATATTCTCCAGGAGGACAGCGAGATGGACGATCCAGACGTCCAGAGATTCCTGAATAGGGAGAAGCTTACTGACAACTTCCTGTTTCTCAAGGAAAAGAGTTTAATGAAGGAGAGCCTAGATTTGGGTGGCGGCAGCACAATCACAAGTGTTTTAGAGAGTGAGGAGGTCATGGACGTAGCGTCTGTTAGTGAGGACGCCACAAAATCTGTAGCAAATGTTGCTCCTCAGTCAAATGCAGAACTACTGGACCTCTCAGGCTTTGACTACGGGGGGCCTCTGCCACCTTTGGGAAGTGAAACTCTGGTGCCTTCGAAAACCTCACTGTCGGAAGAGGTCAGTAGTAGCAACCTGTCGCCTGTTAGTAGTGGCTCTCCTAGTGACAAACTGGCTGCGCCGCTCTCTCCTGAATCGGAGATCAGTTCCGCTCTTTCCTCTACCTCTCCGAGTGCAGTGGGCCTTGCAGGGCCAGTCCCAGTGTTTTTGGCCACTGGTCCCCAGTCCCCCGTGCTCAGTCCAAGTGCCACTCCAGAATTGACGTGCACCGTTGCCAAAACACCCAGTAGTAAAGACCCTTTAGGACCCTTTTGGGATCACACGCGACCACATCCCATAGGAACGGACTGTAAAGAACTCAATCATGCCTCTTCCTCAGAAGCCACTGGCTTGTTAGCTCAAGACAAAGACCTATACAGTGCTGCCTCACTAGCGGACTCTGCTGTAGATGTTGACAAGAGCCTGGGCACAGAAATGGAATCAGACCACCTGCCAACGTGCACCGATGAAGAGAACAGCTTTGCCGACGGTCTGTCTCATGATAGGACGTCGCTGCAGGTGTCTGAGCCCTGTCTCGACCAGATCAGTCAGGACAGCCTTTTGGACGATAGCCTTTCTTCACCATTGCCGACTATGGAGAGCTTGGCCGAGACGCCCGACTCCCTGGACTCGTTAGACATCCACAGGCTTGGGGTCCAAGAGGAGCCCCATAGCACCCCAGCACCAAGCAAGCTTCAACCTCCTTACAAGACCGCGGACAGCGGCTATGAGACAGAGAACCTGGAGTCTCCGGAGTGGAACTCGCAGCTGGTCCAGGAATCTTCCTCTGGGGAGGCCGATGCAAGCTCCTCGACGGAAGCTTCCTCAGCATCGCTTGTGCCCCCAGAGATCGTTGTGTCCGAGGTCGAGAACGGACACGCTGCGGGAGAGGATGTGCAGGAAGAGGAAGGCGCAGCAGACCAGCAAGAGGCAGCCCCTGCATCAGGTGAGGACGTCTACATCACAGGCAGCTACAGAGACTCTGCCTATTTCTCAGATAATGAGCTGGAGACCGACAGGCGACCCGAAGAGACCAATGGGGGGACGCCTGTTGAGACTCCAGCTTGGCATGGGGAGTCTGCAGAAGCAGAGCTTAACACCGCCGCTAATGCAGTGACCCCTCCTCGAGAGACTCTCCACCAGGAGATGCTTGATGCACAGACAGGGGTGTCACAAGACCCATCTAGTCCTGCCTCTAGCCTCACTGGTGCTGCACTCCTGGAGTCCAGAAGGAACGGTGTGTCTGAGCCTGCCCTCAGCTCCGAGGACAGATTGAAATCTGCCGAAGCTTCTGCACAGGAACTCCATGAGACGGCCGTTCCGTCTGATTCGCGGCTTTCTACGGCCATCTCCAATTCTAGCACAGAAGTCTCAACTAATGCCTCCTCTGTCGCCAACCAACGTTCACATTCGAAGCCTTCCCTGGACAATATGGTCCACGCCAAGCTAACCAGAACATATGCCGAAGAACTCCCCCGTAGGAAAGAACCAGACAGTGAGGGGCGGTATCTGGGCCACCGGGAAGGTGCCTTGGAAGATGGCATGGATGCAGACGAGGAGGACGAGAACAGCGATGACTCGGATGACGAGAGGCACAGCACCTACCGCATGCACAGCGACAGTGAGGAGAGTGAGGACGACGTGGAGCACTCGGTTCCGCAGATCATCTCCGACAACAGCGACGCACGCAACCTCAAGAGCCTGCTCAAGCCAACATCACTGGCAGTAAACAAAACGCCAGCAGAGGCGGACGCCAATGGTGCTGACAGTTCGAGAAGAGCCGTGTCCTTCTTTGATGATGTCACCGTCTACCTCTTTGATCAGGTAACATCTGATGTTTCACTGTGACTAAAAACTGGTACATTCTTAATATTTGCCAATTTTCAGTTTTAGCAGGTTTCTTACATTTCTGCCTATTGTTTCTGCAGGAGACACCAACAAAAGAGTTAGGAGACCACACTCTTGGTTCCAACAATCAGGTGTCAGAATTCAGTAGCCCTGCCCGGTCCACTGGGTACTCGAACAGGTTTGCCAACTCCACAGAGAGCTCCACCGATGATGAAGGTAAGGCCATTCACAAAGTGTATCTGTGAACATGCATAAAGCGCGCCTCTCATAACAGCACCGCCAGGATGTCTAACATGTCCAACATGTTTCTGTCGCGCAGGTGGTGGTTTCGAGTGGGACGATGACTTCTCCTCGCCCGAGCCCTCCTTCCTTGCCAAGGCGGCCGGCGGCGTGGCGGCCTCCAAGCCCTCGCCTGCGGGTGCCTTGCGCTACCTCTCTCCACCCCCTCAGAACCGGGGCACGGACACCACCTGGACCAGCTCCGCCTCCTCCTACTCCTCCCGCTTCTCCATCTCGCCAGCCAGCATTGCCAGCTTCTCACTCACGCACCTCACTGACTCCGACATAGAGCAAGGGGGTAAGAGAGACACGCGTGAATGCACACACACACACACACACACTCACGGCAGAACATTTCTGTCTGGATGAGATCATTGGGAAGCTGTAATTCATAATGAAATTGAAATTCCATTGTGTTGCATTGCCTTGACTTAACACACACACACATACACACTGCTATAACTATTAAGACATCTAAAGTGGTTCCTTTTCCCTCTTGCTTAACAGGCAGCAGTGAAGATGGTGAGCGTGACTAATGGGTGAAAGTCTCTGCATTGAGCAGTTTTTGAGAGGAACTCGCCCTGACTGGTCAGGCTTTTCCAAACCCTCTCCCTTCACAAGACGATGCTTAAGACTGTTGGACTGCAGCCTCAGACCAATCCTTTTGACTTTTACTTCAAATGCCACCTCTCACACCCTCTCAAAAGTTCTCTTTTATCTTCATCCAGTTGTGGCTAGGATTCTTTTTTTTTTTTTTTGACTGAAATGTGATCCTCTGCATCTTTGATCATTCAGTGCATCTCGGATCATTCCTCTGTGCAATCCCTCAAGAAATGATGGAACACTCTGCATTATGCCGAAAGATGGCAAGAAAAAAACAAAGAAAGAAACGCATAGGAAAGTGTTGAACTTTTCAAGAGCTTTCCCGGTGTCTTACCTGGTATCTGTGCGCACTCTACACACCCTGTACTCACTCTTAGCTACAGATATCTGCTTCTAACAGTGAACTTGAGTAAGCTTTATTTTTGGTTTTATATTTTCAGTGACGCTGAGAAACGCTGTCTGTCCACTCAAGCTACTAGACAATAGAGATTTCATATCCTGCGTCGATGGCCTTTTCCTTTGATGTAGATGTTTTCATTTTTTCCCCCCAAGATTCAAGATTTCAAAAAATGCCACCTCTGCATTCACTCGAGCCTCAGCATCAATGGCAAGTCATCTTGTTGACTTCTGTGTTTCCTGTGTTAGGTCGCTGTGTTTAAACTGGTACATGGTGTTTGCAGCCCACTGTCACATATTTATGCAGTTGCAGTCTTAACCCACACACCGTGGATACCCATGCACTCATTCACCCTTAAGAAGAATATAGATGTCCGTATACTGAACCAAGCCTAACCTCTGCACACCTTGCATTGCCCGACAGCAGTGGAGCTGCCTTGTGCCTACACCATTTTGCCCCCTAATTCTTACACACACACACACACACTCCACCTTCTTTTAGAAACCAAACAACTTGGTGGATTATCATGCCATATGCTGAAAGACTTGGAGGACGGATGATTGATTTGTTTTCAGTAAGAGAATGTACTATGAATTGTCTTCATATGTGATGTAAAGCTATAGGTACAGTGACGGTTTGTTTGACGGTTTCAGACAAAACCTACTGTAAGATTTCTGTCAAAACTTCCCTTGTTCTTTCTATGGCAAGATCAAAAGGGAATCGGTTTGGAGTCAGAAGATTCCTTATTTCCTCTCTTTTATGTAAAATGTGCTATTTATACTGAAGGATAAAATGTATTCTTTGCTCTCAATCAGAATATAGAGGTGGAGGGCACTGCTGTTTCAGAGCTTTCTGATTAATGCCCTATTTTAGTAACGTTTGACTTCCAATCCTAACTACAGGTGAAATTGGGACATTTTCCCCCTCATGTTCTTCAATGGTAAATCATTTCATTGGGCTTCATTTCTGTATATATATTTAATTAATATTAATAAATTTCAAGCAAGATAAGCTGATTTTTCCCATTATCTTGACTGAAAATTATGACTTAAATTGAATTTTCAACAAGGCTCTGTAGCAACTGTCACACAGTTGTGTTATGGAGGCTGATGGCGATTAGAGTTGGAATGGATCTGAATGCAGAAGTAGTGGAGTGGATGGCCTTTGTTTAATTCACAGACAGAAGTTCCATAATTTAGCAAACCTACATCCGTATTACCAGCAGTCTCTGTGAGTTGAACTTGAAATTTTATTTAAGGAAATTCCTGTTTCTGTTTCCCTGTGTATATTGCTTAATCTTGCACATCTGAAAAGTGTAACTTAAATGTTAAACTGTACTCTTGTATATAACTGTTTAATTTTGTCTGTAAATTGGGAATGGTGTAAGCTCTAGTTTGAGGTTTCAATTTGTAATTTAAGGTGAAGCAAATGACAACATATCATGGTTTTGAATGATGTGAAGAGAAAGACGTTTAATTTAAGGACAATGACCAGAAGATGCAGTCATGCTGTGTCTGTATGCGTAACTTGTAAATTTTAAAAAATGTGCTATTTTTACTTAATATTGATGATCCTACTTAGTGTAATTGAATGAATTGTTTATAATTACACTGTTTAATATGGAAATAAATGAAAATGTACTTCTGCATTTTGGGATGTTAAATGTTTTAACTTATTTACAATATCATTCTTATCATTTAATTTCATAAAATTGAGATTTTTACAGTTCTGCAGGATGGGGGAGAAATAGACTTCTCCATCATGTGCAATAATACTCCAGGTTCTTTCAGTTTAGCCCCAATCAAAGAACTTCTTTTCCATGGTATTATGACACCATACCAAACAACAACAAAAACACTCCTGAAAGATCAACCACAAAATAAATTTATTATAGACATGGATCATGTACAGAGATGCCCTTACATTGTTTCAAGGCAGTAGACCATATTTATTATAAGTTATTATATTTTGATCATGGTCTGCCGTGTAACAATATTAGGCTTTCCGAGATTGTATGGAAAGGTATTTAATGGATTTACACGTCAAAATGAAAGAATATTGAAAAGGTTAACTTGGAATGAAAACAAAGCAATGCATCCTCATCAAGATGTTAATACCTTATTAATAATACCTTAATGGTTAATACCATTAATAAACAATATTTGTGATCGGTCGGCAATAAAAATAAAAACAAAATCATACTTCAACACAAAATCAGACAAAAGTCACTTGATGGTTAATAGGAAATTAATGTGATGTGATGTTATTATGGGATGTCAGACTCTGGATCTGGGCATGCATGGTGTGAGTGAATCCATGCTAGATGACTCCTGACTGACCGACCCCAGAGCAGTGGGCTGCAGGCTTATAGTAATGGAGAGGGGAAAAAAACAGAGTGAATTGATAGACGACTGCACACTCAGCATGCAATGACGTTCCCGTTCACCTGCCTGTGAGTGCGGGGGGGCTGTGGACTGCGGGCAGGGGCTCGCGGCGCCTCCTGGGAGTTCCCCCTTGCCGACAGATGCTCCCATCCTCCCTGTGGGGGGAACAAGATCAGACACACATACAGATATACACATTCACACCAACCCATCCTCTACAATACAGTGCCATCTTTGACTAGATCTAAATCAAGTGTTTTGAGCTTTGAGATTTCACCCCTATTGGATAAATTCACAATATTGGATATTTTTTTAGGATATCCTAGGGCATGTTTAATGGTGAAATCTAGGACTATCGTGCTATTTAAAGAGAGCATCAAGTACATGAGTTGACGTAAACTGGTGTAACTGAAGATGTCCACATCTCTGAGTGTTAAGACCAAACTGTCTTTATCTCAGCACCATCTCTTCAAACAGACCCTCTTAATGACCAGCTCCAGACTGGGGGTTTCCCCCAGGCCAACACAAACTCACCCCGATGCCAAAATCCCAGCTCTGGCCTTTGGGCTGCATAGGCTGCACCCCTGACCGGTGACAGACGACACCCGGACTTGCTGAGGGACAGCCTGGCACTTTCTCTGCGATAATCCACACCTGCAAAAGAGCAACACGTCAGTCAGCAGACCCTTTAGCTCTGGCCAGCTGAGGCCTGTATTATCTTTCCCAAGACTTCTAAATCATTTGTCTCTCATCAACAACCAGTACATGCCGGATATTTGTAATTATCATAAGTGTTAATTAGAATCACAGTGTCAATAACAGTTTAAAAACGGCTAAATATGACTATTGTGCCAAAATCAATATTTGTCCAATACCTGATCCAGTGGTCCAACAGAGACCTTGCTCACATTGTTGGAAATGAGATCCCACACAGTACCCTGGGGATAGCTGGGTGTCACACCTTGTCTGTACCACAGATTACCTACATACAGAGAGGACGAAGAGTGATGAGTGGAGTGGGCTCTTTCCCTTCAACAAAGATGACTAAGATGGGAGTTTGTATTGTGTAGAATGACCAAAGAGTAATAATGATCATCTTCTCCATGGTTCTCTGAAAGGTTCCCATCAGAAAGAGTGATCAGTAATAGAGCACTCACCGTTCTCATCCACGGCGTAAACAGACGTTCGTCCCACAGACAACTGCATAAGGTTCTGTTTGGGAGGAGAGGGGATGTGGTACCAGCAATCACCTGCAAAACAGAGCAGCAGCAGGTATGCCGAGTCAGACTAATCCTTTATACTGTAGTTAAGAATACAGTTACACCAACCAACCAATAGCAATCAATAGCACTGGATCAGAGACTAATGTTGTTTTTAGGTGTACTGAAGATTTTCATACAAATCCTCTGAGGAAGATCTTACCTGCAGGGTTCTGGGCTGACACAGAGCCCCGGTAGAAGACTGAGTTGTCTCGGGCGATGGCCCACACCTGGTGACCTCCACCAATGGAAATGGAGCGGAATGGCTGATCTGTTCCCACATGAAGCCAGGAGCTGCCCTGAGGGAAGAGCAAAACATTCATTACTGATTCTGCCTTTCTGTTGTCAAGGGAGCTTAGGTCCGTTTTCTGGGCTGGTCTTTTTATGTTTAATGACTTGCACACTTGCACTTGCATACTAATGTGTGGGACGTGACACAAATGATCTCCCTGGTTGGGAGGATCCAATGGAGATGGTATGTTGCTAAAAGCATAATGTCTGACATCCAGTCAGCTGAGAGAGCGGTGTGAAGGGTCCTTACAGCAGGGTTTTCTCTGGTGACCCCCAGTCGGCACAGCACGTCTCCTCTCTCACTGATGGCCCAGAGGGGCACCTGCTCCATGCTGCTCTTGGCCAAGCAGGGAAGGATGGTAATGTCACTCAGGGGAATGGGCGGGACTGCCTCCCAGGGGCCACTCAGTTGTATTCTGCACTTCCTGTTGACATGGGCAACAGATAGACAGTTGAGACATTCATGAAGTTTTATTTATTAACACTGCATGGCATCATTTATGTTGCTCGCCACTGTCTGCAGAGCCCGATGCCTGAATCTCCTTCAATACTACTCACTTTCCCTGTAAACTACTTCAGGTTAGATCAGTTGACCAGTTAACCACACCAGCAAGGAAGCTTACCTGACCCAGCGCCTCCTTCTCACAAAGTCCTTCAGAGTCTTGTTGCCAGTGTAAGCTCTGTACAACAAATACATACAGCATTTCTATTTATCAGCAATATTAATATTTCTTGATGGTTTGATACGGATACATTTCTGGTTGATGTCATTTTACATGAAAAACTTTGGAATAAATGTGAAAATGAAAGTAGATGGCAGAAATTACAGAACTGAGCACACTTACGCTGTGAAGTCTGCAGCATACTGCCAGCCCTCCTTGTCTGTCCCTTCTGGGGCACCGTAGTCAATAGCCCAGTCTGTCACCTGCGTGGGTGACATTTAAATGAGATGTTTCAGTAATTATTACAGTTCTACAGGACACATTTTCAGTGGCCAAAAGTTTGTCAAGAAATACTAAATAATATTTAACCACTGAGGTGAACACATTGATTATTATACAGTATTATTCAGACTTATTGATCATTCTATAGTATTATGAGGTGCTTTGCATTTGTTGTGGGTGAAGGCTAATTCTCAACTAGAAAAACAAGAGAGAGTACAGTATATCTTTCAAAACAGGTCCAAACCAAAACTATCAAACTGGTTTTCATCCTGCCTTTTACTATGTCTTTGTCTATGTGTGTATCAGCAGCACCCACCCAGGTCCACTGCGGTGAGGGGGGTTTGGTGCCGGCCTTGGTGCACTCCTTCAGCCCTGAGGCATCACTCCACATGTGCCGGTCCATGGGGAGGCCCCTAGAACAGAGACAGCGGAGCACACATGTGACTGACCAGCAATAAGGCCTGCAGTCTGAGTGCATGCATAAGATGAATGGGGTGAGGAAGGAAAGAGAGAGACAGAGGAAGAGGGAGAGGGTGAGAAAGAAGAATGAATCCCAATACATACCCCTCCAACCCTATGCCCTGAACCCTCAAAGACTTAACTGGCATGAATCTGCCAATCATGAAGTTAATTCATTCCAGTCTGTAGTGGTTCAGGGCTCACAGTTTGAGGGTGACACAGGGACCCAGATGGGGGGGGGGGGGACAAGATTAAGAGATAGACATACTTGTCTGTGTATCCTGTCAGAGGGATCCACCGCTGGTTTTCAAAGATGAATATGCTCCTAACGTCTGACTGTGGATGCTGATGATCCCTGCTGCCTTCTGCAAGTGCGGAGGTAAAATATGTCACAAACACACACATACACACAGGCATATATAACACACACAAAACACACAAATGATTTATGGGACAGCGGAACAGCTGGGGACCTGCGGACATTTGGGGTGGAAGGCCACTGAGATGGGGACAGTGTTGAAAAGGGGCAAGAGGGATGGTGTGCAGGTCAAAGGTCAACATCAAAGCAGGGCACTGAGAAACAGGAGAGGAGGGCTGGATTTCAGAAGCCCTAGGCAAGTAAAGTAAGGGCAACTAAAGGAAGGCCAACTAGCCCTAGGCGACTAAAATGGGTCAAAAAAATGCAGAGAAATAAAAACGAAAGAGCTTTTACCCTCGGCAGAACCTCCCCTGTGACCCGTGTAGACCCAAGCTGTGTGATCAAAGCCAATGCCCCACACCACACCCAGACTATTGCACTCCACAATGCGCAAGTGGCCTGGGACTTGATACCAGAACCTGCACCATGGCACAGAGAGAGAAAGAGACAGACACAGAGACAGACACAGACGTGGATTGGTGGACGCTTGCAGCCATGCAGTAGAAAAAATGGCACAAATAACGTTAATGAATCCAGTCCAATAACACAAAATAGCAAAGCAGAAAACAGGTGAAAGGTTGAGTCTACTTTCATTTGTCTGGAAGGGCTTAGTGTCCATGAAGAGGCACTATTTGTTGTCTTGGCCTCTCTAGTAACAAGATGTTAGTGTGAACATGCAGAGAGAAAAGAGGCCCATCACCAGATGAAATCATCTATGGATATTACTGTAGACTGTGTCATCCCTACAATGCATGAAACAGAATGAAACAGACAGAACAGACTGGCTAAAAAGTACTCTGATAGACTCACATGTTGTCACAGGCTGGGTTTGGGGTTGAAGCCTCTAGGCTGAGCGCGGGCTCATGCATCATGACGTCTCCCTTGGAGGTGACCGCCCAAAGAGCCTGCTCCGAGGGCCTATCCACAATGCCCTTGCTGTGGCAGCAGGACTCGCCAAGAAGAGACAGCTACGAGAGGGCCGTTTGAGGAGAGCAATTAAAATCCATGTATTTTGTGCAAGAAAAGGAGGAAATTGGCCTTCAGAAGAGGCCAATTTGTGTTTTATGTTTTATGTGTTTTATGTCAAAAAATGAGTACCCATTGCTGCAGGTCTTGCTGGGTAGGTGTGGACAGCAGCAGAGGACACCTCTGTCTGGTTCTTTCTGCTGTGTAGACAGCAAAGCAGTACGGGGATTCCCTCACCATGGGCACCAGCGCTGTCACTTCACGTATGGGAACGCAAAGGAACTGAGAGAGAGTGAGTGACAGAGAGAGTGAGAGTGTGTGTGCGTGCGTGTGTGTGTGTGTGTGTGTGTGTGTGTGTGAGAGAGACAGAGAGAGAGAGAGAGAGAGAGAGAGAGATTTTTCCCAGTATCTAAACAATCTCCTACAGTACCTTTAGAAAATGTCTATTCTGGCAATAAATAAGACAGATATTGTAACATTTAGGTTAGCAACTTTTAGGAAACATTTTTCTACCTTTTTCTCATCATTTTGTCTGTAGTAAAGATACAGGATGTCTTCTCTTCTCCCCCTGTCTGTTTTGGCCTGTTCCAGAGCTATGCTAACATCCTCCCACTCGTGCGGGGGCCAGTCTCTCCACCAGCGCAGGTGTCCTTTGGTGACACTCACCGACTGTGAAGCAAAAGAGTGAGAGAGAGAGAGCGAGAGAGAAAAAAAACAAATTAATCCAAGGCATTTCAGTGCATGGGTGGTACAACCTTCAGGGTTGTGACAATGTCCAGTATGGTCTGATCATGAAAGGACCTATGATCTCAGTACCTTTTCAAAGAACTGTTCCTCTGATGCCTCTTTCTTTTTCTCAGCTGTGGCATGAGCTGGAGTGAGTGATAAAGAGAGAGAGCTGGTCTCTGGGGGAGAAGATTAAGAGAGAGGGAGAGAGAGATGCATAGAATTAGTGTTTTGTGTGTGTGTGCGTGTGTGAAAGAGAGAGAGAGAGAGAGAGAGAGAGAGAGAGAGAGAGAGAGATCTGATCACATCCGGTATGACTTATCTGGTAATGTAATGTCTTACCGTCTTCTGAGGACTCCAGCCAGACAATCTTGGAGTTGGTGGTGACAATACAGCCTCCTCCACTGACCCAGGCCCACGGGGGTCTCTCCTCCACCTCCGGCAGCTCCAGGGGATAAGTAGCCACAGAGGCCCTCTGAGTAGCAGCCCCTCCTGGGCCAGCAGGAGGAACCTTGCCCTTGGCCTCTTCCTCCAGATCCACATTGCTCCACGGGTCAGTGCCAGCTGCCTGCTGGGAGGAAGCTTCACTCGGGGTGAGAGGGACCTCCTCATCCTCACCGTCATCCATCCTTGGTCTTGATCCCCTGCGGGCACGGTGGCTAGAGGTGTGCTGCCCGTGGACCTGATGGTGCACTCGCGGTCTGACACTAGGGCGGAGATGAAGCTGTCACTAGTGATCTTCGGGATGGTCGCTTTCGGGACAGGGCTATCCAGTGCCCCCTGGGAGTCCTCCAGGCCCAGCACTGAGCCTTGGGACGAGTCCGTCATCTCCCCACTGAAGTCATGGCTACACGGGGAAGGCCAGAGGAGAGGGGCATGAAAAGATCAAAACAGTTCCAGTCATCACAACCACTACAGGAGCACAAGGAATCGTACCCTGCCACTCAATCGTACACTGAGAGTACCTGCAACAAAGTGCCATCTACTGGTAGGGAACAGTACAATACTTCTGAGTAAACAAATTTCGAGTTTGGGTCATGTTTCTTAATGATCAAGAATCAGTGTCAACTCTCAGATCTTTTCAGTGTCACGGAGAAAACCATCGCAATGAAACGTAATCTCATTTTTCTGCTAGGGCAGTAAAAAAACAGCTGTGCTACTGGCAGTGGGGAAGCCTTGGTGGCGGCACGGCACTGCCTGGCAGACTGACCTTGGTCGGCCCTGGGCAGGCCGGGCGGCGTCCCACTGGGCAAGCACTGGAGCCCAGCCAGTCCCCGTCACCAGGATGGCAGTCACCCCTTGTCGGAAATAGATGGTGCGGTCCTCGCTTCCGACACCCCACACCTGAAATGTGCAGACACAGCCACAGCTTGCACAAGCAAATCCATACTCAGACTTCACCTCAAGTGCCTTCATTTCATCCGGTCGTAAACCACCAATAGCACTGCTCCGGTGAGTAGTTCCCCTTACTATGATTAGCAAGGGGGGTGTAAGGTAGGAGGTTAGGAGTTTAAGATGACAGATTCAGTTACTCAGTGCAAATTATGGTCATCCATTCCAAAACAGAAGCTGGATGTGGTGTGAAAGATGCTGAGGCTGATGCTTGAAACTGCTAATACGAACCGATGGCTCAGGACACCAACTGCTCAGGACATGGAGGGAGAATGTGCACTTTCTGTCTATTGGCCAGAACCACTTGAGTAACTTTACCTCCATACACGGTGCAAGCCAACAATGGAGCAGAGCTCCGCAGACCAGAACTGGACTTGTATGAGCCCATGTCCTCATCTAACTTAACTTAAACTCTCTCATCTCAAGTGTTTAATGATCAAGAATTATCAAGAAAATTAAAAATAGTACAGCTCTACAATAGAGATGTATTTGGCATCGTTGGCAACCCACCGAGGTAACACAGAAGGTTTCAGAGGTTTCAGTGTAATTCTATGAGTTACTGACACAAAGTTACAGGTTGAAAAGGAGGTTTTGTTTTCCATCCAACTCAATTATCTATAAAGTGACTAAGATCCAAACTGGTGCAGCATGACCTAAACCAGCAAGGCGCATATCAGGGTGATGTGACATACAATTTGATGTTTGTTTTAATTAGGGTTTTAAAAAGGTTCCTTACATCCTGATTTTATGTCCTCTTAAAGGAATAAATGCATTTTGTAATTAGACCAAGACAAAGTGCACTGTGTATGCCAACTATGTTTAAAAGGTTTTTTTTTTTTTAACTCAGGCCAGGTCAGCCAACCTATCCTTCCACCCACATCTGACCTGATTTAACCTTGCAATTTTATATACATGCAGAACTATGATTTTGTCCCCTTGACTCGACCAGTTATAGCTCAGGTACTTTTAATTAAAATACACTTGACACTAACATTTGAATTGAAAGCTCTTCCAAAGAACCACCAGCATGCAGTCATTTAAGGCGTGAAATGCATAATACGGCACAGAGAGTGGCAGCCAAACTTAAATTAGCTGTGATCCTGCTGGCTCTACCAGAGTGCAGAATACAGAAAAAGGATATATATGGCTGGGTACTCCATGGGCCGCAGTCACCGTGGATGGCAGCCAGGCGTGGAGCACGACAGGGCTCTTGTTTCAGAGCAGCAGGGGTCAGGAGTGTGTGTGTGTGTGCCTGTATGTGCATACTGTATGAGTGTGTGGAAAGGAAAGTGTAAGAAAGTATATTTCTCTCTCCCTCTGTGTGTGAGTGTGTGTGTGTGTGTGTGTGTGTGTGTGTGTGTGTGTATGTGAGAAAGAGGGAGAGGGAGAGGGAGGGAGAGGGAGAGAGAGAGAAAGTATGTGTAAGAGAGAAGGAGAGAGAGAGAGAGAGAGAGAGATTAAGTGGTTGAGGTGGGGGCCTTGGTGGCTGCATCGCTGGCAAATTTACCCACCTAGACTCAGCAGCAAGTGACCCACACAGCCCCCGCCCAGACAGAGCCCTGAAAGGAACACTGGGGAGAAATGTGATTCGACCAACTAATGCTTCACTAATGAGGAGCCAAGAAGCAGCCCTGACTTTGGGCTGGGGGGTGGGGGGGGGGTACATAGATATAGATGATCTTTATATACATGGCAAGGGTGGACACAGGGTATTAATAAGATGGGCAAGACATCCAGTTAGGTCAGTAAGTTGCTGCTCTAGCTGGAACTTGATGGTCCTGACCCACATTATATGACAAGTCAAATGCTGTTTCATTCCTAATAGATGCAACAGCAGCAGTCTGCCTGGAACCAGCCAGGCACCAAGCCAATAGCACCATAGTTCTTGTTGTTTTTGAGGACATGTTTGGAATGACACTTACCTGGTCATTAGGCCCCACGCTCACCATCAACATCTCTCCTGACATGTTTATCCACCCTGATCCACAGGGATTGTGGGAGTTCACCCCTCTCCTGAACCATACCTAACACCAGGAAACAGGTGAAACACAAAGCAGTCATTTACACTGGTAACACTTCAATCAATACCAAAGTCTCAGAACAGAAAGAGCAACAATGCATAATCTAACCACATGCCAACCTGAGTTGTATCAGGGCCTTGAAGCCTTGCTATTACCACTGAAAGAACAGAGTTAGACCAAATACAACATACTGCTTGACCGTTCGAGTTAAATTATGTGTTAGATGTCACAGTGTCACAGTCTTACTTTGTTATCTTTGGTGACGGCCCATACCACGTACATTCCCACAGACACATGGGAAACCCCCATGTTCTTCTTAGGAGGTTCCACCACTGTCCAAGATGATCCTTCAAGGCAAAGCATACATCTAACAGTATTATATGCAAAGTCAGAGTGCTTTAAATCTAGTGAATCATCATTTAGGCTGTTGATGTGAAACAGTAATGACTGGATTGGCCATGAGTATGCACATGTACTTATGTGCAAAGAACATCCTAGAATGTTCCTTATGTTTTATATTCTCTGTTCTACCATTGTAAAGTTAATTATGTGCAAATATGTAAGATTATACTACCTTTGGGTTGTTCGCTGCTGATACCCGTCCGAACCAGAAGCTGGCCATCCCATAATACTGCCCACAGCAGGTCTCCAGGGCCACAGCTCACCTGGGCAACCTCACCAGGGGCTACCATCTCCTCCCAGGCACAGCCCTCTGGTCTCAGGTGCTGGATGCCGCTGCGAAACCACACCTGTGTTTCCCAGACACAAACAGTAATCACACACATGCTGTACCCAGACAAGAACCACACTTAATCTGTACATTTACGTGTCTGTGGGGGGCGCTTTGGCACAGTTGGCCAAGATGTCCGTACCATTCACCTGGAGGCCCCGGATCAATTCCAACCCGAGGTCATTTTCTGATAGCTCCCTATCTCTCTCGCGCTCATTTTTTGTCACTCTCTACTACCCTATCTGTGAAAAAGCCACATAATGTACTTCAAAAAAGTGTGTGTGTACAATTGCTAACAGGATTAGCTCAAGAAGCTAATGTTCTTTATTGTCCCACACTCTCAAAAGAGGTTTTCATTTGACCTATCTTCTACGCTTCTGCCCAAACTAAGCTCACACACGAGGCAGTGAGTGGTGGTTGGGTTTGGATGGAGGTTAAGGGAGCAAAAGCGTTGTCCTCTCACTCTCCCCACCAACATTTTTCATACTCATAACCTTCCGGTCACAAGCTTGCTTCTCAAACATTTAGGCCATGACTTGGTTGCCCCCTGTGGAAGGGTCATGATCATTTGTCAATAATACATAAAATAATGAAAGTATTATTAATATATTATCTACAAACCAAGCATACTCTCATAAATATGCATATGTAACTGTGTAGCTGATTTGAAGTGCTTAAACTGTACATAAATCACTCGGACCCCAAGCGTAAACTGAGAAATTCCTGACATTTCTTTTGGTGTAGGGTGTCAGTTGAGTAACTTGACAGGTTCTGAAGACGCTAATTACACAGACTAAAACTGTTCACTAAAAATAGGGTAAAAGTTTTTAAACTGTTAACCGCAATTCATTTCAACAGAATTCCTCAAGTGTGTAGTTCAAATGTCACACTCAAGAAATATATAGACTTGAATCTTAGAGACAACTATTGAAAGTAATGTAAATGTATAATGAATGTATAATTAACCATATACTTAACCATCATTTCACTTTTTGTGTTATATAAGAGAATAATTCTTCAGCTTTGTCAGAAAAGGTGATCATACATACTATATGCAATGCCAATATAACTCTTCCTCTCATATATATATAAAGTGGATTTTTTAACCAACCCCATTTCAGATTGGCCCACAGTGCCACACTGATCTCTAGTGGTAGAGTGTCTTTGGTGCAACTCCTCAGGTGCTATGACATCATATTCAAAATACACAGTAATTGCAACGAGGAAAGTTCAATCTATAGCTGATGACACGGATGTCATGACATGCCGTCAGGTGCATGATGGGTGCTGTAGTCACCTACCCTCCCCTGCTGGGACACGGCCCAAAGATAAAGGCGCTTCTCACTGCTATTACTCATCAGGTGGCCTCCACAGCTGATGTCAATGAAAGGCTGTGGGGGGGGCCTCCCTCTATCCAGAGGAATCTAAAAAAATAACCAACAACGTCATAAACAATAATCTCTTATCTACCCAATTTTTTAAGAACAAATTAATAATTTTCACTTGTGTCATTCATTTCAAACATTTCAGAGGGCTATTCTGACACTTGGCAGTTGACACTTGGCAGTTCACAAATGCCTTACTTTGGACCACGAGCCAAAGGCTCTATAGCGTCTGTTCCGAAGCCAACGCCTGCGGCGAACGCATGAGTTCCACTTTTTTTCCTTGCTGAAGCTTGCTGGAAAGTCCACCGCATACTCCCAGCCCTGAAACGCAAACCAGTCATGCATATGAAAACACAGACCCTATTCCTCATTCCATTAGAAACACCTCTCCATCAGCTCAGACTTTACTGATCTAATTTCATCTATTTAAGGTTCATGGTTCAATGGTTTTTTAAATTGTCATTTCAACCACATACAGCAAGTACACCGTAAAACCAAAATGACATTTCTCAGGGACCCCGATGCCACATACAAAGTCACACAACATCCACAACATCAACACAACACCAAAAAAGACATTATCACGTATACATTTCACCTATAGTGCATAGGTGCAGACATAGTGGTATTCTGGCACATCTAATTAAATCACATCCTTTCCTAATGTGCTCCAGAAGCAGTGTGTTGATTGCATGATACACTATATGACTTGGCTCTGAACCACTCTGATTCCAACTTCTAGACCCTGCTTTCTTGATGCACACACTGGATTGACTTTTCTGAATATGAGGAAAGGCATATAAGCATAAAAGACAAGTCCTTTATTAAAATGAACCCAAGTAAGAAGTGAGCAAAAAATGTGAAGCCCTGTTTTTTGTATACTGACAAACCAGTAAATTACTTTTTAGGTATGGTAGCAAAATATACAGTCAACTCATCATGAAATGGATGAGGGCATCAGACACACCCCAGTATTGGTAGACGGTCTTCCACAGCTCTCATCATGGACAAACCAGTCGCCCTCCCACTCCCAACTCTCCGAGGGCAGCTGGAAGCTGTGCAGAGGCTGAGAGTTCAGACCTGCCTCGTCTGTCCATGGCCAGCGGTCTGTGGGCAGCAGCGAGTCTGTGAAGCCATCCAAGGGATTCCAACGCTACAAAGAATGACAATGTAGGCAATGACTCTCATACATGTCCTTTTAAATGGATACAGTCAGAATGTTTAGGCCAAGTAGTCACCTGATTTTCATATGTTTCTTCTTGGTAACGTATTGCCACATCACTTGGGTTAACGTTGAGGTAAACGTGATTGTCACATCCAATGCCCCAACAACACTGTTTCACAGACGCAACTCGTTTCAGTTCCAGCACTTTGTCCTTAGAGCGTTCCCAACGCCCTCTAGCGGTGGACAGGCTATACACCCTTCCATACACATCCACGGCCCACAGGAGAGAACTGCTCATCATGGAGCCCTACGGCAGAGAGCGCCTCGGGGTTCCTTCGGGACAGAACTCCGGCTGAAGCTCTTTCCCTGTAGATTATAAAAGGAATTCATACGCTCAGAGAGTACTCTAAAGCGCGCGCAGACATTTCCATGTGTTTTAACCACACTCTGCTGAACTCATTTTTGTAGTCATGCATTAGTTGATGCACTGACCTGTTTCAATGACGAAGGCCAACAGTAAACATCGAGTGTTAGTTTAAAAAGCCCCGCTGCTTGTATTCTGGGATGATTATTCTTGAACATACAATCGAACTGATGGGCAGAATTGATCTATTCAAATAACATCGTTCCGTCTGGAATACTAAACAATCGAGTGTACAAAGCAACCATGACATTGGACACCTATGTGGAAGAGGGCTAGACTTCAAAACCTTTAAATAATTCCTGAACTTGACAACAGCCTTTCAATGCCTCTTCTAAATACACGACCATAAACTTGTGACTTAATGTTAACAATATAACAGCTGTAACCTGAACAAAACACTGAAAATATAACTCACCTCTGCAGTTGGGTTACAGTGTGTGAACTCCAATTGTGCTCCCCAATAGCCTACATCAAGTAGCAAACAGAGGGCAATGATATTATAGGATATGACAGATCATAGCTGAAAAGTTGAAGAATTACTTTCCCGTACAGAATGTCCACCCGGATAAAATAGACAAAAATATTTAAAACACCGTTTTTTCTGCCCGTGTAGTTTATTCCCATTGTGGGGAATATTCTTACTGACTCAAAATCCACGACA
Organism: Tenualosa ilisha; assembly: GCA_015244755.2. Classification (NCBI taxonomy): domain Eukaryota; kingdom Metazoa; phylum Chordata; class Actinopteri; order Clupeiformes; family Clupeidae; genus Tenualosa; species Tenualosa ilisha. The sequence continues at coordinate 3,659,893 of PYXC01002370.1, forward strand.
GGAAGTTGAGGTATTTATCACGGATTGGCTGTCATGCCATGAAGGCTTTGCACCCTCTTCACCGATTGGACAATCCACTCAGGATGGGGCGTTCACCCTGTCTGTTACAGCTGTTTAACGGACCCATTTACCTGTAGAATTATTTATAATGCGCAATTTCAATAATTTAAAATGTAGATCATAACAGTGGTTCACTGAAAGGTTGGCGAAAGATGACCGGTTTTCTGTCATTTTAACTGTAAAAATAGAACATCCATGAACATAAATCCAACACTTTTGATCAGTTTTTCGAAGTTTCAAATTCAGGAATAGCCTATGTTATTTAGGCTTACATTCTGACAAAGGATTGATAGCTTCGTATGCGCAAGGCTTCCCTAGTTTGTTTCAAAAGATTCTCTGATTAAAATGTAGATCTAATTTACATTTTATATAAGCCTTAGAAGAGGGCCTTTTGTCTTGGCCGTTTAGGCCAACAGATTTTTAAAAATCTTTTTTACATTCTTAAATAAAAAGGAAAGACATTTAAATTATCCGGTAATCAGACAATTACAAATAGCCTATCATTATAGTGTATCTATACAACCTTATAATAAATCTGCGCCAAGGGTTTGCAGTACTGTTGCGTTTGTGCGGTATCGCTTTAAGACGCGATGCGCTTTGTAGACGCCCAGTGCATCACATGATTGCTGTCTTGTGACAGACCCGATAGCAGGAAAACGATTTTTGAGTTTTCTAAGGAGTTTACGTAAACAACTTTGAAGGTGATAACTGGACCAGATATGAATTCGTAATCGAAATGACGTTAATATAAATTTTATTCTGTCTTAACGATAAGTCGTCTTAATTTGACCAAGTGATGGGTTTGGGGGTTATTGGCGACTTGGCGCATGGCGAGTGGTGAAGTTTCTAGTTTCTTGGTCGCGTTGTCTTTGTTTTGTCACACGCTTTCACTCTTTCTGTTGCGCTCTGGCACTTTTTAGAATTGCATGACGCTTAGGGGGCAACAGCAAGAAATCAAGACCTCAAGGTGAGAGTGCAGGCAGCTGAGAAAACAGTGATAAAGAGGATCCCCACGCGCTAAGAGACCATGTCAGATATGGATAATAAACCCCTTCTGCAAGACAAGCCCCCAGCTTATAACACTGTTTCGGGGCCGTATGAATATGGTCAACAGCAAAATTATGGCGCTATCCCAGCGGCTGGCCCGCCACCTCCTGGATTTCAGCAGCCACCGCCGCCTTATCACTATCCCGATGGACAAGGCAAGTATACTTTCACATTTTCAAAAACAAAGTCTGTGCCTTAAGTTTATGAAATATCTCTGAAGTAGCCTGATATCCATATGGTTTTAGAGTACCCACTGGTATACCAACTAATATACGTGTTTAACGTTATTGTTGGAGTCTGTGAATATCGTCCGAAATCTTTCAGATAAGAGTCTCACGTGGGCTAAATAACGTTTTGAACTTTGCTCTGAACAATGAACGTTCTTGATACTACTTGTAGGGCTACTGTGCGAGGGGGCGCTCTTGGTAAAAGTTTCCCTTGTATGAAAGCCAAAATACTTTTTCATTTAAAGGTGAAAAATGTGGACCTCTGATATTTAAACAGCATCGCTAGCTACTCTACTGTCGCAGGAAGGTAAAATTTTGGCGACAGCCGGTATACTCTGAATACTGCCCATGCTTCAGCTTTTATCTATCAGCTTTCACCTCCGACATTTGGCATTTGAAACTTACGTTAACGTTGGACACAAAGCAAGTTTAACTGCTTCCTCAAATGCCGTTTTTATAGCCAGCGTTATAAATTGCTTCATTGTGTTGGGCCTATGTGTTTCTCATTTCCACTCTACCCCTCCCCACATTGATGAGAATAGATCAGAGGTAGACCCCAGAGGTGTTGTTGCTCCATGAAATTTCAATACACTCAATGTTCAACAAGTTGAGTACGGCAAGTATGAAAGCTAGGCCGTCAGACAGATGTACCCCAGGTCTGTGACCGCTCTCTTTACCCTCTCCGACTGCAGCTTATCCAGCTGTGCCAGGTCAGATGCCAGCGGTGGCCCAGCAGCCTAACTACGCAGGCACTTACACTATCATCCAGCCCTCAGTGGTTGTGGTAGGGGGCTGTCCAGCTTGTAGGTAAGTCTGCTCGCCAGGGAGGTTCATTCCTAATCCCTCAGACTCAAGCACACTGGTTGGAAAAACGAACACACAAACCCACATACATACACATATTTATTTAAATTTATATTTATATTTATTTCGTACTGTATAATTGAATCTTGTGGTGGTATACTGTCAAGTCAGGTCATGGTGGGATGCAGTGCATTAGCAGGGCTTGTGTGAGTTTGGATGTCCATATCACATCAATTGTAGTCAAACTTTTAGTGGTGGTTTTTGTTTATGGTTACAACAAGCATAGACAGGTACAGCTATTCTTTACTCCATGTCTATATTCATATGTAAATAGGCTGTTGATATTAGATAGGCCATATATTATAGCAACACAATAAAATTATATAGGCCTTTATGACTGCATGTGCTGACAAAGCATTTGGGTAACATATTAAACACAGTTGGTTAAACAAGGTTGGTTTCTGTGAGATTCTTTTTAGGTTTGTCAGCTGTGTAGTGTAGTGCACTTTAGCAAGTCTTAGTGTTGGTCAAGATAATGACATCATTAAACCCGAACAGATGGGTGCTTTGAGGTGACTTTATTATCACATTTTACACCAACTCTTGTTATTTTTACCTTTTGTGGATCTTTGTCTGTATATTTTTATCACCTACAAAATGAACAAGACACTGTAAAACGCTGCCCATCAAAGAGTACAGAGGTTATATGGGTGGAGGTCTTATAAGGTAGAGAGGTCAGATTGTATATTACTTGGATAAAGTTTATAGAGTTTTCTGGCTGTTCAGAAAGACCCATACACAATGTATCCACTATCCAGACTACTGTATGAATCATTAACCTACTTGACTCAATTCTGTCAGTGATATGAAGGCTCACTGCTGTGTTCATCTTCGCTGACTCATTAGTTAGCCAGCATGCACTGACCAAAAATTGTGTCACAAGAACATTTTGCATGTGACTTATTTCCTGTCCAAAACCGTGTGTTACTAAGTTAAAAGAAACCATGCACTATTACTTTCCACAAAATGTATTTGTGTTGCTCTTACTTGTTGTTAAACATCAGGACTGGACACAACTTTGTGGTAGATTTCCAATTCACAGTATAATGTTGTTTGTCTTGGCTTATCTTGTTTCCTGCGTAAGCTGTGGTTAGGTCTACATTCATGTGACAGGCTTCTGAGTGAGGTTATGGTAACAACCATGTGAGCACTGCTATGTTCCCTGTGTCAAAATTCTGGACTTTCTAGATGTGAAGCAGAGATGGCAAATTTATTGCTGACCGTTTCCCTTCCCAACCCGTAAAAGTAATTAATCACATTACTGACCAGCTGAAATGAATAGTTTTTTCCTCACCAACCTTATTGTGGGATTCACTTGTCTGCTCTTCTTTATGTAACTGTAACACAATTAGTATAGGCCATCTCAAAAGAAATTCTTTGGAATCTCCTTACATACCAGACAGATAGAAAGTAAACATTTAGTTTACTGTTTTTTTACTGTTAGGTGTTGTGGTTTGGAAGACATTATTCTCCTTAGTTATACCTCCTAACCCACCTCACACAAATATAGCAAGTGTGTACCTCAGTGAGTTTATTTTTAGATTTGGAACATTCCAGAGAAGTGGGATTGTGGTTCGACCCACCAGAGCCACCCACACATCCAGGCTCCAGTAAACAAAATTATCCACACCAGTCGGATAAAAACGCTAAAATAAGTTCAAGCATGCTAGAATGTTAGCGTCTACATTTAGTGTGAAAAGATGTGAACCAACTTGAAGAGGAAAAGTAGAAGACACCCAACCCCACCCCACCTTTTGAGAATGGAGCTGACCTCAAGCTTGGCTGACACCAAACCTGTTCTCAGTTGAGAATACTGTTGGTCTAGACATGCTCAGTGCACCTTTGATTTTCAAGGGAGTTAGCCACTGGTGTACATTAGGCTCTTACCAAATCTTCTCAGAAGTACAACAAACATATCGTATAAGTAAAGGTTTTAAGTGCATTTGTGAACTCAGTTCCAAAGAAAATATACATCTATGTGTAATTGTTTAATACTGACCCAAAGCAGTGTCAATCATCATTTTATTTCTGGATTGGATTTGACAGGGTAGTGGTGAGTTGACATGAGATCGGTGAGGGAAAGGGATGGGTAATCTGTTCAGGGAAAGATCTCAGGCCAAACAAACAAAATGGTGAAACTATCACTGTGATACAGCACACCCTCTATTTACCATAGTTACTCCTTACCTTTTGTACCCCTGATCTTTCTAGCCTGTCATACTATTGGTCAGTTCCATTCAGTATGACGTCAGACCGGCGAGTGCCCTCTGGTAGTTGCCAGTGTTAAAAAGCATAAAGCGTATTCGAAGATGCACTAAGAGCAGAAACTGTACTGGACTGTTGCTGATTGCGTGCACCAGTCCGAAAACCCCGCGACATGGTGACGTGTGTTCCACTCGACCACTGTCCTGTCCCATTGTCCTACTGTCCTGTGGCACTATCTTGCACCACCTACCAGTGCTCCAAACCCAATCCCAGCCCTGACCCTAACCTGTGGAGTAGTTGGTGCCATAGGACTGTGGCATGGTGGTGTAGCAGGCAAGTAGCAGGAGACAGTGGACAAGTGGTGTGCACCATTTCCAACAGTACAGTAGAGTTTTTCTGCACCTGCTGCTTGGAATTTGTTTGTGCTTTGCATGAGCGTGACCGCTCATTTGGTGACCTGGAAAACACAAGAGTGTCTGTGTCTGTGTCTGTGTCTGTGTGTGTGTGTGTGTGCGTGCATGCGTGCGTGTCTTTGACTTCTCCTCAGGGTTGGCGTGTTGGAGGATGACTTCACCTGCTTGGGCATCCTGTGTGCCATCTTCTTCTTTCCCATTGGCATCCTCTTCTGTCTTGCCTTGCGCCAGCGGAGGTGCCCCAACTGTGGTGCCACCTTCGGGTAGAGCCACCGAGGACCAAAACAGAGCTGCAGCCAGCAACTACAACAGCGGCAGCAGCAGCAGCAGAGGCGAGGCTCAGGCCTGGCTTCTCTTGTCCATGCTTTTACCTATCTTTAGTCAATCTTATTTGCACACCAATAATGCCATGCATAAAAAAAATCGATAACGAGAATCTTATTTTTTAAGACGCATGTGTTGCCGATAAATTTATTGTTCATTTTTTTTTTTATGTGATGAGACAATGTTAATGATCAGCGACTCAGTGATTAGCTGCCCCAATCCAGACCTCTTTCATCCAATCATTGGTGCCTTTTTATGAAGTCAGAGAGCGATGTGTGAATGGAGCGTAAGATCTTTGCTCTGCTCATCAGCAGGATGTAAACAGTAGCCTCCCACTGGACTTTCTTCAGATAGGTGAAAGGTTGGGGGTAGAGAATGTTGATGTCGCACCTCGTTGGACTGACGAAACCAGGGGAAGCAGAGTTAGATGAAGACCATCAAAACACACACATTTTTTTTTCTTTTTTAAACAGAAAATGTGCAGGTCACTCTGGTCATTTGCTGACATCATCTGAACTGTTGCAGCTGACCAGTGCATTCTGGGAAAAGGGAACAAGAAGCTGTCCTTGTCATTTGTCTCCCTTGGCATGGGAGATTTATGGCCAAAGTGGTGTTACATTACACATAACCTGAACAATCACAAAGTCCACCACACAAATGACAACATGCTGTTCATCTCTCTTTTTTTCTCTTCTCTCTCTTCCCGAGGTCTCTCTTGTTATTCATACTTTTTATCTAGTGACCTTCTTAAACTGATTCAATTAGTTTTCCAGAGTTAGTCTTCTCTCATCAACTGTCTTTTTCTACTATTCGGTTTGCTTGATTAGATGCTGTTTAATTCAGAAATCACTGCATCAAGTTTATACAACTATAGTTTTTTTTTTGTCCAGAGACAGTCCCTGCCTGTCTCTTTACGGGGCCATTATAATCCTTGCACTGCACTGAATTTTGCATTTAGCATTTGGATGAACACTGCTTTTTGTATGAAATGGTGGATGCTTTCTTATAATGTTTCCTCTGTCTGTACATTATATATTTGCAGCCTTCAGGTAAACTGCACATGGTGGCTGTGCTAAGACTGCTAGCCTCAGCGAGTTGGAAATTAAATCTTGCAGTTGTTGCAATAAAATCATGCCACGGCTGTATGCTAGATGCACATGATTTTTGTTTGCTTTTTGTTAGGTAATGTATTACTGAAGATTATTTTTGGTAATGACTGTAAACACTGTTGTTTTCATCTTCTATCATTTGGAGAAAAAATGTCTTATTTCTGTTTCACTTGTGACCCTCTGTTTTTGTGTGTGTGTGTGTGTGTGTGTGTGTGCGCGTGTGTATGTGTTTGTGTGTGTGAAAGCCTTGCTAATTGTAAAGTTTAATGAATGGATATTTTAATTCCCCCCTCAGTCCCCTTCAGAACTCAGTGCATGCCATCATGATAAGTCCGCACTTTTTATATGAGAGAAATACTGTAAATTAAAGTACCTGAGTGCAATGTGTTTGATTCAAGTGATCTTTTTCTCTAAGTGCAAAAAAATGTGTCTTATGATATGGGCAGGCAGTCTATGGACAGATAATTATTCAGTTTCAGTTCTGTTTTTATCTTGTCATTATGCATTTCTCTACATGCTAACTCCAAATAGAGTAGGACTGCAGCCTGTTTCTTGGAATCATTTCCAGGCTTTCCAATACAGCATGCAAGCACAAACCTTTTGGGCATTTACAATGTGTCTTCTTTCTGGAATATGCCACCACTTACTGGTAAACTGACATGCAGTCTCTTAATTGTAATAGTCACGTATAATTAGTTTTGCAGAAAATACTATCCACTTGTGCAGAAATAAAACATTTATTTGTATCTTTGTAGAGCAAGTATGCACCCTAAAGTCACATAATAAACAGCAGCAAAAGAAAATAATAATTGAAAAAAAAACTTTGCGCTAGGCCTCTTAATGGCTTCCCTGAAGTGCCAGTGAAATGGCAGTCATGATGAAGGGGAAAAAAAACATAGTAACTTTGCACCAGCACAAGATGGACGAAAAACATAGTATTAGCTTTGCACCTACTGTACACAATGGGACTCTCTGATGGACGAAAACATAGTGTTAACTTTGAACCTACACAATGGGACTTTCTGATGGAAGAGGGTGCAGAGCTGATTTCCGGGTTAAGGCAAAAGTGTTCTTTTATGCTGTGTGGATCAAATCTAGTGGTATACAGCCAAAACTACTTTCACAGTGGGCAAAAACCTGGGCAACTGCACAGAAGGACTGGCTGAGTGCTGCATGCCAAGCTATCTATTTGGTGTCTACAGTGTTAGTAAGCAGGCAGACAGTACTTCAATAGCTGGGCCATAGCACAGAAACTACAAGTGCTGTTTAAAAGCAAAGAAACACTTTAAATATATCTGACTTCATGCTGTGAGAAGATCAAATGTACAGCACTGAGAGGTTCCATGCTATCTCTTCAGAAACTCTGTCTGCTTCAATGAGAGTAATTCTATCTGCCCCCCCCCAATCGATCCTGGGTTGAATGATTTGAGTTCAAGTCCTCCAAGACATTGTCAGTCATTTTACACAACTAGGCCTGCCCAGTCTCATTTTTCAACATCATATTATGAATATGATGAGTTCGCTTTGTATCCTAGTCTTCCCTTCACCAGCTCTTTCTCTATCTACCAGTGCTTTGCTTTCAGTACACAAATATATCCCTGCACATGTAGTGCTGAAGGACTTGCTACTATGAGCTCATATGCCTCTCCTCCCCCAGTCCATGTATGTATCATAGATATGAGAAGGTATTTAAAGTATCAGTGTCCACAGAAAAAAAGCACATCAAAACAGCAAAAGCAACACTATTACAGGGGCGCTCATTCAATGTTCCTATGGCAACAAGATATCTTTGACAGTGATTTCAACAAGATACAGTGTAAGGTAACAGGACACAGCTCAAATCTATCTACAGGCATCAAGAATTATACAAGTACAATTTTAGATATGTGTATTACACATCCAGTCATCCTACTTGGTTGCATAAATTGCCTGCATCACTGATGGCAGTGTCAGAACTGATGCTTAAAAAGATCTGTAAAATGTACATGTATGAGTCTTTTGAAGGTACATAAATACATTTTCTTCCCTACTAACGAAGTCCAAAGTCACAGTGCCAGACCGATTGTATGCAGCAGTTTACCTGTCCAAACAATACAAATTAACACAAAACTTGATGTCCTTGACATTGTCTCTTTCCTCAGACGTCCATCTTGTGTGCTGAGCCAAATCAGTCTTTGCATCTTGCTTTGCATTGCTGGCTTTCTCTCAGATGATGGGTGCGGATCTGTCATTGGTGACGGTGGGGCGCAATCGGACTGTAGCAAAAGGATTTCCTCCTCCTCTGTTGGGGGAAGGCGTGGTGGTGAGAGCTTGTCAGTAACATCCACGCACAAGAGTACTCAAAACAAATCTCTCCGATACAAGTCCAATACTCTCAATACAAGTCCAACCTCTCTGCGCTATGTAATTCTGGTCAATACTGCATCTTTTTTTGAATGATAATCATGTTCTGTCCACCTGAGGCCTTCCTCTAGATCTTGACTGAATTCACTCAAGAAAATGTTTTTGATAACACAGTAAATGACTAGTAAACACACCAAACATGGTTATTTGGATGCTCTAGAGATGTCATAAGAACAGCAGATACTGTTCATACCAATCAGTGCCAAAATTCTTGGATACTATCCAAAACCAATGATTTTATGAGCTACTGAAGTATCGCGGGTAACAAGCATGTATTTTTTCTGGACCTGGATAATGCATTTCCTCTAGGTGTTTCGTAAGTCAGTGAGCTACAGCAGCTCTGCTTGAAATCTACGTAGCTTTACTTTAGACATGTTATTGCCATTGGCTGGATAGAGCAATTGAAAAAATATGGCATCACAAAAAGGTGATGTTCCAACACTTGAAAGCTACATGGATCTTTTGTTTCTTTTTGTGTCTTTTTATGCTAAGGCTACACTGTACACCCAAACAAAGTGTTAACAGTCTTTGTGGAAGTACATCAGCTTGTTTATTTATTTATGTGTATTTATATGCTGATTTGAGTATTGAGAATCATGGTATTGGTATCATCTAGGTTACCACAAAACTATACTGGTCTCATAACATCCCTTGGATGCACACTTCAACGGTAACAGTAACATCTAAATCCACAGTTACAAGATAAGAACAGCAGATGACAAAGCTCAGTGCTACAAACATGTGACACCACTGATATTAGCGACTGACATGGCTAAATAATTTACAAGCATTAGTCAGTCTAGGCCATTATAGCATTGAGTTTCTGTGAGTTGTTTTGAAATTAACTGATGAGGTCATCATGGCGATGGCATTTTGCCATACTTTACATTCATAGTCCTATTTGACATCTTTAAGACTCTGTTATGTCTTGCATGACAGAGGATTTGGATAAAGTGTTACTGGAGGATGAGGAGTGAATGCAGCTGCCTAGTCTACTGATTCCTGGACCCTATCCCTATCTAGAATCCTATCACAAAAGTTTCTGAAAGAATCCTTTTGTCGATCAGGTTCTTTTGTTTTTATTTAGTTGTGAAGAACCCACTTCTGGCTCAAACAACCCACTTTCCTCATGAATCAAAGAGGTCTGAAGTGTTTGAGATTTCAAATTAGGTAAGGGCTACTGCACAGAATTGTCAGAGACAGATACTTACGCAAGGAAAGGTGGTCTTGAGATTCCATTAATTCTCTGTGCCTGGAGGTAGAGACAAGGCAGAGGGCAATATCAGATTAAAGCTCAGTTTCTCTACCTCACTCACACACACACACACACATGCTGAAGTACCAGATGTAATCAAGGCAAAACTCTGTTGCCTCAGAAACCCGGCTCCGTTGCCCAATCAGAATGAAGCACCTGAGCGCACACACTGCCGTGTCAACCATATCAGCCAGATGAGAGGAATGCTGCACATCTGGAAAGACGTGTCTTCTCCTACTGTATCTCACGCAGAACACCTGATAATGCAGCATTCTTCTAATACATAAAAATCATACTAACACTGACAGGTTTCTTTTTTACTTTCTGTTTTTCTTCTTCAAGCTGATCAGGAAAAAAAAAGCATTTGTATTTAGGAGGCTCTCACCAGAGATGGTAAACACAGGACAGCAACACTGTCAGACACAAATTCAACGATGCAGCAAAGAGAGCCATTTACTGTGATAAAATGACAAATGTATTTCAATGGAAGGTACCAGCAAGTGTCCAGAACATAATGGAGTTCAACTATTCTATATAAAGGCATGCACCAACTCCATCATTAGAGGTTCACCATTACTTAAGTTTAAAAAGAAGAATAATGAATTATTCAGGTTTCATCCTCCATATGATGAATCTGTTTCAATTAATACTGCAGCCAGGCTAAAGAGTGATGAATGTGAGCTGCCATCACTCCATCTGTAGTCACCACTACAGATTCATTTCCAGAGCGGCTCTAAAGCACACAATCATTTATGAACCACAAGAGGGCGCTGTCTACCTTGTGCAGCAACAGCAGCAGTGGCAGTACTCAGTGACCCTGTTCTCCCCAGGCCTTCTCATCAGCTTCCCTGTTGGCCTCATCTGTCTGCTGCTGTGGCTGCTGCTGCTGCTGCCCAGCTGTCTGTCTGCTGTTAATCCTGATTTTAATAATCACAGAGGGAGCCGAGTGGAACCGCTCTAGACTGTACATCTCTGTTGGACATCCTTCCATCACTCTAAGGTGTCCATCTCTACCACACACACACACACACACACACACACACACACACACACACACAGAGTTATGCACACACCGTGCTTGTGAGAAAAGGAGATTGAGAGTCTGAGATGTGTCTGAACACTTTGAGCATGTGAATATGTTTATCAGTCAATCTGTTGTGTTATGCCATTGGGTTATGCTGCCTGCATGTCAGGTCAAATGTTCCCTGATGAAACCAACTGACACAACGGTGAGACACACCCAGAGTCTTTATCTCTTTGCCTCTCACACTCGCTCCCTTTCCCCTTCTTTCTCTTTCTCTGTTTCTCTCCCCCTCTTTTTCTCTCTCTCTCTATTTCTCTGTCTGTGTCTGTTCTCGCTTGCTCTTTCAGGCTCTTGCTGTTTCGGCCTTGCTCTGTGGTCACTGAGGGAAATATGTGTGCTGTTGCACCTGACCTTCCTGGACAATTGCTGGAAAGCCACAGACAGCTAATTGTGTGTCTTTGTGAGAACACTTGTAGGCGCACCTGTCTCTTTGAAGCCCCAGTTCTTGTCTATCTGGGTGTGAGTGAAAGATGATGAGCACTAGTGTACTTATGTTAGTCAGCATCGGGAGGGGAAGAGAGAAAGAGAGAGAGAGAGAGAGAGAGAGAGAAAGGGTGAGAATGAGAGAGAAAAAGAGAGAGAGAGAGAGAAAGAGAGTGTAGGTGAAGGTTTCAAGTTGACGTGTGCTCAGGGTGGAATTCCATCAGAAGAGATGTGTGTCAAGAACAGACACATTAACCCAGCCAGGAGAGAAACAAAACGAGAGTGCGGCGAGAGAGAGAGAGAGAGAGAGAAGACGAAACAGAGAGAAGAAGATGCAGAAGAGAATGAGGAGAGACATGACATTGAAGACAAAGACTACTATAAAAGACAGGAAAAGTGTAAACACTGAAAAGAGAGACCAAGGGATGCAGAGAGCACGGAGATGAACTGATACTAGGGTCGAAACTGCACTGAGGAGGCTAATAAATATTTCACACTGGCCGAGGGAGCACAGGGCCCACGTCTCCTCTTACTTCTCACCATTCAGCCGGCTTCACCAAACATCACAAATCAGAGCCAACACCACCGCAGCCACCCCACACAGACACACACACACACACTTACTCACAGACACAGCCCTAGCTGGGCATAGAGCAGACCTTGTGTGTGTGTTTGTGTGTCTTAGGTGTTTTCCTACTCCACCAATGCTAGAGAGGGGGTAGAGAGAATGGGTCTGTGAGTTGAGCCAGCGGTGGCCAACCTAATTAAGGTGAGAGGTAAGCTGGGGCCCAGATCAGATGTCACGCTCTGGACCGGCTCCAGCATCTCTCAGGGCTACCTGCAAAGCAAATGATGCTGGGAGTGGTGAACTGCATGGATGGCAGCCCTTGGCATAGCATGGTATTGGGTTCCTATGGGGCTTTACCCAACAGAGAGAGAGAAAGAGAGAGATCGAGAGAGAGAGAGAGAGAGAGAGAGAAGAAGAGCAAAAGAGAGGAAGAGATGGAATGAGAGACAGCGTATAAGAGAAACAGAGAGAGCAAGATGGAGAGAGAGAGAGAGAGAGAGAGAGAAAAGAGGGAGAGAGAGGTGCTTCACCTACCCCTGATTCAGAACATTGTATTACCTTCTGGGAGCGACAGACAGTCATTCACACATATCTCACCCCCCATGTGTTTCTGAGCTTGTGGCAGCAGGGAATGGGGTTTGTTTCCATGTTACTCATTCACCGCCAGGGGTCAGGTGCTTGAGTCCTGCTGTTCTCCACAGACACATCACCTTACCGCTGGGCCACAGAGAATGAGTTGAAAAGCGGGAGACAGAGGAAGACCACACACAGTTTACCAGGAGACTCATAACTAATTAGAAAAATATCGGGCAGGCACAGGAAAGATGTTTCAATCACATGTGACCAAGAACCAATCAACCAAAGCACTTTTCTTGTGGTGGTTGCAAATATGCTCCAAATGTTGTACCGGGTTCCTCATTCCCAGCACAATAATTGCTGTCACAGAGCTGCATCCTCCTGCTGCAACGGCTGCGTATGTTCCGCCAGAGGCTTCAGTGAAACCCTGTGGAGACAGGTCTTAACACACCTGACTCAGCTGGTTAGGCTTGTCAATCTAAAAAGTGTAAACTGAAGCTTAGCTGTGCTGCCCCTAGGCTGTCATCACACACTGGAGACAGAACAGGGCAGACCTGCATTAAGAGAGACACATGACAACGGCTATACATCTGTAATCCGCGCACACGGATATAATCGGCTCCCTGTCCCCCAGGAGGATACACACCACACACACGCTCCAAGGGCCAGTCAAAGGCTCTGAGTCTGCTGCACAGGGCACACTGTACAGGCAGCAGTGGCTAGCAGCCTACAGACACACACACACACACACACACACACACACACACACACACACAGGAGCATACACACACATAACCGCACAATGGAAGAGAGGTTGAGAGGTCAGCCGAATTCGCCTGTCAAACTCACACCTGACGCAGTCAAGTTCATTTGCATAGTCCTGTTTGAAAACTTGGTCATGAGAAGGTGGCGTGGAAACAGCCACCAGCAAGTTTGCATTCATGTAAAGCAAGAGAGAAAAATGAAAGGAGCTGGAGATGTGTGGAGGAACAAGCAGAGAGAGGTGGGAGGGGGGGGAGAGAAAGAGAGAGGAGGTGAGCGTTATAATAGCCTTCAGTCTCCTGCCCTTCCCACAGTTCCCCCAGCCCTAGCAGCGAGGGCGAGGGGATTTAGCATTGTTCCACAGTCAATCCTCTTTAAAAGGTGTGTCTGATCCTCTGTGGACACGCTGGAGGTGGTAATCATATCCATCTCTTGGGCACAGGGCTACACACACACACACACACACACACACACACACACACACACACACACACATGCACGTGCACATTCACACACACACACACACACACACACACACACACACACACACACACACACACACACACACACACACACACACACACATGCACGTGCACGTTCACACACACACACACACACACACACACACACACACACACACACACACACACATAAGTACACATACACAGGGTGCGGTCATCTCTGGAGGGCATCACAGCTGAGAGAACACATGGCCATATGTGCCAGCCAGCCAAGCCTGTGACTTTGGCAGCGGTTAAGTAAACTGCTCAGTATGAGAGAGAGAGAGAGAGAGAGCGAAAGAGAGGGAGAGTGTGTGTGTGTGTGTGAGTACGTGTGTTTGAGAACAAAGATGAGGGGGCATGTGAGGTGAGGGTGTGGAGCACTGACTGACTCACAGGCATGTGGGGTGATGGGCTGGGATTGCTGTGGGTGTTGTGGATGGGGCTGGGCTCACTCCTGGTGTGGGAGTCGCTGTAGTCGGGTGGGGGGAGAACCACCTGGGCTTCATACTCATTGTCCTCATCTGGCTCGTCATCCTGCTGCTGCATCAGGTTGGCCACACTTCTACTGCGCATAGGTGGATGGGACACACTACCCACACACACACACACACACACGACTCATGATTACAAACTCATCTACAAACTGATTACTGTAATCTATTCACATTTCATTCAACTCAGCATCCTGATGACTTTGGTATCAATGGCAGACATATGGTTCTGTTACTATATGTGGTGTGCATACAACATATTTTGTATTGTCATATGTTGGAAATGCCCTCTTGTTCAAACTATGCTTTTCTGTGTAATATGCTGTCATGGGAACACCATGTGACAAAAGCAAGCAGTAATTTGACAGCTTAAATGACAGTGTTCCAGCTTGCCTTTGTTCTGGAGAACAGAGGCAGCCAGTGATGTGTGGCCTGCTCGTAAATGAAATGGCCTTAAATAGGAGTTTGTCTTAGCTTACGTTTCCTAATCTACACTGGCACAGACAGATCTGTATCAGTTAGAGTTGTGAAAACAAAGAGCAGTGTGTGTGTGTGTGTGTATGTGTGTGTGTGCGCGTGTGAGTGTGAGTGTGTGTGCGCGCGTGTGCGATCTTGTGTCAGTGTGTGTTTGTGTGTGTATGTGTGTGTGTTAGCTTGCGTCAATGTGTGTGTTTGTGTGCGTGTGTGTGTGTGTGTGAGTTTGTGTCAATGGTGTGCGTGTGTGTGTGAGCTTGTGTCAATGCGTGTGTTTGTGTGCGTGTGTGTGTGAGAGAGCCTGTGTCAATGTGTGTGTTTGTGTGCGTGCGTGTGTGTGTGTGTGTGTGTGAGCTTGTGTCAGTGGTGTGTGTGTGTGTGTGTGAGCTTGTGTCAATGGTGTGTGTGTGTGTGTGTGTGTTTGTGTCAGTGCTAATGGGTTCACTTTACCTGTTATTGGCCACAGGCTCTATGTAAGCCTGACAGTAAGAGCTTGGAAACCAGCCCCTCCTGAAAGAGATCAAAGGTCACGAGTGACACAACATTACAGACACCAGCTCTGATCCATCAATGCTATGCAAATCCCCTGACACTGTGCACTTCTAATTATAAACAATGTCCCACCACACATAAGCATTTACTTCTTCAAACATCGCAACAAATTTGAATTAATAGCATCAATATGATAAGCTATAGCCCATGACATCGGAAGAACAGATAATATAACATGACTTTTTGTTTGATGATGGGTCAACATCTGACCTGGAATCAGGACCAACAAACCCCACACGTCAAAGAGGGTTATCTCACGTAAAGAGGGGATCTCCCAAAATAACATTTGGGCTTAATAAATGACTTATGGTATATAAATGTTACTAATAAATCGCTGGAGACCATGGCTTCCACTGGCTTTGTTAGTCTCCCTCTGCATGTTTTTAATCCTACACCCTCTGCCCATTCCATCAGGAAGTGGACATGTTTGGCTACTTGGGCGTGGGTGTGTGGGTACTGTATTCACCTGGGACTGGGAAATGACCGGAAAAAACTCTTTACCACTGGCTGGGTGCCAGCAAGGGTGTGCCCACCTGCCCAGTGTACTGAGCGAACTCGCATGAGGCATACAGTAGGATGGTTCAGGAAGGCCTACGTCAGGGTCAACTGGGGCAAACAACCCGTCAAGGGCCGTTAGACAGAGGGATTGTGCTTGTTTTAATAAATCAACAATCAACCTTCAGAGGGTTTCATGTTATTCAAATACACCAGGGTGGTGGCTGTTTTATAATGTTAGAAGTTGCTTAGCGTGATGCATGGCCACTCTGGGCCATGAGACAAGACAGAGTAAAACAGGTTTGTTTTCAAGGTTGGATTCAAAGTGATTTCTTTCCAAACCTTCACCCTTGAGTAGGAGTAGTGCAGTGATAATCGCTCATGGAGGCCCATAAATCCGCAGTAACAAGGTTGCAAATGCTCTTCCTCCATTTTTTTTATTTTTCAGATTCATCAAGAGGTGGAAAACTTCCCATGACATCTTGCAGGGTGCAGACTGCGATTGATTTATTTGTGAGGAATCAATGTCACTGCACACTTTCATCTGACTGTGCAGACACGCAGCACTGCGCGGTGCATTGCCTCCTCCCATAATCACTCACCCACACAAATGAACTCCGATCTGCAGCCTGCTGTTTGCTGAATTCAGTCAGACCCTCCCCACACACACACACCACCACTCTGGTAATCTGCTCACATTTCCAGTGGGGAGGGAGCTGGAGGCAACACAAATATTTGGCTGCAGATGGTGGCAGTGGCAGGAAAGTGGCGGGGAGGGGAGGGGAGGGGGGTGGCAGGTGTGCCCCGCCTGTTTTTCTGAGCCTCCAGCTGAGTCCTGATTACATTTCCTCAGCCGCCGCCATGACATTTTCATAGGCGCTGTGTTCCACATCTCAATAAGACAGAGACGGAGAGGGGGAGTAAGAGACTCTGAGAGAGAGAGAGAGAGAGAGAGAGCAAGGGAGGGAGAGAAAGAGAGAGAGAGAGAGAGAGGGGATGGCTAAATGCCACCCTCAAGGTACCGAAAAGAGTTTAGAGATATTTCTCTTGAGAAATCAATCCTGTTTATCTTCAACACATTTCCCAAAACAAAACTGATCTGAAATGGCTGACTGAAATGGTTTTTCTGCTCTTTTCCAAAACAACAAACACATATTGGACTCTAGAGATGCTTGGGGGAGGGGGGAGGATAAATCATCCTTATCGGGCAAACTATTTTCACATGCAATTTATAACAAATTCAATAAGGTGACATTGACACTGACAGGTTAGAGGCAAGGAAGTGAAGTTTTGTGGCACAGAGTAACATCTTCCTTGATTATCCTTGGTAGAGACAGATGAAGCTAAGAGGGACTGTTTTTAAAGTTTTGTTTTTCTATCCAGCCTTCATGGATCATTTGCTCTGCTGGGGTTAGCTGTAGTATATTGTATTTGGGTCAGAATGATAAGGAAGAATTTCTGGATTGATTCTGGATATACTGTTCATTTGAACGCTTGTTTCTTGCAGAAGAAACTTTTGCAAACCACAAAAAAATGCTGTACTTTGATGTTCTACCATTTCTACTGCCTAGAATCAGGTGAGTGTTGTTATTGCAGATAGGCTGTGCTAGTCTTACTGTTTGGTGGTCTCCAGCTCTCCGTACAACCAGCCATCCCTCTCCTGTGGGATGAGGAGCGTGATGATGTCTCCCTCGTCGAAGCAGAGCAGCGTGCTGTTGTTGCTGGACGTGTGGGGGAAGATGGTGCGCACGCGCGGCCGGCGGATCATGTGGTTCAGACCCGACGACACAGACACCGCCCGGTGAAGCCCCCCATTCTCCTCACCACCACCACTGTGCTCTGGGCCGGGACAGAGAGAGAGAGAGAGAGAGAGAAAGAGTGGGAGAGAGAGAGAGAGAGAGAGAGAGAGAGGCACAGCACACTTTAGCATCACAGCAATGCTATTCTATAAACCTTTGGACGATAAAAGCGTCTGCTAAATGCATAAATGTAAATGTAAATGTAAATAAACCAACAAACCAACAACCCTACTCTTCATCACTACATCTCATTGGTCCCACGTTCAAAGCAGTCTACAATTAAGCATTATATGCTGACTCTATGCATCAGTATCGCAGTGTTTATAAATTGACAAACACATCAATCTGATAAGACTTGATCAACACATCACTACTTCTGGGGCGTGGTCCATAAGCAGACAGGTATCCATGGGTACCCAGGTGTGAGTCTAACCTGTGGTCATTTCCCATGACCCTGCCCTGTCTCTCTCTCCCACTCACTTCCTGTCTATCCTATCGCAATAACGGCAAAAGGCCAAAAAGATGTACGTAATAAAATCATAACACTACTGTTAAAAAGACTGGAGTGAGCACAGCGTTGCTTGGTCTTATCAATACATGCTAATCTATCACTGACGGTTATCTAGCACTGAGGGTTATGTTTGATAACTGCATGTGCTATTCAAGTCACTTGAGGAAGTGGATGTGTGGATCAGGATTAGTGGGGATCAGTGAGGATAGACGGACAGAGAGAAATGGAGAGATAGAGAGAGCGAGAGAGAGAGGGAGAGAGAGAAGCTCTCTTACCAGTGGTGTTCTGTGGTCTGGCCGTCTCCTGGCTGAACATGTTGGCCAGCGGACTGGTATGAGCCTTCAGCGCTGGTGCTGGCGGTGGGATCATTGCGTCCGAGTTGTTCTGCGAGAGACAAAATGAGAGAAAAGAGTCATATGGCAGCCGCTTATATGTACTCAATGCCATGTATAAAGGCAGTGGCACAATAGAAGTTCAGAACTCGTGTGCGGTGCGGTTCCGCGGTGTGGTTCTGTCCTCACCCTGCTGTGGCGCTGGGGCTGAGGTGATGGCTGGGGGGTCATGGCCACAGGCGTGCGCACGCCCTCGATCATGGACACAATGCTGTCGGGCATGTTCGTGGCATCACTGCACTTGTCCTGCCATGTAGCTAGTTTCAGCGTAAGCATCTCCTTTGACTGAAACAGACACACACACACACACACAGCAGACCAACCGCAGATTAGTATCAATGCAAACTTGCTGTTATGTAATGCGATGCAAAGCGGTATCCTTTGGAAAGAGCTTTGTGCCCTCTGCGATAGCAGCCTTAAATAAAAGAGCATGGTGGTGATTGATTGATTGTGAAATGCTTCCCTTGTCCTCTGTAATGCCTACAGAACTGTTGACTGTTTTTCTGCTTGTTCTGTCCAAATCTGGCGTGTATGTGTCTGGCGTGGATATGTGTCCTTATGTTCAGGGATGTGTATAGGGGTGGTGTGATGGCGTACTACAAAAAGTTGGTGTGGAGATGGTAGGCAGAAGGCAGAATATCTCCTGGCTTGAATTTCTCAATACCAGGGATGCACTTAATCTCTTACTGTTAATCTCTCTCCATACTGCACTTCTATTACACTATTGCAACTTTCAGCTTAAAGTACTGCAAATTTTCTGTTGGCAGTATACACCCTTTGTTAGTTTTCATGATGCTGTAGCTTGAATGTTATCCTCATTTCTAAGTCGCTTTGGATAAAAGCATCTGCAAAATGCATAAATGTAAATGTAAATGTAAATGTAAATGTGCGAGTCCACTGCATGGCCGTGAGGCCTTGTACTGATGGTGAAAACAAATTTCCATTGTGGATGAATGAACGAATGAATGAATCTAACAAACACTAAATGACCATAACGTATGTCAAATCATTTATGTCTGTTTAGGGCTTAGGGGGGGACATTGGAACTCATGTGTGAAAGAGTTCAGCTGTAAGGCAAAAGATCAGTCCAAAGGAGGCTAATGGCTGTGCCTGATTGAGAATGCTACTGTAAGCATAAGCAGCCTATGAATCCTGAGCCTGGGCATTCTGTGAATACAAGCTAATGAGTTACATCTGCATGAAGCTCTTCAGGAGCATTGAACATTACAAAAATGAACATTACAAAAATAATATGAACATTACAAAAATGTTTCTAGTGTACTTTCACACTTAACAACAAACTGCCTTTCCAGCATTCAGAACATTTACATGGGCAAAAATCTGATAGGATGCAGCTATTCTACTTCTTCTAATGATTCAGTCGCGTTGCAGCCTAAATGCTGATGCTTAAAACGGGACTGAAATACTGTGATATAAGATATAATATCTACATAACAATAACTACAGTATGTATTGAGGCTGTGAGAAGGCATTTATTGGTGGTCTGCAGGTGTGTCACCTTGTTGTGGAAGCCGGCAACCTGGTTGGAAAAGATGCAGTGCTTGTCCACCAGGAAGCAGAAGCGCCTCTTCTCCTCCAGCAGGGCCTCTCGGCAGCCATCAGCTATGAATCGCTGCATGTCCACCTGTCTCTGGGTCAGTGTCTCCAGGCACTGGCAAAAAACAACAAACACACAAGCACACACATACACACACACACACACACACACACACAATACCATCAAATCAAAGCCAGAGCGCACCCAGCAGCAGTCTTTATCTCCCACACCACACACACACACACATACACAGAACACAGGGAGGATGAAAGGGAATGCACGTCTGTTTTAAACAGACAAAACAACAGAGCCCTTGACTAGCAGCTGAGGACGCCCAGGCAGATAATGCTATCACATAGCGGTCACACCGACAGGACGGCATATCCAGGCCACAGCTGCTGCTGGTGAGGGGGCAACAGTGGCAAGATGGCCTGATTGCAGAGGAGGCTGTCTGCTGAACCATCACACACTGTAGGAGATCATGTGCACAAACTCAAATTCACACCACACACACACACACACACACACATACACACACACACACACACACACGCACACACAGGCATAAAGCATAAAAGCTGTCAGTCAGTGGTTTTGTGAGTTAAGACCCACTAAATAATGCAGTTCTGACTCGGGGCAATGTCCATGTTCTATTTGTGTTCCAGTAATGTTGTAGTAGGTAAGCCATGTTCAGTGTGCCAGCCTGTTTTTCATGGCACGACATGAGCTCATGAGCAGACTACTAAGTGTTGGGTAAAAACAAGGCCCCAAGGATGAGGTTAATACTGTTCACACCATTTCATTATTTTCAACAAAAAGTCTCTTGGTGGTCTAAGCATTAATTATTCATTCAAAAACAGTCCTTAGTAGGGTAGTAAACGCTACCATGAAAAGACGTGCGTAACACTTTTCCAAGCCATTCTCTTTAGCTGACCTCACTGGACGTCTTGTTGGAGTTGAAAGCGACTGCAGAACAACAATGACTCATTCACAAAGACTGAATAGAGAGGATGACTCAGCCATCTTGGGCTGTCTGTGTGTGTGTGTGTGTGTGTGCGGTGCGCGCGCGTGTGTGTGTGCGCGCGTCCGTGCATGTGTGTGTGTGTGTGTGTGTGTTTGTGTACCACAATCAGTGAGCCTGTCTGGGGACACTCAAACTCAAAGAAGTGCAGACAAGGACAGGTAAACTCAAGGCCACAAAACACTCTCCAGATGCATTGAATGACATGCTTCAACCACAAAAGTAGTCTGGAGCACATTAGCGTTCAAGGGATTATCCGTAATGAATAACTTGTACTCCTGTTGCCGAGTGCTGTCGGTGGGTATTAGAACGACTTGATTTGATACAATGTAGACTAAATAGCAAAACGGCCGCAAACGCTAGGAGGTTTCATTTTCCTGTGCCTCCTTCAGTTAGCCTTAGCTGCCAGTTTGCAAATTCGGTCTGCGTTGTACCAAATGTTGTCGCTCTTATGTCTACTGACAGCACTCGGCAGAACTCAAACAACAGGGATATGGGCTGATTTTCCTTTATTAAAATTTTGCTATTGGCTTCTATCTTTTGGATTTACCACTGTGAAAGTCAAAGACTATAATGCATTAGAGGAGAAGACTATGATGTTGAAATTCTTAGTTTCAACTAAGTTCTAATTCTAAGTTCTTATTCTAACAAATTTTTATACTCACAGAAGGCCGAACAAGAAGGTAGAACAAGCTGAGATGGACTTTATGATGATGACAGAAAAGTACAGTACATAAACAAATTAGTGAAGCAAACTTTCCCTTAATCATTTGAAGAGTCTGTATAAGTGGGTCCTTTTTCACTTGTTTGGGGTTGTTTGCTGGTGCTGGGTGCTTTCAACATTTCATGAGCATCATCATGATATCCATATAATCAGGCCTTTTTGCAAGGCAGTGTCAAGCCTGTTATCAAAGAGCAATCTCTGCAAAAAAAATCCTGTGTCCAGCAGCTTTGAAATGACCCCAATATACACTTCAAAGCACAAATGAATGTTTTAACTCAGCAGGGTTCCCAGACGGCCAAGAAAAGTCCACATCTGAAACCCGCTGGAAAAGTCAGTTTTTCCTGGAAAACAGCAGCGGTGAAGATGCACCCTTAAAGTCTGGAAGATGTCAAGGCAATTTGTACAGGAGGAAGAAAGCCAAGCAGATGACACAGCTACGAGCCCTGAAGGCTTAATGAAAGAGCTCGATTGCAGCCGTTTCAAACTGCAAGGAAACTGCTAATATAAGACACCTAGGGTGGAAAGAATTTTGTGAAAGTCATTTTCTGGTATTTCTGGTATTACTGTCTAACATCTACACTATAAATTTCATCCTTTTCCACTTTAAAATGAAATAAAATAGAAAAAAAACTTTGGGCTGAGACACAAAATTACTGCTGAAAAAGATGAGTAAAATTGGAGACTTTTAGCCACATATTCAGCTACTGTGGAACGCCGACCTCAGAGGTCAGAGACTTAAAGTTCAGGAGTCGAGGTTGTTACGGATGGGTACAGGACGACCTAATCTCTAAAAGATTACCAGAGAGTGCAGAACCCGTATCCTTAGCGAGGACACCCATTTTAGAACACTGTTTTGGGCACTGCATGTTCCTGTGAAAGTGCACCGATGCCTTGGACTCTATTCTAAGGCAGCGCTGTTGTCCAGGTTACTGTCTCCTTAAGTAGGAGAGCACAAGCTTTTGTGATGGAGACACTATGCTTAGAGGCTCAGCAGAAGGTGTCTGCACCATTTGGTTTCAAAGCTGTGAGGGGCTCTATGGAGGGAGGAGTGGGTGTGTGTGTCTCCACTGAAATCACAATACCCTTTTACAAAGGACGCAGTCCCCAAACCTTTAGCACAGACAAAATACACACAGATGCAGATGCACATACAGTATGCAGAGACACAGACAGACAGATGGACATACAGACACAAACACACACACACACACAGAGGGTTGCCATGGGAAAATAATGAAAAAATGGGGAAGTGACTCTGGTGGTAGGGTTTTGAATTTCAGTCTCTCTCCCCTTTTCCTTTCCGTCCCCCACCCTCTCTCTCTCACTCTCTCTCTCTCTCTCTTCATCTCTGTTTGGAGAGATAACCACTGTGATTCACCATTCATCTCTCGCTCCCTGTCTGCAGCTCAAGAGCTCCAGCGTCCAGTGAGACAAATGGTTTCCATTCTTTCTTTCTTTCTTTCTTTCTTTCTTTCTTTCTTTCTTTCTCTCTCTGTCTCTCTCTCTCTCTGTCTATCTGTCTGTCTCTATCACCATTCTTCTTCCTGGTCTTTTGAGCTAGTAACAAAGACCTCACCACAACAAAGCACAATTTTATGTTGTTCTACTCGTCTGAGTATTTTTTCCATCCACAAGCAGTGAACTAAAAACCAGGGTGGGGTCCTATGGCTCATACATGAGTAAGGCTGAAACTCAATCTCTAGAGGGTCGCCTCCACATGGTTCTAAAACAAACAAAACAAACGAAGTCGTGCTCTCTATCCATAACACACACACACACACACACACACACACACACACACACATGCACAAGCACACACACTCACCCTCACCCACCCACCCACCCACACACACACACACACACACACAGCTATACACACCAACAGAAAGTCCCTCTTCAGAAATCATCATTACTTAGTGGCTTTGCATTGTCTGGTATTTACAGGTGCCTGGAGCCAGGCTAGCCCCCCTGGCTTTGGTAAAGCAGGAAGAGCCCTGAGCTAAATAACAGCCTAGAGCACTGCCTGGCTAAATGAGAAATGCTCTGGGCATTCTTTCAACATTAGCTCTCTCTCTCTCTTTCTTTTTATGTCAATCAATACCTCCCACCAATCATGTGCTCCTTTTGCGTAACACTCTTTCTCCCTCTTTCTTTTTTTCCAACCTCCCTCCATTTTCTCTTTTTTCTTTCTCTCTCTTTTTCTCTCTCTCTCTGACTCTCACTTCCTGTTTTGTGTGCCAAATCATTCCTGTCAGGTGGCTTTAGGAGAGATAAGAGCATGTGTCATTTTTTACTAAGACAGAGCCTTGGTGGAAGCTCTGTGGGAATGAACTCACACAACTTGGCTTTTCCCCAAGACAGAAGTGTGTTGTGTGTAGAAGGACTTCTTGTGTGGGGGAGATGAGAACAGAGGTTTCCTCTCCTGACATCACCCTCATTAGGAGCTAGCGAGTTGAGAAGTTGTGTGTGGTTGTGTGTGTGCATAGCAATGCTATGAGTTTGTGCGCATGTATTTCTCAGTATGAGTGTACATAATGGATGTGCACAAATGTAGTAATGTGTGTGTGTGTGTGTGTGTGTGTGCGTGGGTGTATGTGTGAGTGGGTGAGTGTATGTGAGGGTATAGGGGAGAGATTTTAGATCATGTGTCTACCTCTGACTGGCAGGAAGCTATAACTGGAAGCCTGTTGCTATGGACACTTCAGTCCAGAGGATTTAGCTGTACATTAGTGCAGTCTATATATTGTGTGTGTTTGTGTGTGTGTGTGTGTATGTGTGTGTGTGTGTGTGTGTGTGCATGCACATGCACATGCATAAAAGAGAAAGAAAGAGTGAGAATTCTTTTTCATCATGAAAAGCCTGTTAACAGATATTAAAAAGTTGCTTGATGATGAAAATTATTTTATTTTCACAATTATGTTGGGCATGTTGGGCACATGTTTCCAAAAAAATGGACATTTCTCATCATTTCCTCATGGATTCCCCGTCATACTATTCAGAACAAAAGCCCTATAGTCCAGGCCTTGCTAAATGCAATGATTCAAAACAATGGTTTGTTCCCAATTATGTGATTCCAAGAACAACTACGTTAAGCACGATTAAAAACAGATTAATTGCACAGTCCTAATTTCCAGTGCACTATCCAATAGCCCAGATGATCAGAATTTCACCAAAATAAATGTTAAATGTTTCATTCCCCCTGAATATCTCTAAACAACAATAAGTGTTTATTGTTATACAACTCATCTCATACTGCGTGGAAAGAGAGAATGGAACCCGGAGACAATGTGAGAGAGATAGAGGGAGAGATCCAGGGAGAGAGAGAGAGAGAAAGAGATGTCAGTCATTAGGTAAGGTAAACAGATAAAGAGGCAAACAGGTGAAAAAAGAGGAAATATCTGGCATTTTGTGGGCCGACCTTTCCTCAGCACAGGCAGACACAGACACAGACATGCATTTGTATACATCACCTGTCCAACACGAATCTCTGATTAGCAAACAAGCCCCAGGTTCAGCACTGCTGACCATCTGTGTGCCTTGCTGACAAGTCAAACACTTCTGATAAACAACATGTCCTGGAGAGACGGGCTTAGTGCTTTGTCTAGTGTGAGGCAGATTTTTGAAGTTCCTGGAGGTGTGTTACATGACCTTTTCAAGCTGATTGTTTGGGGGACCCAGGGATCAGTGTTAGAGATTTTGGTTGAAGATTAAGAGTGAGTGGGCATCTTAAAGGACAAACCTCAGCTAAAAAAATGACTGTCATCCTGAAGGACTGTACTGAAATCCTCACAGCCAAATGTTATGCAGAGGTGGCACAGTCAAGGGTATCAAGTCACAGAAAGCAAACCCAAGGTCTGGTGCATAAAGAATGAATAGATACATGGGTAAAAGCCGATGCATTTGGCTTATTGTGTGCGTCTATATGTTTATGTTTACTGGTTCTTGTAGATGTTTTTGTCCAGAGCAACATACAATACAAACACACAATATTTAAAAAAAATTATGTATTTAATGTACTAAAATTGACAAAATAAAATAAATATTTGTGGTCAGATTGCTTCTAACTCTAGCACTGTTGTTCATATGAAAGTGTAAATAAAAGGTTAAGGTGAGTTGGGTTGCAGTTTAACATGAAACATAAATGTCTATCAGAGTCCTGCCAAACCACAGCTCTCTCCATGGATGTGCTAGCCTCTGCGTCCTCGGTGATCCTCCTCTGATTGAATACAAAAGTCTTTCATAGAAAGCTAATTTGCCTGGACATGAAAGCCTCCAGGCTACTGTGGTGTCATCATTTCACATAATGTGTTACTTGGGTGTCAGAGGTCCAAGGGGACTGTAGTGGGGACTGGATGTTCCAGGATGCGTGTGTGTGTGTGTGTGTGTGTATGTGTGTGTATTTGTGTGTGTGTGAGTAAGTCTGAAACATTGCTGTGTATGTATCTATGCAAAGTGTCATTATCAATATGCGTGCGCGCACACACATACACACACAGATCCACTGGTCCATGTTGCCTATGCATTGTATGTATAATATTTTGTGTTTGCTTACATGTAGACGCTGGCTACAATGAGCACTCACCTCACTCTCCTTGTTCTCATACTTAGAGGCGTTCTTGCCCTGGCTTTTGCGCCGGAGCTTCTTCAGGTCAGACTGGGAGCGTTCAAGAGAGTCCTGCTTCATCTTGTGCTCCATCTGGTATCGCTTGAACGTGGCCTAATGGCAGACACAGGAGACCAGTCAGACACACACACACACACACAGCAGGACTCCTGTCGTTCCCTTCCAAAATAAATAACTGATGAATAGGTAGTTTTTTTAACTTTAAGAGACCAAGTTAATTAAGACCAAGTTTCTCCTTACAGTTTTGAGTTCCACTGACCAAGCGACTCCCTAATACAAATTAAGAACTGACACCATGTACTGTATAGGCGAAAATCCATTCCGTGGAATACCGTAATATGTTCTAGATCACTGAAATTTCCCAAAATCTAAATCAATATGTTTCATTCATATAACCATCTTGATGTTTCACTGCATATAAAACCGTGTTTTAATATTTGCATTACCAGGTATTTTCACATTGGCTTTATATGAAATAAAAAAAAAAACAGGACATTCAAGAAAAGTGAGAGATGTTCATGAAGCAACTCAGCCCCAAACGAGGCACATCAAGGTGGTGCAGGCTGAGGTAAGCTGGGGTAACTTCAAACACTAGCAGTGAAAGCCAATCAGAACAGGTTTTTCTCTTACACGGAAAAAGGATTTACTCTGCATGCTTAACAGAGAGCACTGTTTCTATGGAAGCACTCGGAAGTGGTTGCAGCAAATAATTGTGTCGCACATTTAGACAGTAAGACAGACAGACAGACACAATCACACATATACACACACACACACACAGACACACACACACACAGATACAAATACAACATTAACACAGCTTACTGTCATGTACTTCACGTCCATATCTGTCTTTCTCTCCAGTTCTTCAATGATCTCTCTGTGGAACTTTTTAAACTGATGGATGAGAGACAGAAACAAAACAGAAAATTAAATGCATCCCACAAGCCTGTTCAGGCACAACAATGTTCAATTACAGAAAGTGAATCGTGTTCACAGTCTCACATTGAATTGGGGTGAGAAGAAGTGGGTGCTGTGCAGAATGACTCATTCATTAGAGACACACAGGGAAGCCCCTTTACAAACACACAGACACACACATACACGTATACACGTATACACACACGCACATGTACACACAGACATAGACACAGACACAGACACACACACACACACTTTACTCAATGTCTTTCATTAGCATCAGGTGGAGGTGCAACGCTCAAAAAAAGTCGACTTTAATCACGACCACTTAGTCATGCCTGTGCTGCCCCCACCTTTCACCAGCCTACGTGTCTCGGAGCAGAGTTCACCCGCAGACACTTTTAAAGACTATTTTCACTCAGTCTCTGGAGCTGGCTGCTGTGTGGGCCACAGCACTTCACAAACACACAGAAGAAAATCGTTCGTTGCCATTCAATTAATGATATGTGATGGCTGAAAGTCTCAACTACAAGACAGATAAATTATTCACATCATTCATTTTAAGGAATTAATTAATTTAATTTATTTGTTAAATTCATCTATATTTATATATTTAGCAGATGCTTTTCACTAAAGCAAATTACAAAAAGAGAATTGGAATTCAAGCTACATTGCAGAGGAGACTTCAAAATGCTAAATAGATAGATAGATAGATAGATAGATAGATAGATAGATAGATAGATAGATAGATAGATAGATAGATGTGAAAGTGAGAGAGGGAGAAAAGGAGGGAGTAGCATCTCTGTACATTCTCATCTTGTGCCAACATCTGTGGTTAAACACTGACAGAACCTTACTGAAGGCATGACTAAAGATCCTTCCTCTACCTCATCACCCTTCACAGCAATGTCGACACAACTCAGGGCCTTTGCCTGAGTCCTTTGGCAGCTTCTTCAGGTGTGACTCTTGCTAACTACTGAAACGTGGGGGTACCACGAGCCCTGCAGTACCTGCCGTGAGGAACAAGGTGTGTACCTGCAGCTCCGTGGCATGCGGTCCCCATGTGTGAGTGTCCTCCACTAACAGAGCATGACTGCAAACTGCCACCTTACTACTGCCCTACATTGTAATTAACTCCCACACACACACGCTGACCGACAAGTGCTAAATATGGTAAACAGTAAATAAGCACAGCATGCTAGTATGTATATGTATGTGTGTGTGACTATGAGAGGGAGGGAGGGGCAGAGAGAGAGAGGATGAATGAGAGAGAGAATGAGAGACAATGTGACAGAAAGTGAGTGAGAGAGATAGATAGGGAGAGAGAGAGAGAAAGAGAGAGAGAGAGAGAGACAGAGTTTGTCGCTAAGACATTTGAATTTCTGAAGTGTCGATCCCTCTCTGCTGTCTCCCCCTCCTCAGTAGAGCAGCAGGAGCTGAGAGGGTAGACACTCAGAGCCATGCAGTGGGAGACAGGGCATGACGGTGCACCGCCACTGGCAGACTGTTATGTTTGTGACTTTGAGGCAGTGTGTGTATGTATGTCAGTGTGTGTGTGTGTGTGTTTATGGAAATGTGTGTGTGTGTGTGTATGTGGGAGGGTGGTATGTGAGGAAGTAAATGTTTGCGCATTCATGTCTTTGTAATAGGTGAAAGATTTGTACGAGATGAAGAGAAACCCGAGCCTGCGCATCTTTGTGTGTCTGTCTGTTTGTGTGTGTGTGTGTGTATGTGTATATGTGTGTGTGTGTGTGTGTGTGTGTGTGTGTGTGTGTGTTGCGCCTGAGATTGGCAGGATGCTTCTGTGTCACATTAGCGCAGTGTGTGTCATCATCAGCGGGCCCTCAAGGGGGGACTCTGGGACAGGTTGGAACACGCTTCTCCAAAACATCACAAAAATAAAAATAATAAAAAAAAAACAACAACTCGCCAACAACACAAAGAGACAGATGAGGACGGCCTGCTCTGACAGTCACACAGTGACAGACTGTGGGGGCTGCTCTGTGTTTTTCGATATATATATTTACTGACTCCCGGGAGGCAGAGTAAGGGGATACGAAGGAGAAGCAGGACATGAAAGCTGTACATTTACATCACAGCGCAGCCGACACAGATGTGCAAAGACACCGTTTGTTTCTCATCTTGCGTACACACACACACACACACACACACACACACACAATCTTGCAGACACAAACGCACACTCTTCTCTCTCTCTCTTTCACACAAACACACATGGACGCACACACTACTCTCTCCCTGTCACACACATACATTCTCTCTTTTATTCATTGACACACATACACACACAAATACTCACATTTTCCTCCAGCTCAAGGTAAACCTTTTTATGGACCTCTGATATCTCCATCAGCACCACCCCTGTGGAGAAGAGGAGGACAAGAATAGAAAGACACATCAACCACGCATACCACAGACACTGTAGCTGTGCCACACTAAGTGTAGCACGTAGCACGAGCTCTTCATGGTACACAAGCCCCTTGGGCAGTCCGTCATGGGTCTCTTCACTTCTCTTCCAGGAGCTGGAGTCCCCAGACGCTCTGCTAATTAAAAGTGCACTCCTGCTGTGTGGCTCCTGTGCCTTTGCAATACCTCCCTTCTCCCTTCCCCCCACACACACAAAACACACACACACACACACACACACACACACAACACACATACTCTTTCTCACACATACACTGACAAACTAATTTACAACACAATCAAAGGCGGATTAAAGCACAATAACACTCGGCGCCTGGGCAAGCGGGCGTCTCGTGCATGAGGGAGCCGCCTACACCGCGCTCCGGCGGGCGTGCTTGCCTGCGTTGTGTTCTGAGACCGACCGCTCGTCAAATATTCATCACAGTGACTTGACTTCACAGGCAAACAAAGGGTGAGATCACGGCATCACCACATAGGAACCAACCATGTGTGATTCACACCTGTGGAAGAGGGACCTGGGTCCAACGTGAACAGCAAACAGGACTTGTAGGAGAACAGTAAAAAAAGGAACAAACACTATGAAAGGTATCCTATGGAAGTTTGGATTTTTTAAACAATGGTGCTCCCTCTTACAGTTCGTAACTCATCCACCTATGTCCTAAATTTAAATTCAATTCAGTTCAGTTCAATTAGATTTGTACAGCACCATTTACAATAGAATCTTCTCATGGCACTTTTCTAGCCAATTCTAGCCATAACATGTGGATTTGTTTACAAACTAAAGGATACGAACCAGCAATTCATTTCTAAGAGTTATGCTGATAGAAAACAAGTTAGAAAACAATTTCATATGGCTCATTTGTGAAGAGCTTTCAGTTTTATCCTTCAGTCTTGCAAGTGCGGTAAATTCATCAAGAGACCAGAGGGGGAGCAGAGGGAGCCTTTATTGCCCCATAATGAGTCATTTTAACCATAAAAGTAACAAAAACGCTTCACTACAGTCCACAGTAAATACACTACTTATGTGTGACAGGCATGACGGAATGACAACACACATAAAGTTCACTTGTGATAATAACGGGATATGCCTTCACTAATAGGTGTGGCAACATAACAGATTAAAAAGCAAAGAGAGTTGACTTAGACACTGTTCACAACAAACCATGCCATGGCAACCACACTGTTACCAAACAACCGGCTTCCATGGAGCTTATATTTCTGTAACGGACCGCTCACCAGGTACACAGAAACACCCTGTGTGATGACTGCACCTGAAACCTACACCTATCCACTCAGCATGGTAGGGTCAGGGGAGTGATGGTCTTTTACGGGTGTATGTGGAGAGCGTGTGTGTGTGTGTGTGTGTGTGTGTGTGTGTGTGTGTGGATGGGGGGGTGGGGATATCAACACTTCAGAAATATGAGTCTAGACTGCGAATGCAGAGCATGTGTCCTCACAAAGATCATTCCCATGCATCGATTTCAATGTTTACTCACAGCTGAGGCGAACTCCCACAGTCAGAAACACACCCATCTACCCACCTGACCGACCACCAATCCATGACTCTGTGAGTTTCTGATTAGCAGCTACAGTGAATACACTAACACAGTGCAGTATGTGGCAGTGCATGAGTGGATACTCTGTGTATTAATGTATGTGTGTGTGTGTGTGCGTGTATGTGTGTTCATGTACGTGTGTGTGCATGTGTGTGTTCGTGATCCTTGTGTGAGTGTGTGTGTGTGAAGATGTACAGAAAGCATTCAGAGAGGGGCTCTTTCATTCCTTCAGAGAGGTGAATGGCCAGAGAAATGGAGGTGAGGGCTAATGTATGAGTGTGTGTGTGTGTGTGTGTTCATGTATGTGTGTGTGCATGTGTGTGTTCATGATCCTTGTGTGAGTGTGTGTGTGTGCGTGTGTGTGTGTGTGTGTGAAGATGTACAGAAAGCATTCAGAGAGGGGCTCTTTCATTCGTTCGGAGGGGTGAGTGGCCTGAGAAATGGAGGTGAGGGCTTCTGCATGTGTGTGTGTGCGCATGTGTGTGTTCATGATCCTTGTGTGAGTGTGTGTGTGTGTGTGTGTGTGTGTGTGTGTGTGAAGATGTACAGAAAGCATTCAGAGAGGTGAGGGCTTCTGCATGTGTGTGCCATGAGGTGTGCTCTCCTCTCTCACGGTGCACACTAACATAAGAGGATCAAGAATCTGATCTCAACCTCCTCTTCTCAAGCTCTCTCACTGGAGGAATATCTTAACCAGAAAGCAGAAATACAATAGGCTTCTAGTACTTCACTCACTTCATTTAAAACACATAACATTTCTGTCAAGGTCGAAATATGAAGCTTTCTATTTCATTACTTCGACTACTCTACAGTTCTGAGACGTCTCAGTCTGACCTTCCATCATGCAGTGCTACTCTTCAACATGGCTTATTCAACCACAGGTTGTAAAAACACAGTTCACCAAGACAAACTCACACTGACATAATTGCAGTCTAATCAGTGGGCAAAGGCTTTCAGGCAAATCAGAAACCTATTCCTGCCTTCAGTCACAAATCACACTGTATATTGTCAGAATCTAAAATAAGCATGTGTCCAGAACAGTGTGAATTTTGCTCTATTTATATGCCATTCCACCCTCAGTATAAAGCACAACACGTTCTCTCTAAAATCAGTGCCTGAGACTGCTGGCTATGAAACAGTCATGAAGCCCAAAGACATTAAAATAATATTAAATTGTAATGCAGATATTCTCACACTACATTTTGTTGCTATTTTCACTTATTCTCAATATTTCTGGTGTCCGGCAGAAAGCAAGAGCAACATTTTTGCACTTTTCTGAAAGTAGAAATTAGAAAAAAACACATCTTCATGAAACGTAACAGCCCTGGATGTAGGTTAAGAATGCAATCCTTCAGTCAGACAGCAGCATGCAAGAGAGCAGTGATATGGCACACAGCCTGACACACACTCTTCAGTTCACAAGTGTATGGCTTAGACATTGGGCCTCTTAATTACATTTGCCACCCAGCAGATCAATGGATCATTTGACAACTTGCACATCATCTTGTTTACATTCTTTACTATGTTTATCTTAATAACAGTAGTGGGTTGATTGTCTACCTGATGGAGTTAACCTAGCCTGTGGGTCTAAAGTTCAGAATAACATCCTGTTCCAGGCAGTCTCAGTAGGTCAGTTAAGAGGGGGAGGGAGGGGGCAGCTGGTGTCGAGCTCTGTTGTTTTTGATGGCAGGAACAGAGAAGAAGGGCGTGTAGGCCCACTGACGGCACACTCACCTTTCACCAACCTCATTCACGTTTGTTTTTACAATGGCTAAAAATAAAAACAGGTAACAACATCAAAAATCAAAATTAGCACAAAGACAGATTTTATTTTTAGGCCATGTTGGATGTCAACAAAATGGCCTAAAATTAAATCACACGTAAAATGTTAGAGCACTGCATGCCTTTATGACTATGCAAGCTAATGTGTACACAATATGTATTTGCTTAGGCACTATCCTTGTTGTAAAGGTTTATGCCTCATTAGTGTGTGGAATCACCCCAACAGGAAATCACTAGGATTTAGATGACTAGGAGATAGATGACATTTTGAGGAATGTCAGAGGAAGAGAACAGGAATGTCATAGGCGACTGCTGACAAATCAGAGTTCTGTTTCATGAAGCGGAGGTCAGACCAGTTGCAATCTGACAGTGGTTGAGATATGTACTATATCAAAGCTTCTGCCTTATTCTGCCTTATTTCCACACCACCCTGTCAGGTCAGTGAATTCAACATTGTGCAGTCCAGTCCAGATAAGCTGTAGAAACACTTGAACTACTGTTTACTTTTCCATATCAAACAAGCCCAGGCAAGTGTCAGCCACAGTCATACTACCTCCCTTTAATCTTTTTAATCAACGGCCGACCGGATGATGCATAGATGTGACTAGGGAGAGGAACATTCTAACCACAACAGAAGAAGAAATTGTTCAGGAGAAACTGACCCTTTGTAGTACGGATCTAATTAGCCTAGTGCTTCTCTGGGCATCTACTATGCGGGGCCACAGGTTTGTAATTGTACATATAAACTGACATCACTGACTTGCTGAAAGCTGTTGAGGGTGACCTGGATGGCTGTGAGGCAGCTTGCAGTAGATTTATAACTGAACACAGTGTGTGTGTTTGTTTGTCTCAATAAAGAAAGGGGATCCTTTACACTACCACTTTAAATTAGGACTGAAATTAGGACACTCTACAGTGTGGATAAGGGTCCAAAATTAATGACTGATGAAGTAACACTGAAATTGCCTGACCAGCCTCAGTGTGTTTCTGGAATGTACTACTAGATTAATTCAAATCATGGACCAGGTCTAGGAAGCACAAGCTGGACTACTTTTCGACTACTTGTTAATGGACTAATTGTGTTATTTGTCACCTATTTATGTCGTGGGTCAGTCATCTCACTTAGTTTATGGTCATTAGACCAGTGTGGATTTTTAAATTTATGTCTGTACCACAATGGTACTGAGCTGCTGGTGGTTAGAGTTTCCCTCTGGGATTATTAAAGTTTCTATCTATCTTTCCTTCTCTATCAATCAGTTTTTAAGCGAGAATGATTTAAAAACGTAACAGTAAACAAGAAAGCAAAGTAAAGGAGATAGACAGACATGTTAAAGACCAACATAACAATGGAGGAGCTTTTGTGGTGTCTCTGGGTGCTAGCCAATGCGGAGTGGTAAGTATTACGGAAGTACAAGTCTGCTTCACCCCTGGAATGTTTCTAGATCCACTGATAAGTCTGGTATCACCAACAGGAAAATAACATGCAAATGTCTACCTTTGGTAAACTTCCAATGCCAATGCAGGCATTAATAACTGAAGTACACTTAATCAGCCAAACTCAGAGCTTGGTGCCAACTATTTCATGGTGTAACCAATCCAGCCATGTTCAGTCACTCTGAGGAGCTTCATACTGTTCTAATAGTATGCCCAACTGTGTGAGGGAAAATGAGGCTATTCAAAAGGCTTGTAAACAGTGCTAGTCACCAACACTAGAAGCAACAGGAGCTAGCGGAGGCCCATTCAGGATTATGCAAAACACTCTTGGAAGTTATCCATCACTGTGATGTCAGCACAGGAAAGTCAGGGAAAGCACAACTCTCAACTCTTCCCCTTCTCAACACACACACACACACAGAACACAGTCAAACCCATGAGCCCAGTACATCCAACTGTCAGACTCTTGTGCGGGACCAATCCGGTCTTTAGCCTATTAGGTTCCCCTCCCGTGGTCGTGCAGGTCACCACCTTGCTGACGCTCACACAATGGGCCCTTCAGGTGAGGCCTGCCCTGCACAGCTCACCATATCCATCCCCGCTGATCTGGAGCCCTCTCCTCCTCCTCGCATTCCAACAACAAAAAAAACAATACCAATCCACACATCTACAATTCCATCCAACCAGCCTTAGCTGTTTCACTACGATGAAAACATCCCACTGGAAGAGTGCCAGCCAGTGAGGTGCTGAATATACAACCAAGACAATTACACTTACAGAAACTATTGCACTACTACATTAGGCTGTCAACAAGAAGTCAAGAAGCTAAGCAGTAACTCTGAGAGCTCTGTAATTACACTGCTATTTAGTTCTGGACTTCATCAGAACCCACAGTGCATATAATACAGTAGAAGTGGGTGATTATGGGTAAATTGATTTTTGTCGCTGAGAGAGCACGTGGTGTGATTACATCATTACAAACAAAAGGAGGGCTTCCCTGTAGTGTGCAAGGAGCCAGGAACAGAGTCCTGAATGTCAGGTGATGTTTAGCAGGATGGCACTGGACAGACACAGGGCCTTCCTTCACAGCGACATCTGAACCTGGAGCTGGGGGTGGGGAGGAGTATCAATCTGGTGATGGCTCTCGGGAGTATCAGGTAACACACACACACACACAGAGAGTGTGTTAGGGCCACTCTGGTCTCTCCACAGTGCCAAGTAGCTACCAGCTTGGAGATGCCATACACATGAGCATGTGTGTGTATGTGTGTGTGTGTGGGTGTGTGCATGTGTGTGTGTGTGTGTGTGTGTTTGGCATCCATGCCATTCAACATAGCCCACCTCAGCTGACGTAACCCTCTGGCCTTATCTCAGGTCAAACAGGCAGGGCACTGCGATAGCCGCCTTGCATATGTTTCCTCAGGGTAAACACAAGCTCACACACTATCAGACCATGAGCCAAGGTCACCAGCGAGGGAGACTGTGGATGGCCATTCGGATTTAGAGGCCAGGAGAGATATAGCAATCGTATCAGCTCAACTGGAAACCTCTCCCACTTTATCACCCATATTGTTCGCTCTCTTTTTTTTGTTTCGTGTACATGTCATCACCATGGTAACTATCTGTCGACAGAGGGCTTGGTGGTGACTGTGTGTGATCAGGCAGACAGGCAGACAGACAGAGAGAAAGACAGACAAAAAAACAGACAAGACAGGAGACTACATAACAGAGATACACCTCTATCTGTATTACTCATTAGTGCAGATTAGGGAGTCACATGCATGCAGACTCAGTCGCACGACACAGGATGCAGCCACCATGACCACCCAACCACCACCATCACCACCGCTCGCTCCCTCCCTCCCTCCCTCCATGCACACCAACCCACCATGGTGCTGAAGTAATTAAAACACGATTAATAAAGAGCAGCAGCTCAATCTGAACATGGTGGTGTGATGGTACACCTGATCAGGACAAGCACATGCAAGCATACACATGCTGACACACACACACACACACACAAATGCACACAAGATCAAACTGCTTTAGAAGCTCTGCCACATGCACATGAGCATCAACACATACAGACACTGGCACTAATATTAACACAGGAGACACACACACACACACACTCACTCAATTACATTCACACTGCAGCTGCCTAATGGGATTACAGTCATTTGGATCTCATCCAACAGTGAGTGAGGACAGAGCCAGAGAGGTCACAGCCTCAACTCGACCCATTCATCCATAACATTCAAGCGTGTGACCTCCAGGACAAAAAAAACAAAGCCACAGGTCATAGAGGGGTAATAAGCCACAGGTCATAGAGGGGTATGCCACCGTCACCCCGCAGCTCACTCTTCTCAGAGCTGTTTATCCCTCCATGCTGTGTCATGCTGCTGTCGCACAACTCGGTATGGAAAGTTTAATCTGGCTAAGAGGTCTCTAGTGGCTTTAAGGAGGACTGGTGGGACCTGAGTCAGACTGGTAAGGCAGACAGACTTACAGTAAGAGCCCTCTGTCTGAGCTGAAGAGACAACAGACTAGCCATCAGTCACACAGTAAACGACAACAGACACAAGCTGAATGTGACACAAGCTACTAAGAAAATGAATGTTACATGAGCTACTAAGAATTCCATCTGAAACAAGCTACTAAGAGAGCAGGACTGCGATGGACAGTCTTGATCATAGAATGTTTTTTCAGAATTCTATTCATAAATCAGGAAAGCTGACTGCATTGCCACTGTTCCCTTGTAATATTATATTTTTTGTATTGTTGAGTTTCGTTTGGATGTAGAGGTTCAAATTTCGAAGCAACTTTCCACGTGCATCTAAAACCAAATCTAAAACACAAGACTACATGTACTGTAACCACAGCGTTTGCATGGAAATGCAAATCATTGGCTCTGCGCCTGAGACCATGACAGCATTTATGACAGCCTTCTCTAAACCTCTTTAATAACCTGAGCACAAGATAAGAGTGTCTCAACAAGACCGCTGTCAGAACATTATCATCATTTATTAGTCATTACATGCATTTTATAATCTGTATGTCTTGCTGTCATTTTGACCTACATGACAATCCTGTGACACAACACTAGATATGATTAACAACAGCATCTACAAAAAGACAATCAAAATGGAAGAACAGGGCCAGAACAGTATCATAAATTACACACATACATACGTATCAGTTCTCAGTGGTCAGTGTGACGTTTGTGTAAATACCAAAGGGTCCACAAGACTACTGCAGCCCACTGCATGTCAGTAGTTAGATGCAATGTTAGCTGGTCCCAGCACACCATCAACACAGTGCCATTACTCATTGTGATGCAGTGACAGTGTGGGATGTTCTCATACAGTTATATATTAGGAAGTCATAGGGCTATCATGATGGTTATAAATCACTTCAAACATAGAGGCCTACTCAACACAAGAATACACAGACATGGCCTACTTTCCTGCAGGAAGATGGTGACTCACTAAAAGCTGCACAGTGGGATACATAGCCCTCACATGCAACCCCATACATGAACACACAAACACAAAAAGAGACAGACAGAGAGAGAGAGAGAGAGAGAGAAACACTTCAACTTTCCGGTGGGATGCAGTGACTACCTTACAAAGGCCCAGGGTAGAGGCAGTCACTGGTGGGAAAGCACAACAGATTGGATACAAGTGCCTGCGACTCACCAAGTTCTCTAGACACCGGCGATATGGCTGCATTCTCCCCGATCTTTGAGACAGCATCAAAGTAGACCCTCCCAGACTGGGTCATAGCTGCAAGAGACATTTCCCACATGTGCTATTTTTTTGTGTTTCAAGCATTTTTTGACAAATGTGACAGTATGTTGGAAGGCGACATGCATTTTTTCACAATGTGTAAATCAAAGAGATTTCCTAGTGAAGGTGTGCATCAAAGAAGCAGTTTATAGGTAAACACTGGTAGGCAATAATTGTAGGCAACAATAACATAAACGCTCAGTAATAAACTGTGAGGACAGTGGTGGTTGATGCATTTGCCAGATGGTGTTCTAACAGGAAGCACCCACCTGTCACAGATTTCTCATAACTCTTGCCAAGGTTGATGAGGTTTCGCAGACCGGGGTTGAACTGTTCCATAACATTCTAAAAAACAACAAAAAAATGTTATTCATTCTATAACTTTTGACAAGTCATAATCATAGACATGACAGAATGTCTTAGCTTGGTATGAAGAAAAGCAGGGCCATTATCTTATGCTTTTGCTGGTTCAGACCTTACCTGTTCAAAACAGTTAAAATCTTACCTGGGTCTTTCTTTCCAACTTTCCATGTAGCCTATCTTAACTTATACATAACGCACTGAGCCAGTCATCAACAACTGTCTAGATATATTCCATATAAAAGGGTTTTCAACATATAGCATATTGTGTCTAGTATAGTATCTAAATTCCATAGTCATGCATTCTGTACAAACCCACAAGACCACACCAAGACCATCACTAACGGTGACAACCCAGTGGGTTGAGGGAAATGTCTTGCCTATACGTTTGTGGTCCAACATCCAACAAGTCCAACTGATCTCGCACTTTAAAAAAGCGATGTAATTTCAAGTAGCCTCCGTTTTCCCGGTGCTGCTAAAACCAGCTGTGCCAGAGAGTAGGCAAAGCTATGACGGAAGAATTAACCTGTTGAATTCGAGCGCAGAGTGACCCTTACTAAGGATTTGGGTTTTCGATCTATCACTTGAAAAACAGACAGACAGAAATAGATCTAACATCTTGAGGTAGCTGTAGTTACGTAGGGGGAAAGCCTTATAACAATACTTAATTTTCTACCTGTTGAAGTGCTCTCTGGACATTTTTCAGTACTCACCTTGTAGGTACTCTCGGTGAGTTTATTTACTTCGTCGGGGTCTCTCGACATTTTGATAATCCCCTGGCGTTTTCAAAATAAGCAGAATTCTAAATGGACCGGTAAGTGAATAAAATAGTATTAATTTCAGCGCTTCAGTGTCGCCCTCGGTGACAGTTCAACATTACTTGTCCTCTGGTGTTCCCTTATCCTTCAAGAAATGTTTCTCCAGACAGTAAATGCGATCAGGTGAGTGGCTCAGCTTTGTGCCGAAGGGCTGCCAGCTCTTTGCGCTGAGCTGTCAAACTTCTCCGTGTAGGTACTTAGCGAGGATAGGAAAGGGTGTGCAACGTCACCTCCTGAATCCACCATCACAGCCTAACGAATAAATCGGGAAATGATGCCTCCTGGAGGCAATAAATTCCCCTGCAGAAGAGCAAATGTGGTGGGCTACAAGCCCTCCAGTCCAAGAAATTCTCTTAAAGCGATGGATGGAGAGCATAGACTCGTAAAGCCACACTGAAGCCTTCCATAATTCTCCAGTCTACCATTTGCGAGAGCCAATAGAAAAGAGGCCCAAGGCGCTGAGTAGCCTAGTGGTGAACTTGCTGTTTAGGCTATTTGATGAGAAAAGAAGATGCGTGTCAATAAAAAATGGATATTTACTTAAGGCCTAAGTAGGCCAACACTGTATTGTAGGGTATAGTGTTTGTATATGTTATTGGTGCTTGCATGTCAGTGACATTTCCCATTGACAATGGTTTTTGAAATGACTGCCGCATCAAAGCAATAATGAAAAACTGTAATGAAAAACTAAGTAAAAACAATGAGAGATACTAAAACAAGATAATGATATAAAATCTTTGTTTTGAGTCTGCCACTGTACACACTCCTCTGTCTGGTGAATATGCTGTGTAAGGGGTGGTGATTATTGTCCATGACAGATAGAAGGTCAAGAAGTTTTTGTCTGCTACTGATGACTCCAGCTCAGTTCCTGAGCGTCATTTAAGTCCAAGCTCTGTTTCCCATGCATGTGACCTTCTACTTGATTATGTGTAATAACAATAATAATAGTAGTAGTAGTAATAATAACAACAACAACAACAGTAATAATAATAATCTGTTTAGGAACCTCATGTCCCCACATAATGACAATTCTTTCAAATAATCATTGGCAATAGCCTGCAGGTTTCATCTCTGCTTCTGCTTAGCTTGACTTGTTTTTTGCCTTCCTCTATAGTTCTGGAAATAACAGTCTACAATACAGTTCAGTGAAGACAACATTAGCAGGAATATACACGTTAAAGGTGCCCTGCCACACATCTATATGCTATTTTAAATTGTTCTCTAAGGTCTCCAAAAATGGTATGTAACTTTAGTTGGGCTGAAAACAGTCCAAAGAGACCTTAACAATGCTATATGCAACCTATTCAAAAAGCCCCAGAGTAAAGCGCATTTTTCTGCCTCTGATAATGAGCTGTGTTCTGATTAGCTGCTGTCATGTCAGCATTGCAAGGCATGTTGAGTGAATAGGCTATTTGCATTAGTTCGCTGATGTGGGACAAAGAACTAAAAGTGTTAGAATATTAAATTTCAGAGGAAATGAAGGAAGACATAGACTATGATAACTTTTCGGATTGGCTGAACTTTAACTGAACTAACATTACCTGAACTTTTTGGATTGGTCTGATTTCTGTTTATTTCTTTCCATTGGCTATTGTAGACAGTGAAGATTTTATTACATTTTCACAATAGGTGTAAAAAACAACAGGTAAAAACGATTTTGTGTGGCAGGGCACCTTTAAGAACTTACCCCAGTTTCATCTGGCTTTGAGTTGGAATTCCAATGTTGCCCTCAAGGGGTCGCTCAAAACCAGGAAGAAAAAAAAAAAAGGAAAATCTCAGACTTGTATGAGGAAGATAATGGAACACAGACAATATTCCTTCCACACATTGAAAACAAATAACTGTTATATGTATCACCTCAAGAATCCTTATTTCAAGATTATAATTTCACACCATTGATTGGCAGTCATTATGACTCGATTAGTCACCATTTTCATAAGAGTGGACTGTGTCCGCAGGTGATACGCCCAGGTAATTCGTGAGTATAGTTCACAAGAGGCTACTGCAGAGCCAGCATGGTGTCTTTCAAGGCCAAAGCAGCTCAGCAACAATCAGATTTCCAGCTGCACTGCACATGAGACAATCAGCGGCACAACAACCACAGATTCTCTGTGATTTCAACATTCAACTCGAAAACCAGTGTTGGTCTCTCTCTCTGTATTACTCTCTGTCTATATATATATATATATATATTTTATATTCCATGTGCATCTCATAGGACCATGCACAGAGGCAGCTTGTAAATGTTTTAACTCGAGTTCACCTGCTGCA
The DNA here is from genome assembly GCA_015244755.2 of Tenualosa ilisha. Classification (NCBI taxonomy): domain Eukaryota; kingdom Metazoa; phylum Chordata; class Actinopteri; order Clupeiformes; family Clupeidae; genus Tenualosa; species Tenualosa ilisha. The sequence continues at coordinate 3,701,735 of PYXC01002370.1, forward strand.
GCCTCGTGGGGTTGATGGCAGGTGGGCAGCCTAGTGGTCATTAGCTGGAATCCAAAGCAGCTGCAGATGCAATATATATATGCAATACAAGCTATTGGTTCTCTTATAGCAGCAGTTCCACACATGCTATATAGAAAAGCTTATAGTATATCCTGTTGAGAGGTCAGTGCATGCACATATGTGTTTAATGTGTCAGGCGTGTAGAGTGATAATGCATCATGATGCATTTATGCATTTATGGCTGATACAGACCAGAGCCCAAGGGCTTATAGATTGGTTTATTTAAGATTTTTAGGCATTCATGTTTTTAAAATGGGATTAACACAATCTCCAGGTGACTAGTCTTTTTGTCTGAAGCTAAAAAAAGACCTCTTGTTAACATGTCCCCTTCAATCACTGACTTGTTCTATCTGTTCTGGCTGACATTACCTTGAAAACCTTTCCTCTCAAACAGAGACTGTAAATGAGGTTTGTCTTTTTGTTTGCACTCTGTCTTTTGTTCTGCCTAATGTATTGTCCCTTCACAACAAGCCTTCCTTTTGTTGTGACAGCCATGCAAGGTTTTCTGAATCTCAACAGAGAGCTTTAGTGCTACTGTGCTGTTGTTTTGATGTTGTGTCCCAGTCGCTGTTGAACCTGTCTCCACCTTGCTGCATGGAGCTTGGATGTGTAAAGAAAAGGAGAGGGAAGGGGGTTGAGAGCCATATGAGGCTGAATCCCTGATTGTTACGGGCTTTGACACTTTGGAATGAATATAACAGAAAATGGATCAACAGTAATTCATTTAGAGAATTTTCCAGTAAACACTTAAGCTGAGTGTCTTTGTGGAATATCGTTATCAAAAAAGGGGGGGGGGCATTAACATGCCAATCAGCTCTAGTACTATTTTTAAATTTGTGTGTGTGTGTGCGTCTGTTCTGAGTCCCTCCTTTTAAAAATCCTGTCTGGAATTCATTGTGCTCTGTCGGCCATGGGGCCTAATTTCAATGGCACAGTGACACACTTTCATATCACTTCATCCTAATAGCTGCTACACCTGTGCACTGCTGTTTGTGGTGACAGCCTGTCATGTGTGTTATTGAAAATGCCTGTTTTCATCAGGACAGAACATTCATCAGGGCTCTCAGGGCTCAATGAAACAAGACATAGCAGTCATGTTTTGTACGCAGTCCCAGACACTGGACACCACACGGCTGCCCACAAATGCTCACAGAGTGGCCTGCAGTGCAGATATGGGGTAAGGTTGCATTGAACTTCCGCTTGGATGCCCCCCCTTCCCAAATACAAACCATAACGGGCAATGCCTAGTTTGTTTCTGGGCTGACCTTCAAAAAAGTTCTGAGGGAGTGGGGTTGTTGGAGCCAGCTCAGCTAAGCCCAGATCAATCACCTTGGCACCGCATGGAGGGATCAATGTGTCTGGGTGAACATCTGTGCCAGGAGAGCCCCCTACTCTCAGGTTCTTGACTGGAGCACAGGACTGGCATGATCTAGACAGGTTTGATCAGCCTTGAGTGGAAAGCTGTATCAGCAGCTCAGATTCTCTTTCTGTCTCTCTTTACCTCTCTCTCAGTCTGTCTTAAAAAAAGAGATGTAGACTCTGGAAACACACACACACACGCATGTACATGTATACGCACACATGCGAACACACATACGCAAGTCGTAGTGTCTTAGGGTCGCTCAGTTTAATAACAGAATTGTCAAGGCTTTTCTCTGTTGACCTTTAAGGTAATGGAATCCATGCTAGGGTTGTCTGTATGAAAACACTGGAATATTTGTGTTCCTCACTCAGTCCATAAAGTGATTACACCTTGCGCCCATGTCAAGCAAATATGAGAGAGCAATTCAATTTGTGAGAGGACACACACACACATACACACACACACACACACTTAGGAACATCCATACACAAACACTTTGAACTTTCCTTTCAGGTTGTTATGAATGTAGAAGGCCTTAAGAGTATTTCACGGGCCAAACATAAAATGACTTCACCACAATGTGTCTGTTTGCAAGGCCCATTGCCACGCATGCACACACACACACATACTCACACACATATACAGACACACATCCACACACACAAAAACACACACACACACACACGGCTGGTGGTCTGAATGCTCTAAAAATAAACATTTAAATGGCTTAGCCACAGTGGATCCATTTCCTGATGAAAGTCAAATGATGTGTAAATGTCAGTCGAAGGGGAGTGGGAGAGAGAGAAAGCGAGAGATGGAGAGAGAGAGAAAGAGAGAGAGAGAGAGAAGGAGATTATCATCCAGGAGGACAGGGCCTGACCCGAGGCCTGTAATCTCGCTGTGCTGTCCCTGTGCATCCTGGGGGAATGATGATGATGCGGGAGAGGGATGCAGTAATCCAGGTAATGCACTTAGCCACAGCTGTCTGGGAGGAAGCAGCCTGTGTCCACGTAGGGGTTGGAGACAGATGTAGGTGTGACCACCAGTAGAGACGTGTCGGACTGGAGGACTGAGATCAAAATGCACGCACATGTGCGGAGTGTGGGGTATGTGTAGGGTAGGATGGAATTTGTATGTCTTCTCTGATGCTGTTTCAGGAGTGTAGACCCTACACATCCGTCATGATAGACCATACATTTGCAAAAAGCTTCTTGCATATGTTTTGTTAATGTGCCCTCAACAAGTTTCATACATGACGTGCATGAGAACTCAGATAATAGCATTTACTTCTCTAGAATCAGACACACTAAGAGAATTTTTTTTGGCTCACAGAACTTGTATGTGCTTAAAATATCCAAATTTTAGCAAGGCATAACCAACCTACATGTCGGTGAAACATGCTACTGCTTTAGAGTCTGGTGTGGAGTTTCATAGACAGCAAATGCTGAATGCATATGACAGCCCCCAAGACAACCCTCTGTAGGCTATAACTCAATCTGATTAAATATGGATGAAACAAATAAAATGTCATTGAAGATACAGCACAGGTGCATTAGCATGTATTAGATGACAGCAACCGAATCTCATTGTAGATTATTATGGCTTGTCCAAGGGACCACATGGGTTTGAGTTAAACACATCAGAAACATCAAGCAAGGGAGAGATAAAAGATTAAGATAGGAAAGATAGACAAAGGAGGAGTGTACATGTTTCTGTGTATGTGTGTGTGTGTGTGTGTGTGTTGGGGAGGCTTTTCAGCATCGCTTGCTTTTAATAATAATTTAATGAAAGTTGTTGTCTTTCCAAGGGTTCTGGGAAAGGGGGGTGGTGACGAGGAATATAAGGACTCGCACTGTAGACGTCATTAGCTTGAGCGAAGTCAGGTAGCTGTTCAGGGATCCCCTGCAAACATAATTAAAACGTATCTTTTAGGTAGATTTACCGACGTAAACATGGGGCTTTCAGAGGGATAAAGCCATCGTTAGTCTTGTCTCTCTCTCTCTCTCTCTCTCTCTTTTTGTAGTCAACAGGACCAGATAAGCCTTTAATTACTGAATCCACGCTTTCATGCTCTTCATTTCACCAGCAGAAAAACAACTGTCGGCGACAATGAAATTAGTTTCTCCTCAAACTTTACCCAGTCTCCTTTGTAAAAAGAAACTAATATCATCAAATCTTTTGTCTTGTAATTGCTGTCGCTGCATATTATGAGCAGATAAGTTATGAATTAGTAGAACTACTCCAAAAACATATTTGTGTATATTTTAGATGACTGTGAAGAAAGGTTATTGATGCAATGGCAAAGAAGCTAGATGTACCGCCTAGGTGCCATCCGAAGAAAATTAATCTCCATCCCTACCCTTGACATATCTTTTGAACCATAAACCTTATGTGCTCCCCGTATGTGACTTGAGCATCTTGGCAAGGCATTCATTGTACACCTGGGTGGTAATTCTTCCCCAGTTTTCTTCATTGGGACCCTTTATCCATGCCTATTCCATTTTGGCGGAGTAATAAGCTTTTCCAGTTTTAGCTAATTAATGTGGTCTTCAGTCTGCCTGTGGCGTCCTCTTCCTACCACTTCTGATTAATTTTTTCAGAACCGGAACCCTGCAGCTCCATCATCAGCCTCCCCCTGGTAGTGCTGCAAAAACAACTTCTCCAGTGGACTAGACTAGACTAGAACTAGAATCACCAGCACATTTTATGTATTTCTTAAAATTGTGCACTTATTTCCTGTGTTTTATCCTAATGGTTAAATAAAAAAAACAAGTGATAAAGATGTATGGTCCTTGCAGTACTGCTGAAGGAAAACATTTGAGGTGGCGCTACACCACACATGGGTGGTTGAGGGCTCATTGGAGTGGCTCCTCCACAGAATTGTTGACAGAAAGCTGCTTATTTTTTTTTTTTAATTGCCTCTTTTTGCATTCTATGTCTCTCATTAGGTTGCACTACAACAGAAATAAGTGATCTATGTCTTTTTTTAATGAGGCACCTATAATTTTTTATTGTCAAATTAAGCAACTGTTTTGGACTTATTGGGCTACATGCCCACCAAGTTTCATCTGGCTCTATGTTTTGGTGTCCCAGTAATGGTCGACCAAATTTTACTGAAATGCCTGATTTTGACATTTATGTTTGCCATTTGGTGGCACTACACCACATATAGATGGTTGAGGGCTCGTGTGTTGCAGTACCTTGATACGCATGTACCAGCAAAATGTTGTGTCCTGGGGTGGTGTGGTTCTCAAGTTATTCTGCAAAACTGTGTCTCACCAACCTGTCTTTCAGGGGGGGTCAGTGTGGGGGGAGGATCAAAAGCTACTACTTGTTAAAACTCAAGGTGTTCTACATGCCCACCGATTTCCTTGTGGCCTTGTGTTTTTGTACCCTGTAAATCATTGACCAAAAAAAAAAAACTACTATACTCCTATCTATACTATCTATACTGTACTCCTATATGACTCCTATATTTTGTCATATATATATATATATATATATATATATTTAAATTAATAACATTGGTCCTTATTTCCCAGTCATTTACAATACACATAATAGCAATCCTCTAATGCAGTTTAAGTTGGAGCTGTATTGTCTATCTCTGTTTTGAATGGAGATCATATTCACGTTTGTATGCAGTGCATATTTCATATACACACTTTACAAATTCCGCTAATGCCTTTAAATAGGGCTTAAGTGACAAAGCAATTAGAATATGACTGCCTGAGGCGAGTGACACGTGAATTAGCCACAATGACAAGCATGAAAGAGAATTACATGAGCTGCTCTCAGAGTGCGACCTAGATAGCTGGTGCCTATAAGCCACTGATTTTTTCATTTCCATGTGGCTGATTGCCAAAACAGAGGATTTTCTGCAGCTGAAAACGCTCTGCTCTGAAATGAAAGGCAAAAGCAAACAACAAAGACTCTATATGGTGACGTGGATACAATGGACAAGTAACACCACTGCTCACTCTCTCTAAAAAAAAAAAAAAAAAAGATTGATGATTACCAACCTAAATTGGTCACAAAAGATATCCTTAAATGGACAGTCATGTGTACTATTCATTGGCAGAAACAGATGAACAGATTAGGATTAATCCAGTGCATTCTCAACAACTGGCAAACAGACACCAAACTTTTTTTTTTTCCACATTGAAACATACGAGACTAGCATGATTTATGAAACATTCATTTATTGGGTGCAAAAGGGCATTCAACCACACCTCAACATTGAAAAGCTTAAAGTACATCATTTTGGGGAGACAGAAAGAAGGAATGACAGCAAATACATTTTTAAAATTCCTTTCTCACTCCAATCCCCTTCCTGTTTCTCACTGTGGTGAAATCATCTTAATATGAGGTCTGATCCCTGGGCAAACCCACAAAGCACATTTGGTGCTCCTAAAGAAAAAGGCCATTGAGACGTGATTTATGAATGTGTGTAATCTCTTACATTCTGAAACAACATAAGTAACACATACATGACACATTCACAAAAGGTAACTGTCTTTCGAGTGTAGAAAAGTTCACACACACGTTTTTTTTTTTTTTTTTTTTTCTCAAGCTAGTGCTGTGTTCTCTTTCCCAACGATATTTATGAAATATTGATAGACAATGCAACAACAACATTCAGATGTCTGAAGTGATCGGTCAATAATTTATAGTGTACATCTCTGCAACATTCCAGGTGGGGCCAAAGTGCATGAAAGCCCATCTAAAAGACAGGTATTAGACAACTGCACCAGTGAGTCAGCATAGCTCATGGACTGATACACTGCACATTTAGAATTATTCATTTAGCATACACCATAAAAAATATAGTCCTTATCTTACATTATAGAATAATGGTATATCAAGAATTCCCTTTTCTCCCATAATTCCTTGGTCAATTCACATATATTGAGTCCAACACAGTATAGTGTAAGATTGACAGGCATTGTGGTGTTGTCAGTTGGGCAGAAAAAAAAAACAATAATAAGAAAACAATAATATTGAAGCAAAAGGTAAATACAAATTGTATCACATATGTACAAACTGCACAGAAATACCTACAAATGATTGATTTCATAAAGTTTCATGAAACAAACTGACTGCAAACTAGTCTTAAGCAGAATAAATGTCCACTTCTGACATAATAAATGCCCACAGTATAATCACCATGTCAATTTTTTTTAAATTCCTGACCTTCTCTCTTTTCTCCCTCCAACCCTTCTCATATTTTCCCAGCATAGGATTGCTCAGCCGAGGGCTCATCAGGAGGGGGGATAACCCAGGATGAGTCGAGTCACGTCCCAAAAAAAGTGGAATTTATATAACATCGTCATCATTTCCCTTGCTAGTCTTTTAGCATGCCAGTGCACAACGGCGTGTTTCGTTACCCTTGCTCTTGACTGGCGTTTAGCCCAGTCCTAATACAATACAACCCACCCTCACCATCCAGACTTTTTTGTCTTCATAATGCAATGTCATTGAGAGATGAGTTAAAGGTTAAGGACCCACAAATAAAGGGACTCCTTTAGCAGGTCTGTTTCCACCCACGCGCACAGACACATGCACATGCACACACACACACACACACACAAGCACACATACACACACACACACACACACACACACACACACACTCACACACGTGGGTTTTCTGATGTTTGGCCCATGCTGAATTCCCACCAGTCCCTGGCAGATTTTGCGGCTTTGCTTTTAACCTGGCAGGGCCTGGCCCCTGTGAAAGCAGCTCAGGATGGCAGCTGCTCAAGAGGAAGCTGTATTAACGTAGATTTGCAAGAATGTGGATGTTCCCTCCGCTAATCTGAAGCCTTTTACACGCAAGACGACACACACCTCTACGTGCACATATATGCACCCACACATGATAGGCTGGAACATTGCTGCACAGACACAATGCTCTTAGTGGTGATTACACATGGATTGTGGGTAGAGGTTCTTGGCTGTCACATTTATGACCCACAGACACAACCCAGCACACAGTAGAGCCTGACCCCAATGCCATACTAGACATACACCACATGACACAAACCTAATGTTTATAATCCCATGCATTTCAATCTGATTTGTCCATTATATGCTACAATCCTCCTTAATAAGTATAGATTTTATTTTTAAATGTAAGCGTATACAAAAATAAATTGCACCACTGCAAACAGCTTTCTTTTTTTCATTTTGAACCATGAGCCACAGAAGAAGCATATCTAACCAACTGGAGACAGAAGAAAGTGTTTACTTCAAAATGAGCAGCTTTAGATTGCCATTCAACACATCTGCTAACACAGACACACTGGAGGACAAAAGACGAGAAGAAGACCAGAAAAAGTTGCCTTATTTCATGTTTTCAGAAAGAACACAGTGAATACTCTGGCGGACGAGTCACCCCTTTTCACTAAGAAGGGTGAAAAGCAGCACAGAGAAGGTGAGCTCCCCACAAAAGACCTCAAAATAACCAAACAATAAAAAAAACATCAACAACAACAACAACAAAAAGTGCAGACTTGCCCCCCTTAAGAATCAAAGAGGCGATCCTCACAAATCTCCAGAGCAGCCTTGGTGGCCCCGCCAAACACCTCCACATTAGCATCCACCCAGGGCACCACGTTGCCTGGCATATAGGAGGAGCAGTTTGCCATGCCGGAGATGTCCACTGGACGGAGGACACGATCCCACATGTTGAAGTGGCTCAGCTCTCCCACAAAGGCCTGAGTTGCATCAAATCTTCCTCCTACAATGTCCTGTGTTTTAAGAATAACAGTTAGGTTATATACACAGCTATTAACCGCTGGCTAACCTGTTACCGTCCAACAGAATTTCTCTTCCTCACGTTCACTAGTAGTCAGCAATCATGGTATGGTTGCTGCAGTGAACTAACAGAACCAGAAAACTACTAGTAAAGTGCTTGTTACAATAGATTTATGTAACTTTACTTCTTTTCTTTGTGTTAAGTGATATTTACTTATTATATTTTAGAAGTTATTTATTTGATTTTTTTACATTTTTAAAAATATTTATCTTTTCTTCTTGATGCTTCATACCTGAGGCATTCAAACTTACATTTAATTTGCCTGTGTAACCATGTGTACCCTACAGTCGGTGAGTACAGACCTCTGGGCATATGCATTTTTCACAGACACAGCCTATTAGGCTAAATGAATGTTTATGCATTGTCTGCTTCGTTGGCTCCTGTGCACTGGAGCATTGCAGGGCAAACATGTCATCTATTTATATACTTTACACAGGGAGGCGTGTGCCCACTAGAGTGTAATACAATGTCTGAGGTGATGCCTTAAGTGCCGCCAAAGGGGCAAGGTGGGAGAGTGTGGCAGAGACACGAGAGGTGACGTAACCTGCTCAGCGTCGCGTGAGAAAGGGGTATGATGTATTGCTCTGCTCCGTCCCCAACCTCAACCCCCCCTACCCGTCCGTCTCCCTCCCCCCTTCCCTCTCTCCCTCGCTTGGCCCCCAGGGGTCAGAGACAGAAGGCTGCCACGCTCCGTGATCTCACCTGTTCCTGGCCCAGGATAATTACCCCGCCAGGCTTAATTGGGTGCCAGGGGGCCAGGTTATCTCCGGCGCCCAACCGCTCGCCGTCCTGATAGGCCTCCCAGAAGCCGTCTCTGGTTGTCCAGGTGATGCAAATGTGATGCCACCTCCCATCGCTGATGGAGAGGGGAAGTTGGGCCACCTATGTGGAAAATAAGACACATACCTCTCATCAGCACATTTACTGCACTATACAATACTATCCTATACTACACTATATGTGAACTCATTTGCAACTTACACCGTTAACAATTAACAATTAAATATTAACAGTGATATACCCATATAACTTCAATAGAGCCAACTACTCAGATGTGTTACTGTGCAGTGCATGGCAATTATTTCAACACTAATCTTGAGTGGAAAGAGTCCTCTTATAAAAGAAAGCTTTGGCATTGCAGCCATCTTCATCTTTAATGAACACAGAGCCGCTTAAAGAGAGTGTGACGCCATCGGCTCTTTTGATCCATTACATCAGCCGAGAGCTCCCTCGGCCTGAGCACCGAGAACACTGGGTAATTCGGAGACCCCCTTTTCAGTGACTCATTTCACCTCTCCAAAAAAATGGTGGTGCACCAAAAAAAAAAAATCAAAAAACGCTAATGCCGCCATGGCACGGGGCAGAGAATGAGCTATTACTCGAGAGGATGGAGCGTGGTCTGAGCCGTGCATTAACAAGCCTCGGTTTCTCTGCATCCTCCTGGCAAACATGCACACGCACACACACACACATGTATAATGCATGCTGTTTCGGGGGAGCTGCGAGGGAGGCTGCCTCCATCGATAAGATGTCAAACTGACATGTTGGAGGGATGTGTGTGAGTGTGGGGGGATAAGAGCGTCACAAACTACTCAAGATGCCCCACTTGAGGCATGCCACCACCACCCTTCATTTCATGCTGGGGAAATTACACTCTGCTTCTCGCCACTTAATTATTTTGGCACCTCAGGAAACCCACTGCTGTGCCCACAATGATTTATTGTGCGTTTCAGCTCTTCAGCCTTGACATGTTCTCTCAAGCGGGCTCACTGCTGCACCCCAACAAAGCTACAAAGCTCACATACACCTTTATTTGACAATTAACGCTGTCATTACCAGGCCTGTGTGTGTAGTATGGATAACATCAGGCGTCTGTATTTGTGTGTGTGTGTGTGTGTGTGTGTGTGTGTGTGTGTGTGTGTGTGTGTGTGTGTGTGCATCAAAACTGAGAAATTGAGCTGTTCCACTGTTAAGGTGTGTGTGTGCGAGAGGGAGTTGTCCAATGCACAGAGTTCCCCACCTTGTCGTTGACGAGCAGCTCAATGGGATTGTTGCCCCACTCAATGAGGACAATCTCATTGGCCTGGCCAGGGACCCCGTAGGAGAAGGGGGTGCCAATGCCCGGCCGAGCGCTGGACTTCAGCCACATACAGACAGTGAAGGCGTACATCTCTGGCAGGCTCTTCTTGATGCGTCCGTACAGGTAGTTGGTGCGCAGGGGCAGAGACACTTTGAAGTCCTCTGGAGACTTGAAAGCACTGTTACCTGAGGCCAAGAGAACAAGTGTGAGAGAGAAACAAAAGGAAAAAGAGAGAGTGAGGAAAGAGGGAGAGAGAGGAGTGTGGAACGGAGCGCAGTGACACTGACAGGCGTGTCCTGTGCAGCCTGGAGAAAAGGGGGAAAAGATGAGCCGAGTGATGGATGAAGGTCATGGCAGATGGCTGGTCTCCAGTCAGCCACTGGCTCAGTCTCAGATGACGCATTGGATATGAATGGGCAATCAGTCATCTCCGCAGGCCCCAGGCCTGCCCATTGATCTGTGGATTTAACTCTGGCAGGTGGGGCCCTGATGACTCTCCCTTAATATCCATAAAGAATATTATGTATATTACGGTGCTAAAGTTAGCAATTAATGACTATTTGAACTGCCTCCGGGATCTGAAATGACAGGGCCTGCTATTTTTATATTTTGTTAGAAGTCACTTGCTGTGACTAAATAACAGTGATGGCCTAACCAATCACAGTGAGATAAATGTTAGCATGCACTACTTTAGAGCCATAAATGTGAGACTGTTGTTGCAAGTCTGCCTCCCTTCTGGTACTGGAATGAGTTGATTCTCCCTAAAGATGTCTATATCTTGTCAAAGCCAGTGTAGCTTATAAAAGCATTATAAAATGTATGAGCGTCACAACCTCAGAAGCAAGCAGAGAGATAAAAAAACAGAGAGTTACGTCACTCCGCCGGGATCAAGGTTTTGAATCCCTGGGCTCAGCAACCTCATATCCGATATGAAGCATGTGGTAGTTTTCACACTGGATTAACCTTCTTGATAGACAGTGTGGCACATACTAGACTCAGCATGTATGTATGTATGTATGTATGTATGTATGTACACAATGTGTATGTAAATATGTATGCATGTTTGTGTGTTAAAGGGTGTGTGTGTACAGAAACAGAAGACTTACTTCTCTCCAGCTCTGCAATGCGTTCTAACAAGGAATTGAGTGTATTCTCGGTGCGCTGCCGGTGGGCAGCCGTCTCGTTGTACAGCTGCGCCTTCTCCTCCTCCAGTTCGGCCACTTTGGTCAGCAGCTGGTTTTCTAAATCGCTCAGCCGGCGCCTGAGAAGGTCGCGCAGCTCATTTGGAAAGGTCGCACCTGAGGTGTTGATGCGAACTTGCTGCTGTTGCTGAGACCAAAAATGTATCAACATTAAACCAGTGTCAGACACACCATGTAAAAGAACAGATATTATTCCCAGAGAATTTTTAAAAAGTCTGCGTGAACAAGCAAAATATGTTAACGGTTAACAAAATACACTATAGAGAGGTTAGAGCACAGAACAGCTTTCTGCAGTTCGCACAGATGTCATGGTAATATGTAAATTCAGAAATACGGATAAACTGCTAAAACTTTACACGACACTTCTTCACTTACCATATGGCAAAATGAGCAACTAGGTTTGCTTTGATTAACTGTGTGTATGTGTGTGTGTTTGTATGTGTGTGTGAGAGAGTGTGTGAGCCCGCGCGCGCGTCTGAGCATCCGTGCGTACGTCTAGATGCCCCTCTTTCCTGCATGCGTGCCAAGGTCTGTTTCTGCTGTAGCTCAAACAAATTCGACTATTTGGGCGATTGTAATATGCCTATCTGAAATCCACCTTATCATCCTGTTGTTTTTAGACTGTCTTAATGAAAAGGAAATCCATTTAGAGAAATCTCATCCAGTGGATGGAATTATTTTATATTGGTTGTGGAAACATACAGATATTTGTTATGATATCTTCGATTACAGTCACATTTCAATTCATTTGTCTCCAGTGACACCAAAGGCCGGTATCATCATTTCAATTCACGTGATCTCTGACAACAGGCTATCCATAGTATAAGTATAAAGGTAAGATACTTGTTACTCTGGTCTTACCTCTAAGTTCTGAAGGCGATCCTTTAGGCTTTGCATGGTTTTCCCAAGTTGCTCTATTGTCTCAGTCGGATCACGCGGAAGGTCCCCCATTGTGTTCTTATTGAAGTCCTTGCGCCTCGAACCTTGGCCCCTTCCTTTGCCTTCTCGCGGAGAATCTTGAGCCTGAGCCTCGCATCTTGAAAGTTTAGCATTGAGCTCCTTTATGGTTCCTTGCTGACTGACGATAGTCTCTTTCTGTTGCAAAATGGTTTCCCGGAGTTGGACTATGGTATTCCTCAGTTCGTCTTCCTGAGCACTTGCGCTCTGCACTCGGTTGGTTGCGGACACGGGGCAGCTAAGATCAGTCCCCGCGGGCACAGCGGTGCAGACAAAGCGGTTGCCCTTTGTAACGTTTGCGCGAGCCACTTGCCCTTTACTGAGCGCATAAACGTATAAAAATCCTAGTAAGTGAGTGATCATTCCGGCAGCTGGCGCGAACTAACAGGTGTCAACTTGTGATAAAAATCTAGCTCTTGTTAAGACCACATTGGCGACGCGTCTCCAAATAAATTCGTGACAGATTTAGAGTCGGGTACAAGAGACAACATACCTCTACTTTTCAGAAAACCAGACAGAGCCGTTCGACTGAAAACATTTCTCTAAGTACAGCACCACAAATCCGCAGAAGTTATGAAAATTACATGAACACAATATACCAAACAACAACACAGCGCGCCACTGATTTAGCGCGTGATACATTCCGCATTAGCTAAGAAAATACTGTGCAATAATTAACTTAATGTGTTACTGAAAAAATAAAAACTTTTCTCCTCAAAAAATCCCGATCTTGAAGTAGTTTAATCCATCATAGTTTAAGTCCAACGCTGAAGGAGTCCAGCTGTCGATGTTCAGACGCGGAGGTAAAACCAACTCAGGGAAGTACAGCCGTGAGTGGTGCTGAAATGACAGCAACCGATGTTCAGCGGATTAATATACTGCGCGGTGTTTGGCTACGTCGCTGACTTGAATGAGGTTCAAGTTACGTCACTTACTCCATCTGAGGGAAATTATTGGTAGGATTCGCATTTGGTCAGTCTGTTCGAATTACGTGGTGGAGTCTGTTCAGAGCAAGCATGACTGAGAGGGAAAGGAGCAAGTTAAGGGCTATTTAGCAACTGAAATTCAGTCACAAAAGGGCACATGAATTATTGGCGTAATAAATATTGGCACTTCGGTTGATAAATGACAAAAATAGTTCAAATTCTCTTAAACATTACATGAATTTATCATAATAGTGAGTCTATTGTATCATTCGACCTTATGCAGAAATGAGATCGGCAAACTGAAATTAAAATGTGTTCATCGTGTACTGTAGTCCAGCCGGATGTGCTGGGGTCACGGATTGAAGCTCTGGCGCCTGGCTAAGCTGATAGTACTGGCATGGGATCGCCAGTCCCTGGATTGATGATACACAGTATGACCTTTAAGGTCAGGGGGGGTCAGGCAGAACCAGGGTATCCCCTGTGGTTTATCTCGGGATAGCTGAGGACAAAGTCAGGCAGCTGGTGTTGTATGTTCTGTCCCTGTGTGTGTGTGTGTTTGTATGTGTGTGGTGTTATGCTTAATTAAACATTTACATGATAGGCTTGCATCATCATAAAATCTTTTAAGGGTACACGAGAAGCAAGGGCTATTCAGTGAGCCCTCAGTGAGATCTTTAAGATTTTTTTTTGCTGCATCCCAAATGCACTTCTGTTTAGATAAAGGTAAAGGTTCTTACTTTTTTACTGATTACAAATTCTCAAGACATCATGTCCCTTACAAAAGACTCTTATGTTGAATTATTGCATGAGGTAAAATTTTGAGTCTTTATAAATTGTATATCATTGTAAATGGTAATTTACAAATCTCAGATTAAACTGTTCTGAGTACTTTAGCCACCCACTTATTATATAATAAGGAAATCAAACATTAAGAGACCAGACAAGGAGCGACATGAGCTCTGTAATATAAGAACTTTTGGAAGCTTTTGGAAGATTGACGTTTGTATCTTTTACTGGTGAATACAGAGAAACCGAAAATATTTCATCATTCCAGTCAAAGTTGACTCATCTTCATATTTCTTCAGCATAGTGATAGCTGCTGTCATTATGGACCAGATAACAGTGGGGAACTAGATACTTGTTTGTGTAAAAACGGTTGAACGCCACTGCATTAAAACACAACAATAAAATTAAGAATCAACCAAGCTGTTGTTTTGAGGTGCATTTGAAATACCTCCAAACCATCAGAGAGCCATGCCAAATAGACAATAAAACAATTGCCCGTGTCTCAGTGCAAACATGTCTGGAGGAGAGACCTGCCAGATGATGCAAGCTCATCTGTTAGACATGATGGGCAGGGACTGATGAGCTCTTGGCTGGAGCCCTGGCTGAAGCTGGCTCACTCGTCACTGCAGATGCTGAGGAGGTTCAGCCAGCTTACTGGGAACTTGGATACTTTAGTGTAAACACACTAGCACACTGGTGGCACCATCTCCCGGTTTCCATTTCTCCCACTTGGGAGGAGTATATATCTTTCATTTCTCCTTCTTTCTGTATAGCAATTCATTCATTCCCTTTAAAAAAAAAGCAAACAAAAAACAAACAAAAAAAAAAACTATTGTGGTCCAAATTGAATTCAAAGAGGCAGTTAGGCTTAGACTATCATTTGCTACTGGCAAAGCATTCTGGTACACAATCACAAGCACTCCACATGCTGTCACATCTCCTAGGCGAGTGCATGCAACCACTTCAGCAGTACCATGACTCAGAAGGCTCATCAAGAGCCAAATCATCAGCTTTGACCAAAGCCAAACAAGTTTTCTCCCTCGACTGTTCAAGTCTGCGCCTCAGAGGGGTGCAGGCACTTTACGCTCCTTATCTGTCACCTGGGCTTAGCAGCGGGTTGCCCGAGAGAAAAAAAAAAGTGTTAGAAGAGTCACACCCCAGCTCTGTCCAACAGCCCGAGAGCTTGTGGAGCAGCAGAGGGGAGTTACTCATCCCCTGGCTGAGCTCGCTGACACGTACTCCTCCACAGATGCTGATGAAGAGACAGCCTCTTCTACTGCTTCCTCAAGAGCATGCTGGAGGTGGGGGGTCTGGGAGGAGGAAGGTGGGGGGGGGTGGTTGGAGCAAGACCCAACTGAAGAAATCACAGGACCAGCAGCTTGCCAATGTAGAACCACGGTATGGAACTTCAAAAGAGTTTTGCTTAGGAACTAGTAATTTGAGAAGTCTGTACTGAGAGGAGACTGTATTAAGTAAGTTGATAAAAGGATCCCATGATATTTCTGAGATAAATGGAAAATGCATTTAAAATGAGCATTATTGCAAGGACAGCACTGAAATGTGACAGGAAAATGTTTTATGGAACTGAAAACATATTACTCTTCATTTAAATTATGGTAGTAATGTTATGGAATTTTGTGATGCATGTTTTATGTCAACATAATGATGAATTGGGCTATAAATGATTCATGTAACTGTGATTAATTAAAATTGTGATTAAAATTATGTTTTGATGAAAACAGCATCACAACATGAACACGGCATCAAAGGAGATAGAATTTAGCCCACAACCGTGCTCTGACAACAAGAGAGATTGGTGAAGCTCGGCGAAGAGAATATTTCCCAACTATCTCACACCAACCAGGAACAAAGTGCTCCTCGAGGCAAGCCATGGTCTGCTGCAACAAACCCAGAGAATAATAAGGGAGTCGTAGCCATCCCAAGCTTCAGACCAGCTCAGCTGAACAAACTCTCATATGGTAGCATTTAAAACAGACAGATTAGCATGCCTCCCAATCAAGTCAGCTTTGACAGCACAGATTGCATGGCATGGCAGGTGTGTTCTTTGAGTTGTTCTGATGATCTGTGGATGATTTTTAATGGCTCAGGTATCGCTCATCTCTTACAAAATCAATGTTGGGTCACGATGCACCATTTTCTTCTTCTCCTGCTTAAGAACTTGGGCCTTGCCATGTCTACTGCGGCTGCTGCTGCTGTTCAAGGCTTTTCTATTGACAGGGACTGTTTTCATACTCCAGCCATTGAGGAGCAGCTTTTTGGACCGATGGGTGCCAGAGATTCTCTATCATAACAGAGACTGTGAAATGGCCATGCATATAAAACTGAACTGAGAGTGTAGATCAGTGAAAGCATTGTTTTTTTTCCCATTAGACGTCATCATAAATACCTTGATCTGCAGTTACGTTTATGTCTATATACCGTAAATGCTTAAGCCTTTTCCATTTGATTATTGATTTACGACATTCCCTGACCTTCACAAAGCTCTTAATCCATCATAGTGCAACAGAGAGCATAAAAAGAAGCTTAACAACATCAATAACAACAACAACAACATCTCTCCTTAATTGGAAGATGCATACAAAAGTCTACTCTCTGAGGTGTGATACAATTTATTTTGTGTCAAGATCAAATAAAAAAGCGGCATTAAGAATTTTGCAGTGGCTGAATTCTCCCCTCAGAATGCCTTCCTGAGGTGCAGGGTGATGTCAGCATGCAGAGTAGCGTGCACTGCCCCGGGCCTCCCGATACTCTTAAACATGATCAATACTGATGGGAGTGTCTGCATCTGGATTAAGAACTGGAAGATCGCAAAGCAGAAGAGCATTCCCATCACCTGACTGGCCATTGGTCAGTGTCATTCCTATCACCTGTTTGGCCATTAGTCAGAGTCATTTGAGGGAACGGTCTCTGATTCACTGTATGTTTAGATTGATGTCCGTCAATAACTCTTTGCACATTTGATAATTAGCAGAAATAGCAACCACAACAACATGATGAAAAGTTTGAATATAAAACCAGCAAAAACACAGTAATCTGTTAACAGTGTCTTTGAACTGGACATTTGCTATCAAGTTATCACCTCCTAGAAGAAAGAAGAAATGAAACATACATACTTCATCAGAGAAGGCAATTAGCCATGCCACACACCCGTTCCAACACAGTGTAGTGCACAGTGTAGCGCACAGTCACGTTACTCAGCAGTGCCAACTCTTGTGGCGAGTAATGGAGTGTGGCGTCCCACACACCACGCTGGGCTTGTCAGCTCAGCACTGCTCTTGGCTAGGAGATGAGCATGTGCTCTGAGGGAGGACCATGAATCGCTGTTGGCCAGGC
Source organism: Tenualosa ilisha (assembly GCA_015244755.2). Taxonomy (NCBI): domain Eukaryota; kingdom Metazoa; phylum Chordata; class Actinopteri; order Clupeiformes; family Clupeidae; genus Tenualosa; species Tenualosa ilisha. The sequence goes on from PYXC01002370.1 coordinate 3,719,283, forward strand.
AGATTGCTGTCCCAACAGCCTGTGCCAGTCACTCATCGATGAACTGCCCTTGGCTGACTTGATACTGGGGTGAGGTTGCATGCTGTTGCCAAATACTGCTGGCCTTCTCTCCCCGTTGGTGTGTTGGTCAGTGCAATGTGTGTGCTGGCTGCTGACTATTATATGACAGTGATTAACAAAGGTCTTTGAGGAGAAGACATGAAGTCCAGTCTTTTCTCTCCATAGAGTTAGCCTGGTGCACCAAACGCTGAGAAACGCATTGTAAAGGGGCGGTGGTAGCATAGCAGTTAAGGAACCTGGCTAGCGTGCAAGTTGACTGAGAAGTTGTGGGTTCGAATCCCAGCTGCCACCGTTGTGCCCCTGAGCAAGGCACTCAACCCTAAGTTGCTCTAGGGGAGACTGGCCCTGAACAGTTAGTATAACAATTAGATAGTTGACAAAATGTAAGTCGCTTTGGATAAAAGCGTCTGCTAAATGCATAAATGTAAATGTTTCACTTCGTGCAAAGCATCTAAAATCTGTCAATTGGCGTACGTTTCTTTCCTTGTGGGCCGATACTTTCTGTGAACTTAGTGAAAATATTGAGCATGCCAGAGCCCTCTGTTCACTGATTGCCTAGCCAAAATTTTGTCGGTGGAAACCTAAGCTGATTAAATTAAGATGTAATTAAATGTGATATTGAGCAGAAGCACTAAGTGGTGCTAGCATAGCTACCATAGAGCAGGATGACATGAACAATCTAGATTCTTCTCTGCCATTACAGATGCTCCAGTATGCGCAAACATCAGTGTAACATTCTGGTCCATACCTACTATACATAACAAATCTTCCACTGAGAAATGAATAAGGGAAAAGCAGCTTAAATAGGTTACTGGTTAATTAACATACGTGTTTGAATCTAGTTTAGGTGCACATCACCAGGAACCAGTGCTTCTGATTCTGTCTGACCCACAGCTTCAAAGGTACAAAATGACATGTTGGTTCAGACCAAGAGCACTGGAGTGATCAAAGCACGGCGAGATGGATCAGGCATCACACGAATGTCATTTCCCTTAAGAAAGGAAACGAAACTGTCTTGCTTTGCTGTGTGCAATGGGTAATTAGTTCTGAAGTGTCAAATATAGCTAAAATGGAAAAAGTTGAGTGTATTTGTACATTTTGGATCCAAAATATGATCTACAGAGGCTGTTATTCAAACTCACACTTACAGATGTAGAAAAGAAAAAGTTGAAGACAACACAACGTTAACTGTCTGTTTATTTCAGAGGAATGCATCAATGGAACAGTAACAGTAAGGGAATTGGCCCTGATAATTGAACTAGACATAGCACATAGCTGTTCAATAAAGTCAAGGAATGAGTGAGATTTAAATGCGATTACAAGATTTTTTTCTATTCAAGCAGGGTCTAGAAATAACAAAGAAACAAAGGAATGACTGTATAATTACATTTCAACAACAGACTAAACTCTGTACAGTATCTTTGAATAATAGTTTGTAGATGACACACGGGGCATAAAGCAATACTGTGCTGAAAGCAATACTGAATGCTATGAGGTTCAGCAATATATTGTGAGTGAGGGTCAGTCTGACAAAGATGACTGGTGTAACTAACACTTGACTTGTGTGACACTTGTGTTACATTCCACTGATTGAAATTTAAAATGCACAGAGGAAAACAAGATAGACATTTGCTTCTGCAGGCATGAATAACCACCAGATGGATTCATATACACAAAAAAACTTACAACATAAAGATCAATCCCAAATTTAAAAAATATACAACAGCCGAACGTCATCAACGCCTATAGAGAGTAGAAGAACTTCACAGATCTGTGCAGCATTAGAATGATGTTCCAGTGAAAGAGTTTCACATTTCAGCTGGCAGATGTCCATTAGTTCTTTCCAGTCTCTCTGATTTTTCGGGGAATGACGATGCACTCCAAATGCCACTTGCTATAGGGTGTGGGTGGAGCCTGGATGGGAGAGACTTGGGCCTAATTTCTTCCTTACGTTAACGAGCACAGTTGAGACACACAACTTATGTCACTGTACTGCCTCACTGCCAACTCAAACTCTGAGCCTTAACAGATCAGATAGAGATAATTGCAAACTTTGGTTTAACCCAGTGGTGATATCAAAGATACTACTAGTGCTAACACATTGCATCGTCAGTAAAAGTCACACCATCTGTGTTCTTTAAGTAGTGATAAGAAATTTGTGCCTACAGATAAAGCGACTGTCTAATGCAATATAGAGATAATTGCCTTTGTAATTTATATTGTTGTACCACACATTATTTCAATGTTTTGCTTCAGTTTCCTTTATGTACAGGTCATGATAAGGCCAGTCATTTTTATTGTGTTCAGTAACTCTGTTTCTGAATATTGCAATGGTTTGTAACAATATGCTGCTGTTGCCACAACCACCCATTTGCAAGCAATAACTGGGCTTCCTGCATAGCGTGCCCCAATTTTTATGTTCCCAGACATTCACATACACATTACTTTGTATTACCCCACTCTGCCCTTGGCCATTGTTTTGCCGCTCTCACTCTCACACAGTTTGGTTGGTTTATGCTCCTTGTATGGTTTTCTGCAACCAATATTCACCTCCCTCTTTCTCTCTCTCTCTCTCTCTCCTCTGTCTCCCTCCTGCTCCATTGTCTTGATGCTCAGCCTGCTCAGGTGCGTGTATGTTTGTGTGTGTGTGTGTGTGTGTGTGTGTGTGTGTGTGTGTGTGTGTTCAGAGAGCTGTCCTGACCCCCTTTCATTTTTCTGCAGGGATCATGCTCTCCATGTTTTTGCTCAGACTCCTACATTCATCTGTCCTGGCCAAACTGCATAGTTAAATGTACAGTTGCAAAATAATAATTAAAACAGCTTCTTTCTGGTTGTCTGGTTTCTGGATTACCACATGGAATTTCAGTTGTTTTTCTGTTCTGCAAAAGAACACTGGTTTATCTAGCTGAACACTGAAACTGTCCAACTACTGCAAAGGCTTCTGTCTGTCGCTGATATACTTTTTTGTGATACTATTGTAAAAGTGTGCAAAAGGGCTCTATTAACAGAAATATACTTCATACTTAATATTAGAAATATACTTATCCATTCCTACTTTAGAATTTGCAGTGGATGGATTTACTTCGTTTTGTTGTTCTTCAATTACTCTATCATCCACTTGGCCTCTGACATTACATGGACAGATCGATCGATTCAACTGAAAGGTTGGAGGGAGGGTGTGATGGGAACACTTCCTACACCTGCCTTGTAGCATAGCCTATTTAACACTCCTTCAGTTGGCTACTCTTAACATTGGCTGGGCTGCAACAGAGCACTTTTAAATAGTTGGACTGGTAGAAAACAAAATCCCCCTAAATGTTGGTGAACTTGGCTTCACGAGGAGGACTGGTCCATCTGGCATTTGCCAGATTTGATACATTACCAGCCCGTCACAACAGACTACAAAGCAAGGGCCCTTTCAAAGCGGAGGTCCATTAGTGTTGCTAAAGTATGCTGTCATGTTCCAACAGAGCATCTTGTCTGCTAGCGGGATGTGTGACTCCTGCAGCCCAATAAATTACTTTACAGATATCGCAGGAGGACCAGATAACTACATCATAGCTCCCTGATACAATGCAGCGTCCAAGTGACTGATACTCACGGGGAAGGAAGACCTTCACTTCTTTTTGCCACTGTAACTGTTTTTTTCCTTGACTGACTTAGAGGTTGTAAAGGACAGGCTTAAATTGCATGAACCCATGAGGAATATTTTAACCTACTGGGGCCCTTTTGACAGTGACAAATACCTCTGCACCAGAGCTTCTGCACACTGCAGTACATCCAAGACCATCCTCCCCTTGTGCCTGGAGTACCGAGCTTTTTCAAATACTTAACTGAGGCAGTAGGAACAACTAATAAATAAGCCGCCAGCTAGCCGATTTCACACACTGCACTCGCCGCGATTGTATGGAACTACATCACACACTCTCTACTTGGAGAACAAAATCATGTACTTTGCAAATAGTTTTTTGTTAAGAGACATTCAATTGATGTTACAACTGTGAACACAAACACTTCTGACATTAGAGCTCACCAACACACACACACACACAAACACACACACACACACACACACACAAACACACACACAAAGTTCAAAGCCACTCTGTCCCTGGTCCCTTGCTCTTGTTTTCTTCATTTATATTTTATTTATTTATTTATTTTTCCGCCGGGTTCTTGGATCTTTGATAAGCGCTGCACAGCCTGATGAAGCCAAAAAGCCCAGCTGCTGCTGAGGCCGTCCGGCTGTGTTATGTTGCATGGCACCCTGCTCCGCCGTTGCTCAGAGCTCAGCGTGAGGCACGCGCCGTCCAGCCCATCAGAGTGTCCCGCTTGCCTGGCTACCCAGCCGGTCCCCAGAGGGCTCCCAGTCTCAGCTTGAGCCTGGGCGAGTGGTACAGCACAACACAGCACAGCACAGTGGAGCACGACATAACGCAGGCCCCACTCGTATGTCCCTCATCCTCTCACTGTGGCATGTGTGGAACATTTGGGTGCAGCACATTTATCTCCATGTCTGGCTTCTGACATCAGAGCTCACCAACAGATACACACATGTACACACACACACACACTTCAATTCAGCACAGCTGAGCCCACTGGTCCGGTGCATTTGTCCCCCTGTTATGTGTTATGTAGCCTTGATTGACCTGAGACACTAATCAGCCTGTGAGCACAGATGTGCCAAGCGCAGTGCCATAATAGCACATGCCCTCTGGCATCTCCCTATCACTAAAGGTGTGAAACATGTCAACGCGTGGTCCTCTTGTGCTGACTCTTGTCCTAATTGACCTCACAGATTCATTTATCCTTTTAAGGCATCTTCAAACGCTGTGATACATATGAAAGGAGCATAAAGACGATAATCAATTAATAATAATGAATAATAAATCCACTCAGTCAATCCATGTTGTATCAGACAGATAAAAAAGCAGCCGATGTAGTTACGTAAGAAAAAGAATGTGCAATTTTTTTCCCGCAGAATGCCACGGGTCTGTTTAAGCCTCCATACAATAACTCAGCAGTGTGCTGACTCAAAATGCTTGGATTCCGTTAGAAATCTAAACAGGATGAAACCTTACATAATAAGCAGCCTTGACTCATGCAGCATTAGCAGGATGAGGGGAAAAAAAACTGTCATGGATAACATGCAGATGCTCAGTGCGATTACATGTGAGCACAAGCCAAAATCTTGGCTCGGTCTTGTTCAGCGAGCGAGGGGTTGGTTGGTCCGGCAGTCGTGATTAGAGCTGCTGTCAAGAACATAGACTCTCAGTCCCTGGAACTGGCCTCTTTTCAAAGTTCTGTCTGTAAACTTTTTTCCCTCTGTAAACTTCTACAAACTAAATCATCTCATCTGAGTTCATTTAAGGTCAGTGGGACAACGATACCCCCACCTGCCTGCTGGACTCCCTACAGAAATCTAAACGTTATTTGCCTGGCTCACCAGCCTTGTGAAATTTATTGCAAGAAAACTCAACACGAAACACAGAGGATCTCATGGTCAACAAAGCCAGTTCAATAACAGCCAGGAGATAGCTTCTTCAAAGTGACTAAAAATGAGGCATTTAATTTGCTGTAGTCACATTTGGTGCAGACAGCCCACACATTTTCATTCTATGGTAATGCAGTTCTAGCGGGTAAAGAGAAAGAATGTTCTTCACAGTTGTACGCTTTGCCTAACTGAGATGCTAGTCACACAAAGGCAACTATTTTTGCACTCAAAAGGAAGATCTCTTTAAAGTTTTAGTCACAGTAGTGTTAGGATCCTTACACACAAACTCTCTGAAACCAGTGACATTCAATTTTTTTGTTTTGGTTCTTTTATTGGAAAAGTGGCATCTCAGGTGACCCACCAAGGCTAAAATAGCAAGTCAAGTTAGTCGTGATCGTGTTTGAATGTTTGCATGCCTTTCAAATGATCCACTGAAGCACCGCTAGAGCTCCCTCCCTCTGTCACGCTGCATCATCTGTACCCTGCGATTTATCTGCCTGGTAAAAAAACACGCACAATGAACCCCATTTTTAGTGGCTCATTGTGAGTTAAAAGATGTGTGTGAGTTGATGAAGCGAGTTTATAAATATTCATTCAGCATCTTTTTACTCTCTTCTATAAACAACCAAATCCTGTTTATGAAAGAGACATTGTGTGACTGTGTGTGTGTGTGTGTGACTGTGTGTGTGTGTGTGTGTGTTCTTTTCTTGTATGATCCTCTTCTCTTTTCTTGTTTCAGAGTCTGTGTTAGCGCCTGTGGCACCAGTTGGCTTCCGTGGTGGAGGATGGTGACCTGGACCGGAGGGTGAGCTGGTCAGAGCCTGTGTCTGCCCACAGACCGTGCGGACAGATCGGCACGCCTCCACACGGTGGCTGTGTGGTGGGATGACTCCAAGCGCACCCTCGGCCTGTTGGCTCGTGCTTGCAGCTTTCTGTAAACAGCACCTGTAGGCCGGACGGGGAATGCGTGGTTTATGTAATGAGATGTAGATAAAGTGTGTGGCATACACTCGTGTGTGATTGTGCGTACATGTGAGAGTTTTGTGATTTTGTGCCTTTGAGAATAGTGTGTGAAATCTGTGTTTGTATGTTTTGTAATGTGTATGTTTACAGTATGCTGACATGTGTGACTAAATATGTGAGTGAGAGCAAAACAAGTATGTTTTATTCCCATATTTATTCAGTTATACCAAGCTTATAGGACTGTTATAATATATTAGCTTGCCAATGAATATGTGTTGAAAGTGAAAGTATGCATAGATGTGTGTGTGTGTGTGTTGGGGCGGGAGGTATTGGGGGAGTGTGAGAAAGAGGGGGAGAGTGTGTTTGCATATGATTGAAAGTACGGCTTGAATTGAAAGCATTGCCGTATGAAACACAGACAGCGTTAATCGCAGCCAAGCAGGACAATCCTGGATCAGCATGCCAGAGTGAGTGTGACACGTGGTGCGGAGAGGACACCTGTTCCCCGCCACATCTGGATGAAGTCCCCCCGGACTGCTGCTGTTTTTCCCCTGCTCATGACTTTCAGCTGGTGTTCTTCTTCTATTGGCAACCTCATTTCTTTCAACTTAACTTCTGTCATTGCTTTTCTTTTTGGCTGTTGTTCTTCCATTCACCAACCGTAGGCAACATCTTTAGTTATAGGATGAGGCCTGGAACTTGTTTTGAGCATAAAGGCATTTTTGTGTATGCCGGTGTCTTGACTGAGTGTGCCCATAGGCCCCATGAATATTTCATATCTGCACTTGGCTCTGTTGGTGTGTGGTGACAAGAACTGATTAGGCTCTTGTCCAAGGCCATCGAGTAAGCATCCTTAGTTAGTATTCTTTGCTTTAACAGATCATTTTACCAAGAAATTTCTCTCGCACCTCTCTCTCCTTCATTTAGTTTTCCTGCTCCCACCGCTGCTCCTCTTTCTTACACACACACACACGCGCGCGCGCACACACAAACACACATGCACACACAAACACACATACAAACACACTCACACACACACACACACACTGCTGTATGATAGATCAGAGAGGGAGACCATTGCTGGATGCTCTCAGACTGTCAGACATATTGGCTCTTACAGAGAAGAATCAGAATTCATGAAAGGCATCCAGCCAGCCTGAAGATGATTTTATACACACACACACACACATATTCACTCTCTCTCACACACACACACACACATACACACACACTGCAACTGTCAAAATGTGAGGATCACACACGTGATCTGACGCCACCAGCACTGGTCATTAGTAGCAAGAGTGAGGAAGTAAGAGATTGCCTTCCCTATTGCGGCAGAAATATTAGCTTCTGCACACCCAGAGAATCACACAGTGCATGATTTATCCATCACAGGGTCACCGCAAGACATACTCAGGCAGAGTGATCTGATGTTTGCAGATGATGATATTGATGAGGATGATGATGATGATGATGACGACAACAACGATGTCTCATTTACACGAACTGGGACAGAATGTCAATTAGGGATAAGCGTTCGTCTGCGCTGACCCAGAAAATGTGGTTTGCTCAAATCGGGAGGTGGACTGAGAGAGAAGCAAATGAATTCCTAATGGTGCCGGATGACAGGGCGCCTCCTCACTCCTCACTCACAGGAGGGGAGGGAAGTGTACTGTGCAAAGCATCTTGACAAACACACACACCTCCCCCACCCTCCCCCATAGTGAGTATCACTGACTGGTGAGGGAAGCCACTAGAAGGATTCAATGACAGGTGCAAAACAACTCTGTTGCTTCATGTATATATCTTTTTGAAAGCAGAAATGTACAGAAGGAAATTTACTTTGTATGTTGTTCGCTGTGACAAGGTGACAAGGCTTCATATATAGAGCGTGTGAAACCAAAATGGTGCCAACAACATTTGTCAAATAGTCCCAAAAAGACACTTAAAAAAACTGTTCTGCATATTTCTTTTGATGAGGGCTGCATCTGGCTCATCTATTTTCTGCTCAATATTATACTTCACTACATAACAGTTTCAGGCTACTCTGGGAAGGCATCAGATTCTGCTAGGATCAAGGAGTGGGTTTCAACTGGTTCATGATCCTACTGTTTTGGACAACATGGTTGTAGCCTACCTGGTAAAGTTGCTAATAGCACGTTGCAGCCATGTTCTGTTTATGACTACACACACTGTAAACCTTTCAAGGTTCATTTGTATCATTCATACAAATATCTTAAATGCTAAATTTAATTCGTGTTATGGCCATCACCCAAAATACACCTCTAGCTCTTTTGGCCATTAAAAGGCCTATGCTAGAAACGCCCCTGGTATTTAAACGTGAACTGTTCATTTTGGAACGAGGAACACCTGGGTGACTAGCATGCAAAATACAGCTAGTTATTGCATTAACTTTGTGATAAAATGTAGCTCCACAACTTGTCAAATGGATCTGCAACATGGCCAGTTAAGTTATGTTGCCTATATGCCATATATATATGTGAGTTTACTTTCACTTTTCCGGGGGTAAATGCGGAGTCCCCTGGTTGATGGCTGATGGGCTACGATCGTGAATGTGCACATTTCCTTACCTCTACCTGTAGACTGTAGTAGCCCAGTGATTTCCAAATAGCCTACTGCTTCAATTGACTGAACTGTCAGGAGTCAAACTAGGCTACTTCCTCTTTGCTCTTCGAAGTGCAAGTGTAGCTTGCAGCCATTACAGCAGGGATGTCAAACATACGGATTCGGCCCTTCTCAACATTTCACGCGGTGAGGAAGTCAGAACACAGACGCATGGTGATGGTCAGAAAGACAAGGAAATGTTTTTTTTATTTCACCCAGCAGTCTTTAGTCATGCACGTAGACGAGGTACGGCAGCCCTCTGAGGAAAAGCATAATGCTCATGTGGCCGATGATAAAAATTTAGTCTGTTTTTTGTCAAAATCGTATTTTGCACATATGCCTAATAAATATGTAAAATATCAAGATATTAAATTGCTATGCAGTAGATAAAGTCTGCTGTGATGTTCAGAGCTAACGTTATCCATAGAAATGTATTATCTTTTTTTTCTTTTTTTGCAGTTTTGTGATTAACTACACAATTTTATGAGTTTACTTGAATCTAATTTTTTAATCATTTGGCAGCCCTAGAACAGACCCTTTTTGGCCATGGAGCATTATTTGCTGAGCGGACATTCAGTTCAGCTCAACCTTGAAGAAAACACTCAGAGAAATGGTACAAAACACTGCAGCAATGTGGAACAAGCTCATACCCACCTGCAGCCTAGACTGTTAAGCAGCTCTTTCTGAGAACCCTCTCAGTCTCTTCCTCAGAGGTATTAGGATAGAGATGGAAATGCACTAAAATCTATTAAAAGCAACAAATTAAACTACAAATACTCTCAAAAATCATGCATCTCTTTTTCCTCATTTAAACCTGGCATGTCTTTTTCTTCTCCTTTCACTCAGCTCCCTGTCTAACTCTCTCACCTCACACTCTCTGAACCTTTGAAAAAATTCCTACCCAGTTCAGCAAAAACATCCACCCACAGCAATAACCTGATCCAAACAAACTTTTCAGCTGTGGCTTACACATCTAAACAGCCAGTAACAAACGTGTCTCAGAAGAGCTTTCCCTACCTCTCCCCTCTGTTTTTGGACACCAAACCTTTGAGGCAAACAGACATGTTTACTGATGTGTTATATCAGCTTGTCAACAAGATCATGTAAAGAATGGTAAAACATAGGGATGCTGTCTGATTGTGTTTTTTTCATTTTGTTTTGAGACGGAGAACTCTATTTCTACCAAGACTCTAACTCTGTTTCTGCCCACATTTTTCAGCACAGAAATTGGTGGCAGATCAGCTGACCTCCCAGGGGGATATCAAGCAGCGGATCCTATCTACTCTCAGCATCTGTCAGTGCAGTCCACCAGTAGTTTTGCACCAGCAGTGATTGACAAGAAGCAGAATGCTTGTGAAGTTTTTGATATTTTGAGTAAGTGGATAAATGAATATGGATAGAAAACGATATCACCCTGTATCACCCCACCTGCAATCTTTCCCGACTGAGCCAGAGTCTGTTGTGTCCACACACCACATCACAGTACCACTTCAAAATGCAATAGACCTGAACCAATCATACTAATACCTCTGCTGCATAAATCACTGTTGTCATAGATTGGCTCGGCTCACAAAGAATATGTTTGTTAATATGGATTCTGCGCCAAGAAACTAGACTTTCCACACTATAGAAATGCAAGAAAGCATGCAGGGATGTGCATTTTTTGTAGGAGTGGTTTTACTGGCAATTAACTGTAGGACCGTATGCAAATATTTGGAGGGAGATAGGCATGTGAAACATAGCAACACCTATTTCCCCAGCTGTCCATATGGTGTTGTATTTGTAGGTTGTAGTTGAGTACTGACGAACACCCTCACCATGGCATCACCAACCATGATGCCACAGTACACTAGTTTGCTTGCATGCTTTCATCAGTGCCAGTGGTGCAGGTGTTTAGGGTACTTAACTGTGTTCATACTAACTCCATGTTGATCCTTTAACTTACAAACAAGTCTGACAGTTTAAACTTCAGCCTTCAGCCAACATAAACCCCCTTTTGAGGATTTTCTGCATCAAAGTTCCATGTTTCACCCATCCTCAAGACTCGGTTTGTGCTGAACACAAGATCTTCTGCCCTGCTTATGACAGTTTACAGTGCAAAAGGGACGTATACAACAGTTATGATGGTTAAAGTAATGACAAATTAAGAACACTTCCCTAACCCCCCCATGAGGACTTTCTTCATCAAACTCTTTATGTGGTTCATGAGTTCATGAAGCCCAAGGGTAGGGGTAATAACGGTGGAGGTGAGTGCGGTGGTAAATCTGTTGTCCTGTGCCCCAGAGCAAAGCTCCTCGCCAGGCAGGTGTAGGGCTCCCGGCTCTGGGCTTCGCTGAGCTTCTGAGGGTGTGCCCTGAGCACCAGCTTCAAAGGTCTGCACGGCACAGCTGCAGTGATATATCATTCTTTTTGTGTTTCTCTCACTAACTCTCTATTTCTTTCTCACTATCTCACCTATTTCTCAGTTTTTTTCCCCTCTCTCTCTCTCTCGCCCTGCAGATCTTTTTATAACAGTCTCAGAGGGAGACAACAAAAGGCTGCATCATGAGGGTACATCCTTCCTCCACTTTATTTTTTTTAAAGAAATAGGAATTTACACACAGACATATGGGCATGCGCACACACACACACACACACACACACCACACACACACACACACACACACACACATACTGGACAGTTGTACAAAAATACATACGGATTAGTGAGTACAAAATCATAATAATAATAAAAAAAAACTAATCATACACTGAGCAGAAAGGGAAAGCAAGTACACACACTCAGCCACACACACCATGAGCCCTCACAGGAAAGAAAAAAAACAGACAGAGAAGACTGAATATGTCAACACAGGCACGTACACACACACACACACACACACACACACAGCCACACAAACTTCTACTCTACCTCACATACCCTTCCCATAAATGCACACACACACACACACACACACACACACAATGGCACACACAGAGAAGCAGCACAGGGTGAGTGAGAGTCTCATCATGAGTGATATGAAGAGGAGGAAAGGAGAATGAATGCTTTGGTTTGACGTTGCATGAACCCCAGGGCTTCAGCATGCTTTTTCTATGCCTATTTTAGCCTCACTTCTTGTAAATGAATGAATGAGTGAGAGTGTGTCATCTGTGTATGTGTGTGAGCGTGAGAGAGCATGTGTGAGAGAGAGCACTGTGCTTGAAAGATAAATGATGGCCTTTGTGATGTGGAGATGGTGACGTCTCAGCTGACAATGAGTGAGCAGTGACGCATTCGGGCTTTGTTGCTTTAGTCCAGGGGAGTGATTTTACCTGCTTGTATGCACATGACATACTATATATAGCTATATCTATCTATCTATCTATCTATCTATCTATCTATCTATATATATATATATATTTATATATAAGACACATGGATTTTGCACATAGCTCTGACTCAATGAATTATTTGTTATTTGTTTTGGGGTTTTAAAAAATCAGCTCCACAAATCTCCTTGGATAAAGACTGATCAGAGAGGAAAATGAATTTTGTTTCACTGGGGATGAGGAAGTAGAGTACGTAGGAATGGGCATGTGGAGATATAATGTATGTGTGTGTGTGTGTGTGTGTGTCTGTGTGTGTGTGTGTGTGTGTTATATTGTATGAGGGAAAAGCTGTTTGGAACAAGACATTTCTGTTCTGGCTGCCATGAAACATCAGTCTCAGGTCGGCAAAATCAATATGAAAGAGAAGTCTTGTTCTCACAGAAACAGATACACCTAGCTTGGTGGTCTTTGCGACTGACCAATTTTCATTGGCAGGCCACAGATGTCTGCCTGATTGCATGGCCATCACACACATACTCACACACACACACACACCAACAAATACAGACGTAAACACATGTAACATGGGGAAAATGGATGAAACGAGAAATGAAAGCAGGCAATAATTCATTTGTTTTCCATCCAGTCACTCTTTGTTTCTGGCATGTCAAGGTGAGTGGGAGACACACAGAATGTGCCTCACCACTGAAACTGTGACTCACAAAAACACACAGCAGGACATGCCCACTAATGAAAGCTCTATCCAACAACACAGCACAAAATAAATAAATAAAATATAGGCTATATATACACATATATATGTATGTGTGTGTGTGTATATATATATATATACACACACACACGCACACACATTATATTTAAGGCATGATGAGTCCTGCTGAGGGACTCGCTATCTGCACGTATGCATTAGAGCAATATAACACATCACATTATGAACATATGATCACACTGTAAATACTCATCATATATTATCTGTTTGTCATGAACCTGCTTTGAAAGGAAGGCTGGGGGAGCCGTGCTGTGTGGTGAGCAAACAGGGCGAGGACAGCAGGGTTGATGTTCTCCACAGACACACACACACACACACACACACAGGAGTGAGTGCGAGTGCAGTAGCAAGAGCATGAGTACGAGAGCGAGGGGGCCTGATGAGAAGCCGGTCCATTAAAACAAACATTTGAGAGGCACAGCTCTCTGCAGCAGCATGGCAGCCTCGCTGCTTTGTTGCATTATTAATGGCCACCGAGACCCGGAGATTTGAAAGTTTTAACATTTTTTTTCTCTCTCTCTCTTCTTCTTCTCCTTTTTCACATTTACTCTCATTCTAGCAATTTATCTCTGGGAATCTCACTTATGGACCGAGGCTGAGCACACCAGACCCTGCTCAGTTTGAGCCTAAATTGCACCTGTAGCCTTACCTGGCTTTCCTGAATATCAGTGTGTTACCCTGTGTGTTTTGCAAACAAGCATATCCCTTCACTGCATCCCAACAGATCTCTTGTCATAAGTCATAGTAGCTCTCTCCTGTATCTCTCTGTTTTGGCCATTACTTTATTACCCCAGTCTCATACAGATTTAATTAAGTCAGAAGTGCACCAAAACAAAGAGAACACTGTTACTTACAGCGGTCATTATGTTTGAGGGAGATAAAATTAGAAATGTCTTCATGTGGTGAGTATACAGACTCCTCACACACTTCCCTCTTCTCTCTAGAAAATGTGATTATTAATTTAGTGGAATTAAGGAAATGGGCACCTGCAGAGGCTGTATGGTAGCGTGCAGGGAGTGCTAAGGGTACAATATGTTTCTTATTTGTACGAGTGCATGTGTGTGTGTGTGTGTGTGTGTGTATGGCATTAATGGAACCCGATAAACTGGAACTGAATGCAAAGACTGTCCGAATTCAATGGGAAGATCACTTACTTTGTTGAGAGAGATGCATGTCAATGATGTTGCAGTAAATCTACTTTCATAGTCACCTTTGTCCGTAACTACCTTAGGTCAGACTGGTCACTTCAGCCAAGCCAGGTTGATTCATGATGCAAACTCGGCTCAGAGTGCTTCAGACACGAGTGTAATTGGCCTCTGCAATAACTCTTTGTCTTCATTCAATCATTTCTCTTTTGATATCATGGCTGCTAGGCAAGCTCAGTTAAATAGACACCTTTACTTTCAAATCCTACTCTTCCATGACTGACTTCTTTCAAGTCTGTCCAGTCCTCTTTGACACAGATGTAATTATTCTTACTGACAAAAGTGTCTAGCAATGAATGTAATCTAAATGTTCACTCGGGTCACATTTTCACTCTCATTCAATCTCTGCTTGAACTGCTTCAGGCTTTTTATTTTTATATACAAAAGAATATAACTTAAAATGAGTCGTTGTAAGTTCAGGGCCAAAATATTGTTAAAAGTTTAACACTGAAGTTACCTGAAATTCATAACTGTTTACAAGGCAGTTGCAGATAGGAGTTTGATGATAATGACCTGTTAAGGATTGTGTATTTACTCAGTTCTGGATTTAGTATTTTGTTAGTCAATATAATCTCCAAAATAAGCTTTAGGACCAGGATTAATGGTATAGAAACAGTTATAACATTTCATAGCATTTGTCCTCCACATATCTGCAATTAAACAAATGCTATTTGTTTATTTGTTATGGTTTTTGTGTGCTATTTGGATTCCCTTTTTTTTTTTTAATTATGTCTCTTGATTTTTTCTTGGTCTCTTTGGAGTTTCTTCTTTGGCACTGTAGTGTGCTTACTTGACTATGGTCATTTGCTGTACATAATGGTATAGCTGGGGATGGATAGTTTGTTATAGAAGACAGGGGTCTTATTAAGTGTGCTGAAGCCATGGGGAGGCATGGGGATATGTTTAATGCTGTTCAAGCAAACCTGCTGGTACAATGTCATCTATAAGACCACAGAGAAACACTCAACTGAAAGCCATTATCCTGTCAAGCCGAGTTATTTTTGCAAATGAAACTGCGTATGACCCATCCAGCAAAGGCCCTTTGCCCTTAAGTTTAAGACCATTTTCTCTTCCTGTCAGAAAAAAAGATTGCCCTGGGAAATAAAAAAAACTAAAAAAATACCCTGGGAAAAAAGGCTACTTTCAGACACCTAAGTTGTCATGCAAGATAATCTTTCCCTGGAAGTTTTTTGTTGTTGTTATGAACCTCCCAAGTGCAACTTCCCCTCCACTACTCTGAGGTTCCGGTCCCCTTCCTGGCTCATCTCCCTGAAGCCCTGGAGTCAAAGGTTGGGTTTCGGGCCTCAAATCTTTCGGCTCAGGAGCATCGGCATTAAATATAAATGAGTCTTCTTGCTCATGCCGCTTCCAGGCTTGGGTATCAAAGGCAGCAAATCAGCTTCTTCTTTGTAGAACAAAGACAGCTAGTTTAGTCAGTGAGTGAGTGAGAATGATATGCTGATGTAACCAAGACCTTGTACGATAGCTAACTAGCTTTGAGTGGGCAGATGTCTGTGGCTTACTTCCTCATTGTAAACAGAAATGATTGCTATAGTTTGAGTATAGCTTATAGTAGAGTGTGTGTATGTGGCCCACTACATGAGCTATGCTCTGTCTATCTTTGAGTCACCTTTACTGGCAATAAAGCCAATAAAAAAGCGGAGTAATAAAGCCAATAAGTCTGTAAGCCAATAAAGTAATTTTTTCTTCAGCCAGGAAAGATTTTTTTTCTTTGCAACTGACTGAGATGAGAATGAGAAAAGAGCAGCTCACTAATTTCCCCTGTGAGGTTCTTAGCCATCATACTGCAGGTCTTCAGGCCAGTAGGTTGAGTGTGTGTGTATGTGTAGTACTCCACCTGTGTGTGTATGTGTGTGTGTGTGTGTGTGTGTGTGTGTATGGGGGGTGGGGGTAGTGTGGAGAGTGTGTCTGTCTGTCTATCTGTTTGGGTAGTGGACGAGAGAAAGTGATAAGAAGCTGTGTGCGTGTGTGTGTGTGTGCATGTGTGTGCGGCGTGTGTGTGTGTTTAGTTAAGGAAATGAAACGACAAATGGTGACATTCACCTCCAACTCAAACTTCTATGAAGCAGAGAAACATTGTTTTATTGTTTCAACTACGCCTGTGCCCACTACACCATGAGTGTTTTTGAAGCTGTGGTCTAATTTTTCAGTTTTGGAAATCAAGGAGGGTACGCTGTGATGAATGTCTTTGGGTTATGTAAAGCTCACGCATCTATTATACATTTACTAACATCACAGTGTTCTCTAGTGTGAGATGTTCTCTAATACGAAATACAGACTTCAAAAGAGATACAAAGAGATATCAAATTCCCCAAAAACGTACAATCCATTTTCACTAGTTTCACAACCTGTGGCCGATAGCAGTTCAAGACTCTGCTACTGCACCAATAAAGGGGAAGAGCCAATCCTTTCTGCAGTGGTTGCAAAAGATAAAAAACGAGACACCAATGCCCACAGATGTTGCTTTGCTATTTGGAGTCCCGTCATTTGGTTGGAGATGCCCAGAGTTTGATCCACATCAGCGAGCCAGGGGAATGGATGGGATGGCACAGTCTGTCTGTAAGCCTCAGGGGCAGACGGAGAGGGCAGAGAAAACTAACAAGCGGGCATGGATGGAACACAGTGGCCGTACTTACAGCACGCTTAACCTCTGCAGAGAGGAATACAAAAAGGAGTGGGATGAGAGCACTGAGGAGCAGGAAAGAAAAATAAGGAGATGTGTGGGAGACCAAGACTAGGATGAAAATAGGCTCAAGCAGAGATAGCATGGGGATTTTCTGAGTTTGACAAAGAGGAGGAGTGAACTCACACATAGAGAAGACAAACAAAAACAAAAAAAGCCCAGCCTTTTCTCTGTGATTCAGTCATACATCGAGAAGACACTCTGAAGACTGTGCTTCATGAGGTGGTGATGTGACTGAATGTTGTGTGCCAGGCAATGTTCCACAAGGAGATTTAGACCTGGCTGTGTCAGCTCTTCAGGTCTGTTTTGACAGTTTGGGATGTATTCAAGCAGGCAGCTATCTAACCATGACTTAGAGAAATCGACATTAGTCAACACTAGCTACATCAGCAAATGTATTGATGATGTAACCACCTCTACCATCACTACACATCCAAACCAGAAACCATTGATGACCGCAGAGTTGAGAGCCTTGCTGAAAGCAAGGGACGCTGCCTATAGATCTGGGGAAGAGGCAGCTCTGAGGAAAGCGAGGGCCGAGCTGTCCCGGGCCATCAGAACAGCCGAGCACACTCATGCTCAGAAAATTCATAACCACTTCACAGACACCAAAGACACATAAAAAAAATCCACAGTAACTTGTCTCAGTGACTACCACCTAGTTGCACTTACATTCACCATCATGAAGTGCTTCGAAAGACTAGTCATGAAACACTTTAAGTCCCAGCTACCTATCACACTGGACCTCATGCACTTTGTGTATCGTCCCAACAGTTCCACGGATGATGCCATTAGCACTGCCGTTTAACTGGCTCTCACACATCTGCATACAAAGGATCAGAATGCTGTTCATCGACTTCAGCACAGCAGTCACCACCATCATTCCTCAGCAGCTGGTAAAAAGAAACTGAGTCAGCTGGGTCTGAACACCAGCCTCTGCAATTGGATTCTGGACTTCCTGATAGGGAAACTGCAGGTAGTCAGGATAGGAAACAGGACCTCCAACATCACCATGCTCCCCCTCAAGGCTCTGTGCTCAGCCCCCTGTTTTTCACACTCCTAACTCATGACTGTGCAGCCACACACAGCTCAAACCACATCACCAAATTTGCTGATGACACAACTGTGGTGGGTTTGATAAGCAGAAACAACGAGGCCCTGTGCAGAGAGGAGGTGAGTGTCACAGTTGAGCAACTGGTACACTCACAACAACCTGTCCCTCAATGTGGACAAAACAAAAGAACTAACCACTGATTTCAGATAACCTCCAGGCAAACACACCCCACTGTCCATAAACAACCTTCCTGTTGAGACTATTCAAAGCACAAAGTTTCTGGGCATTCACATCACAGACAACCTCACATGGACTCAGAACACCACATACATCACAAAACCCAACCATGCCTCTAACTTTTGCGGAAGCTGCCCACTTCCCCTCCCCCATCCTGACAACCTTCTACAGAGGGGCTGTTGAAAGTATCCTCAGCAGTGCCATCACAGCGTGGTTTGGTAACTGCACTGCTGCAGAACACAAGGTGCTGCAGCGGATTGTGAAGACAGCTGAAAAGATCACTGTGGCCTCTCTTCCCTCCCTCTCGGACATCTACAACACTCACTGTCTGCGCAAAGCCACAAGCATTGTTAAGGACATAACACACCTGTCCCATGTGCTCTTCTCTTCACTGTCATCAGATAGAAGGTAATGCAATATAGCTGCCTGCACCTCCAGAATGGGGAAGAGCTTCTTCCCTCAAGCAGTCAGACTGTTGAACAACAAAACATGACGCAAATTTTTTATATACACTGAACTGGAATGCACTCCTGAACTTTTCTTTGCTGCTAAACTTTATATATTGTACCTCCACCTCACTGTGAACTTAACTTATAACAATCAGTGCTCTGTTACAAGTCTATGTCCTATGCCCTGTCTTTTGTTATTTGTTGTCTGTCCTGTCCCCTGTGTGTTTTAAATGCTCTAATGCTGTAATGTGTGTGCACTACATGTAGCCTGTCTCAAATGTTTTTTTTAAATGTAACACCACTTGATCCATGGTGATATGTTCTTTCGTCTCAATATATACAGTGTATATGGTTGAAATAACAATAAAACCCACCTGACTAGACTTGACTTGACTCTAGTTCAATGTTGTTGATACAGTATCTGAACTCATGAGTCAATCCCATTGCACCCTTCAAACCTTTGGTCCTGAAGCAATGCATTGACTGTAATGGTTGCAGTGGCTGGTGTTGGTTAAGGCTTAACTTTTTCATTTTTTGGCAGAACTTTGTGCACACGCCAAAGATTTTTTTTGAGCATACACAAAGACTGATAAGGGGACTGTGGGGTGCTATTCACTAAATGTAAAAAAAAATCACAAAAAGTGTGGAACAGTTTTTAAAGTTTCAAAATGTCCAAGTCTTTCAAAGTCCAAACTTTTACAACTTCATGAAAAAAGAGATGGCCTTGGAGTTTTTTTGTTTTTAATACCTCAAAAAGTGTACTGGGTTACACTTCCACATTTTAAGAAATTACACTTGCACATTTTAAAATGGTGAGAACTGTGGCAGGATATCACATAGCTATTCATGTTGGGTTGAAGTTATGACTGGAAAAATAATGATCCTCTGGAAAGTCAGACATATCCACCTCACCGTTACCTTGACACTGACTTTGCCTTTGGAATGGAATGCATGAAATCATGTGCATGTCAACTTTCCACAATGCCTGATGATACTACATGTGCTTTCACTTTGCATTTTCTTTTATTCTTCCAGTCTCCTTTCAGTATCTTTTTTATTGTCAGAATGTTTTGAAAACAATAAGCTGCAGAGCAATTTTCATTAAAACAATATAAATAACACAGCTCTGTATGCGCAACATCTAAGGCCGATTCATAGTCAATGCAAGTACGCATCGCTATGAATGCAAACATCGCTATGGATGCAAGAACACTTGTGAACTTGCAGTGCAGGCTGAGTGTGCGTTGTTTGATACGCTGCCATTGACTCCTGATTAAATCTCATCGCATAATTGCGTCCAGTCAGAAAATATGATGCTACACACTTTGCTATGCAAGTACACATTGTGAGGTCCTTGCGTTTGCATATGTTTGCACTGACAATGAGTCTGTCTTAAGATGATCAGGGCTGTCAACACAGAATGCATCAACAAGTCTAACATCTTAAAGTAGCATCTTTTATTACAGAACTAGACAGCCCAGAGAGGTTGTTTCTCTGCAGACTGCCTGCGTTACAAACCCTTCTTTAACGTTCTATTTGTTTTCCTAATCATCAAACACTCTTTGTTGACCTCAGTTCCTCACCAATGCAGGTTGTGGTGAGCCTTTTTTACTCACTTAAAGACTATGACTTCATTCCAATACCCAAGGAGGAGCAGTAGTTTAGCATGTCATCCACTGAGCTCTTTCACTGGCTTAATGAAGGGACACTTTCATGCAAGTTTTAAAACAAACACTAGTAGTGTTGGTACATACTCTGAGAGGCCGTCCACACGGCAATGTTTTTCTGTTAAAACGGACAAGTTTCTATGCGTTTTGGCCTTGCATCCACACAGTGCCGGCGTTTTGGGTGACCTGAAACGAAGTTTTTTGAAAACGGGTTCCAGAGTGGAAAAATCTGGAAATGCAGTCATTTCGTTGCTGTGTGGACAAGCAAAACGCAGCGTTTTGAAAACGACGACGTCGCCAATCTGTCACCGTCACGTGACCAGAAGAGCAGTGAAGACCCCGGTTGTCAGGTCTGTATCAGATCTGGCCACGTTCACGCCCCCTCACTCTACCTCACAGACTCTCAATCCCTCTCCCCGTTTGCATTCACTTCCTTGTGCACGATCAGCTTCACCTGAGTTCTAATTGGTGTCACCTGGTCTCCACTCCATTTAAGCCTCCTCCCCGGTTTCCCTGATGTCTGGCCTCGTCATTACCGACCTGGATTTACTCCGTGTCTGTCATGTTATCTCCGTCTCCCACGAACTCCTGTGTCATACCCCTGCAAGCCTGGACTCCCCAGTCGGTATAGTTGATCCCTGTGTCTCACCGTTACACATGTCTGTGCTTTTGAGTTTGTCGCCTTGTTCTTCTGAGTGTTAGTTTTCTCTGTTTTTTCTGAGCGTTATAGTTTTTCCGTTTCCTCCGCTACAGACTTTCGTTGAGTTCTGTTTTGCTTGTTTAAATAAAACTCCTTTGTTTTGAAATCAGTCCCTGTCTTGTCTGTGCCTGACACCGATACACAACAAGCGGTAAAAACAACAATGGAGGACAACGGAGTTGTGTTTGTGCTCTACGCACATGTGCTTTTTTGGTGTTGGTGTGTCCAGTGACTCTGGCTCTGTTTACAGCGCCACATATAGATGTGGAATATGTATTACATCATTTTCACTCAGTGTTCCGTTGTCGTGAGGACGAGGCTATTTTTCCCTCCGGCTCGTGTGTGGACACGGATTTTTTTTAACCTGCAAATAAAAAAACGGGAACGTTGTCGTGTGGACGGGGCTTCAATCACCCTCTCATTTTAATGACAAGACTTCAACAAGCATCAAACAAATATGTAAATTATTTGCTACACTGCTTCAGCTTAAATGAACTATATGTCAGATACCATAGAGCTCTTCCTAAATTCTATCAGTAAGTGCCATACTGATTGACGTCATATGACAGAGATAATGAATTCTGACAAAGAAAAGAGCTCCACAGCAACACTAAAGGTTATTGTCAGTGTAGCCAAGGACAGAGGTGATCTGGACAGCAGTCATGGTCACTGAGTTAGATTGGCACTGCTATCCTCTGAAGAAACTAAGCACACTGCGCTCAACCCAAAGGTGATGTTCTCCATTTTATAGTGGGCTCTTTGTTAGCCTCAAATGAAAGTGTGTCAGTAGGAGCCAAAGACTATGGCAGAGAGGGAGGGACACAAACAGTAGGAGAGAAAAAGAGTGAGTGAAAGAGACAAAGAGAGAGAGAAAGAGACAGAGAGAGAGAGAGAGGGAAAGAGAATGGATGGGATAGTCAGAGATGTAACAACAGCTATAACCATAAAGACAGATAAAGACTGACAGAGTGTGACACACTGGGACACACATGAAAAAAACGAGAGCAGCAGATAGAGAGGTGTACTGAAGCAGCCACTGAATTTATATAGAAACCCAGAGTGGGAGATGGAGAGATGGAGAGAGTGGAGGAGGAGAGAGACAGACAGTGAAAAAGTCTGTGAGACCGATATAATCCCTGACAAAAACAGACAGTGAGAGATGGAGAAGGAGAGAAAGAAAGAGAGAGAAAGTGGGAAAAAACTAGACAGAGGGTCTGTGTCTATGTGTAGGGAGAAAGGAAAGAGAGTGGGTAGAAGCTTAAGAGCATGTCTGGTTTTATTTTAGCGCTCTGTCATTAAGACAGGTTGGCCAAGACTGATAAGGTGTATGCATATGAACCCCCCCACATTACACACACACACACACACACTCACACACACACACACAGCTTTCTCGCAGGACACATAAAAGTCGACACAGATAAATGATTCATGCCCAATGTGCCATGGTGGAGGAGGGGCATCGTGGCAAAACAACGCACAACGAGACCCTAATGAGCGAGCTCCTGTTTGCTTAACCAGCCAGCCAGGATGACTGGGCCGCCACGCCCCGTCCTCTCCTCCCCTGCGCTGAAATATTGATCAACGATCAACGTGCAGCCTAACCACCCAGTGCTGTTTAAAAAGGGATCCACCTTGTCTGAGTGGATGTGTGTGTGTGTTTGTGTGTGTGTGTGTGTGTGTGTTAAATAAAAATGTTTCTATTCATCTCTGTATCACATGACTGCTGTCAAACAGCTAGTATGAGGACTGGTAAGAAAGAGAAAGAGGGAGGGAGAGAAAGAGAGGTAAAGAAGGGGAAACAAAGAGCAACTTCTGATTAATTATGAAATGCTATGCAATTTTAAACACCTCACTCTTGCACAATTGAATCTTTTATCTGTCTATATAGACATTAAAATTCATGGCAAACCCATGGAACCTGTTTTTGTTTTAAGATTGTAATTAAGTACACATTTTTAATGACTTTAACAATGTGCTCCTAGCTGTATAATTGTTAACTATTTTTTATGGCAAATGTGTTTTAAAATTTTAATTTACATTTTTTAAAATTTGAAATACTGGTTAATTGGCAAGTAGTAAGGGTGATGATGTGATATGATCTCATACTTCAGCTCCTGAATAGATGAATAGCACTGCCAGGGTTGTTTTCACTGCATTTGCCATTAACTCTCGTCTTGGCGATTTTCAGATCTACTATCCCAGCGCATTGAATGATGAAGAGCTATAGACTGGCAGTGGTAAACAAAGATGTACACGCTGGCCTGCCCTGCCCTGATTGTGTCAGTTTCTGCAGCACTCAGTTTAAACACAAAACTTTTCTTCACCTACACACTTTAATTCCCAAAAGTTATGTCCTGGAAGTTTACTTTGCCTTTTACTTTTTCACTTGGTAAGGATCTCATATTCGTTCTGATGTTTACTTTTCCTCAAGATGTTTAGACAGTTTTACCAGTCATTACTGAGGGAAATGACACTTTAGCATTAACGCATGAGCATTAGTAAACATAGCTTAGAGTGTATGTTATCACAAGTGACGTTAAAGAGGGTCAACCCCTCACATTGAATGAAAAGCCCTCTGAGGGAAGCCCTCAGTCTCACCTGTATGGAGAAAATTGGCACAGGTTGCCTGAGTGAAATGGTGGACTCCCTGAGCCTAGCCAAACCCTGAAGTCCCCCACTTCTCTCTGCTGTGGTATTCATGTTGTGACAGCCCATCATAATGTTGACACTGTGGTGTTCTTACTGGGGGAGAGAAAAAAAAAGTAATGTGAAGTTTTCTGGCATTCAGAGCAGTAGGGTTGTTGAAAGATTCATGCTAGCCCTATTCAACAGGCGTCTCCATGGTAACCCAACATTTTTCGAGCAGAGACTGAAGGCCGGCATGCGCTGCCTGGCTGCCTCATACAGACTTTGATCTCTTTCACTTTCTCTCTCTCTCTCTCTCTCTCTCTCTCTCTCTCTCGTGCTCCCTGTCCTCATCTTCATTTTTTTTTATTATGGCTCTTTTCATATATGTTATATATATATATATATATATATATATATATATATATATGTATATGTATAAATATATATATATATAACAAAAACATTTTCTTTCTTTTTCTTTCTTATCCATCCACATTGTTATTCACAAATGTTCATGTAGAAATTAAACCCTGAATGAATTGGCAGAATTCGCTGTGAAACGATTTCTTCTAGAGGGAGTTGCATCATTCCCCAGTGACACATGCTAGCCTATATAGCTGTAAGAGTTTGTACTGACTCGATATTGCACCTCCTACCAGAGCACGAGCACACACGTTATTTACAGGCATTTATTGTGAGCTAGAAAAGCGCGGGCTCGCTGAAAGCATACAAATAAGCACCGTGAGCAAAATGGCAAGCAACAGAGCAGCTTGTGAATGCTAATGCTAACCAAGCTGCCTGACCAGCCAAGCCTCTCCTGAGCTCAATCAAACACAGGAAAAAACACTGTGTCCTCCGGGGGAGGGGAAGGAACAAATGTCCCACGCAGATGAGTGCCGTTAGGGCCGCTTGCCGTCCTAATCCAAAGCTTTTCCCCTCAGCACCTGTGCTCTTGCGCATGGTAATCTGGCCCTGCTGCCGTAGTCCGGACTATCAGTGTCGGGATTAAGGGCTCAACAGGGAGATGGGGCATTGAGTGTGTGTGTGTGTGTGTGTGTACGTATGTGTCTATGTATGTATGTATGTATGAGTGTCTTTGTGTTTATGAGAATGTGCCCTGCAATATGAATGCCTAGTTGGCATGGGACTTGTTGACCTAAGAAGTCTGAAAGTGGGTCAAGTGGTGGGTCAGCCCATGAGTTCCATCACTGTCATCAAACTTCACAGCCTGAGAGCTAGGATGATCCTTCCTCAACTGGTACCCAATTACCACAACATACCACAACATCTGTGTCAAATGATAATGGGGAAATGATCTGAATCTGCATTTGGAATGCAACCATTTCCTTTTGCCTGCGACAAAAAAGAAAACAAAAACAGGTCAGAGCATGACTAGACATGAAAGATCTAAGTCTGAGTCTAATTCAGCTATTTGGGCAGATCGTATTTTTAAATTATTGGGTTAACAGAGGATGAGACATGTTTGTGCAGTCTCTGCTTCTCTCTGACAGCAAACCATATGAGGAGAGAGCTCTGCACTGTAGGAAGGGTGCCCGTCAAACACAGTTTCCACTACTGGGCTGAAATCTGTACAGGTAAAGGTAGCATTCTTTCTGTTTTTGAGAGAGCCTGCATTCATCAGTTCCCTCTTCAAAATTGTCACTATATCAAGACTGAGTGCAATGGCTGAAACTCGAATACCATTCCATAGACAGGAGGCTAAGGACCAGTCAAATTTTAATAAAGACGATTGTCTGTGAAATAGGATTTTAATTTTTATTTTTGAGCATGGTGATATATTAATATTTGTCCTAATCTTTATGCGGGGGTGCCTGGAAGCGTCTGGAATCGATTCTAAGGGCCTGGCACTGACAGGGGGGCCCAGAGGACATTTCAGTATTACAATTAATGTTTGGGGGTGCCCAAAATTATTTTCTGTCATAGGGCTCAATTTCTTGCAGCACCCGTGTCTTAATGCATTCCATGCAGTTGTTGTAAGGTTAGCCAGTATAGTGTGCACATTGACTGCCCCCTTGTGGGTATACTAAATAGTGCAGCCTAGAGGAGTTCTTTCCTCTGTGAGATGCCTCTGCTTTCCAAGTTCTTGTCCTGACACACACAGCCCATTGGTTTAATCCTGACAGGACAAGAAAGGAAAAATTTCTATTCCATGAACATCATAATTTACCTTCACTTCCTTTGCTTAGATACAACCACTTGATCTCATTCATCAGGCAGCAAATGTAGAAAAAGCAAAATGCACTCAAGGAAACCGTAAATTTTTCAGGCCACAGACAACTATGTGGCAGAATACTGTGAACACTGTGAGGCTAAACCTGCGTAGATTTAAGAAAGATGTTTATGTTTACACTATTTTATCCGAAGCAAAAAAAAAGGAAACATAAATAAAACAAAATAATCATAATAGTGGTTTCAGGCCTTGTATGCTGAACAAAAGGCTAACCAGTAGCACGCAAAAATTGATTCACATGTAAATCAAATCCATTTGCATTGATTTTACATACATAACACATTTTCTATTGTGTTCCCCTCACCATTTACTGCTGTCAAAAATGCTCTTATGCTGTCGAGGCCTACAAACCTAGTCTTACCATTGGCACACGCATACCCTATAATTTATAGACTTGGTAGCAATAATACTGATTGTTTGATGACATTTTCTTTTTAGTCAGTGAGATTCATTCACCAGTTTATTGTATTGAGATTATCTGTCAGGTTTTATCTTCTCCCCAGCATTCTCTAACTCAGTGACAGTGCCACAGACCCATTTTCAATCCACTGTATGACCAATCCATTATATATCTTCTAGACCATACCAGGGCCTCATCAAGAGCAATATTGTCAGGGGATCTGTAGCATCCACTATCTTGGAAGATGGCTCTTGCAACTCTCATGACCTTTCTGGAATGGCTCACCTCTACACAATTTCAGTTCGCCTACTGGTTAAGGCCTAAGGTTATTAACCGGAGGGTGGCTGGTTTGATCCCTGACCAGTAGGAAATATCTGGGTGGGGAAAGTGACTGAACATGCCCACATCCATGGCTGAGGTGCCCTTGAGCAAGGCCCTTTATCCTTCACTGCTCTCCGGGTGATATGAAATGCTTTATCCAATATGCAATAATGCTTTTTCCAATATGGCTGCTTTTTTGCCTGTGACAGTTCATTAAGAAATGGTTACTGACCTTACATTTCCATAGTTCCAAGTGCCTGTTTTGTTATTCCCATAGACCCATAAAGACAACGGGCCTAAAACAGTCTCCACAACTCATTGCACACTTACTCTGAAAATATAAAACAAAACAAGTGTATAAATAAAGACTTTTTTAGTGTTCAGGATATTGCAGTGTATTTTTTTTTTAACTAGCTCGTTCAGTCACTGTCTATCATACATTTCCAATGAAAAGTAAACCAAGGCCAAGCATGATTAAAAATGAAAAGCTATATAAACAGCACAACATGAAATACGCAGTTCTGTTCTCTGTGTAGTTCCTCTGTGTGTTCTGCCACAATAGCCTATCAGAGGAAACCAAGTGAACATGATGAAATAAAATTCCAAGTACTGTTATTGCAAAAAATGTCATCAGTTGTCTGTATGAGAGTGAAAGGAGTGCTCTCTATCACACACACACACACACACACACACACACACACACAAATATAGAGGCACATACACACACATACACACACACATGCACTCACACACACACACTCACAGGTACTCTCTCCCCATCTAAAAAGTGAGGATCATCATCCTCTCCCAGTTACTCACTAATGAGGGTGGACATTTTTCACTCCATCACGTAATTGGCCTGTAACTGTGGAGGAGAATATTAATGCATAAACGCTCAGGGAGATGGGCTTTTAAATGGGCAACTTATAAGTCTGCCTCCCCTCCAATCCACTTCCCTCCCCTCCAACAGCCCCCCAGGTACCTAACCATCTGCCCCATGCCAGCGGGGTCTTGGTATGCCTCGACTCATCCAAGGCCGAAGAGGGGTGTGGAGTATGTGTGTGTGTGTGTGTGTGTGGGTGGGGGGGGGGGGGATTAGGGAGGAGCCTCATCAATGAATCGCTGTCATGTTTGCTTCCTGGTGGACAAGCCATAAGCAACTGTGACAATTTGTATTACAGAGCTCATTCCATGCTTGGCTGGCCTGTTTGATGGTTCCGTGCTCATGTCAGGGCTCCAAGAGCTGCCAAGGTGTTCTGAGGGTCCTGGGAGGAGAACAGGGGGTTGGGGGTGGGGATCTTTCCTCTACAGGGGCATGTAGCTTAATGAAAAATGTTTGTCATGGTCAACTGTTGTAAGAGAAAACATGGATTGGTAATTAGTCTAGCTGAGGATAATTTAAGTTGACTGGTTTTTAATGTAATAGTCACACCAGCAAGGGTGGATGATGTTGGGGTGTTTTTCTCCAAACCATGGCATGAAAAGACCACACTTCTCTGTGTGAGTTTCTTGGGAGGCCTTTGAGCAAGTGAATATGAAAGGCATTCTCAGATGAGCAGCTCCTCACCTATGACTGTGTCTGGATCAGTGCCACACACCCTGTCCCTTTACAGTCAGTGGCACGGGCTACCTTGGCCTGTTTCTGAGAAGACAGTCACACATCTTAGTGTGTGTGTGTGTTTGTTTGTTTGTGTGTGTGTGTGTAGCCTATGAACGTAAAGCCTTAGTGATCAAAATTCAATTTTGTCTATGTTTTCATGTTCCAATATATATATATATATATATATTTGGGTTTCTGTTTGCATTTAATTTAATTTAAAGTGCAATCAACCAGAGTGTTCATTGCGAAATGATTTTCCACTACCAGTGATGAAAAAAAGTCCTGAAAGGGAGAACAGTCCAGGTTCTACTTTGTCCTGTAGCCTATGTTCTGATATACATTGTCTGGTTCACTAGCGAAAATGAAAAACGTAACTTCACAGAAAATGCCTTTTTAAATTTATTTGTTACCAATTTGTGGCTTCTGCTGATAAACAAATAGTGTGTCACTCAAATTCAACTTGGAGCAACGCTTCTTTGAAACAAGGCTCATCAACTGTCTGTTTTCACTTTGAATGAGGTTCCATTGTGATAACAAATGGACGACTTATGGAGTGAAGTGAAAAAAGTGAATGATAAGCACAAAACACATTGGCATTGACAGCAGCCATTCATTTTTCCACAATACGCAAAATGTCGATCTTCTTAGGGGAAGGTCCATGCTAATTCAATGGAACTTAGAGCAACATTATTAAGCGGCATAACGTAAAAGCCAATTTATGGCTACTGCACACTAAACCTATTTTGGAGAATTGACCTGAACTGATAGATAAATCAAAAATAAATAAGAGATTGATAAATACTTTTATTACTGCGTAGAAAATGCTGGGAGCCTTAAGCTTCCACAACATGGCATATACAGGACATACATACATTATATAAATACAGAAAAAAATCATATTATGCGTGCCGTTAAAGGTACTAACTCGTTTGGTGTGGAGGTAGTGTAGACTGTAGGATACTATGGACTAAGGAGGATACTATGGTAACCCTATTGCAAAAGTGTCAGTACAAGTACATTTCCAGTGCAAATTCTGTTCCAGGCAGAGTATAAGTAGACTACATATTATAAAACGCAACAATATAACAAAACAAACAAACAACAACAACAACAACAACAAAACAATATAAGCAGTTAAGAGATCGGTGCAAAAGCTTAGTCCAGTCCTTCATATATAGAAAAGAATAAAAACTGATGTTGTAATAGAATGGGGTGAGGGTCTGTGCAATGGGCTAATATAGCAAGTAAGAGTCCAGTCCAGTCTTGGCTTTGGTAGGGTAAGAAAAAAAGTAAAGAGTAGGCCAGGTGAGGTCAAGGCATAGGACATGGGGGTCACTGTGCGATGTAGAGTCAAGTGTACCAGTCTATCTCACTCCTTCTCTGAGCGGTGTTGTAGAGCTGTAAGTACCTTCTCAGCCTGTCAGGGACAGGAGTCTGCCACTGAACACTCTCTGTCTGTAGAGTGTGTTGTGCAGTGGGTGATGGTAATTGTCCAGTATAGATAAATTTGCTCAGGGTCCTCTTTTTTGCGACTGAGGTCACTAGGCATGACAGAATGGTGGAACATGAGCAGTTTGCTGCAGATATTAAAGGACCCCAGCATCCTGTGGCAATAAAGCCTGATCTGCCCCTTCCTTATAGAGTGCATTAGTTTTAGCAGGCAGTCCAGTCCATACCAGAAAGGTATTTTCATGTACTGACCATCTCTACATCCCCCCATCAATGGAGACAGGCAGCATGGGGGTTGACCTCCTGAAGTCCACCATTTCTTTGGTTTTGGTGGTGCTCAACTGCAGATGGTTTGTCTTAAACCATCCCACAAAGTCCTCTACAAGGCTCCTGTACTCCCCCTTCTGTCCATCCCTGATACACCCCACAACTGCAGTGTCATCAGAGAACTTCTCCGTTGAATGTCTGACAGTTGTATCTGAAGGCAGAGGTGTACAAAGTGAACAGTACAGAAGATAGAATAGTTCTGGTTTGGGTACTGTCTTTGAGGCAGAGTGGCAAAGTTTGGGTTTCAGGTCTTTGTGTGAGGTAGTCTGTAATCCAGGTTACTGGGCACAGGTCTTCTCTCTGCAGTAGTTTGTCTCTCAAGAGGAGGGGCTGGATGGTGTTGCAGGCGCTGGAGAAATCAATGAATATGATTCTCACAGCACTGCCTCCTTTGTTTAGGTGAGAGAGCACCCTGTGTAGCAAACAGAGACATCCTCCATTCCCATTCTGTTATTTTGCAAAATGGAGCAGCAGCCGCTTGAGTCTTCATTAAGTCTGAAGTGATGGCAACTAGATTTGAACGGCTGCAACTGGTCTAAAGTCATTGAGTTCCTTGGGGTGTGGATTCTTAGGAACTGGTACCAGGCATAATGTTTTCCATAGAGTAGGTGCCCTCCCCAGATGCAGACTCATATTGAAGACATGTTGGAGTGGCTCCCCCAGCTCCACAGAACAGGCCTTTAGCAACCTTGCATAGATGCCATCTGGCCTGGCAGCTTTTGGTTTCAGTCTCTTCAACTCTCGTCTGAACAGGGTCTGCGGTGATAGAGGGGGGTGGGGGGACACTTGAATTGCCTGGTAGCAGTGGTGGGGGATTGTGAGTTTGCAGTTGAATGTCACTGGTTGACAATGGAGTTGTGGGTTTGATGGCCGTGCAGTCAGCAGATAATGGCAAGGCATATGTTGGGATGTAGCAGTGACAATGGTGGAGTCATTAAACCTGTTGTAGAAATTATTTAGCTGGTTTGCTCTGGCCACATCGCCATCTGCCCTGGTGCTGTTCCTCCTGCATCCTGTAATCTGCTCCATTCCCTGCCATACCTCCTTCATGTTGTTCTCTTCCCTTTGCACACACTTTAGCTCAGTTATGTCACCCTCCCTAAACGCCCTCTCACATTTATATTTATGCATTTACATATTTGCCAACCTATTGACACATTTTTTAAAAATCAATTTTGATGCTGTTGGATGTCGCAAACAAACATATTTCTAAGGATGGCCTAAAGGACCCAGCAAACTATAACCATGAGGAAAATTTGTCATTTA
This sequence comes from Tenualosa ilisha, assembly GCA_015244755.2. Lineage (NCBI taxonomy): Eukaryota > Metazoa > Chordata > Actinopteri > Clupeiformes > Clupeidae > Tenualosa > Tenualosa ilisha. The sequence continues at coordinate 3,750,785 of PYXC01002370.1, forward strand.
CTGACCCTTAAAAAACAGACAAGCAACAAACACATACATACACACATACATACACACACACACACACACACACACACAGACGAGTGTCAAAAGTTCACACAACCTTTGGGCCTGGTGCATTATTCACAAACTTTGAAGTTACTAAAAGCTCTGGAATATTTTAATTGGTTAAAGCCTGTGGCTTAAATTTTCAGTGTGCGCTGATAGTGCTTCTAAAACGTGGGAATTGGTCAGTTTCCTGGAAGATGCCTCCAGCAAACATAAGCCATTAAATATTTTGGTTCTTTAAAAGCAGAAAAAAATGTACAGGGCAGTCTAACTACATTTGCTTAAACCATTACCTTATCTACAACAGCCCTATGGTATAAATATTAAAAACAAAGTCTGCAGAAATGAAATAATTTGTATTTAGCACTTTTTCAAGGAAAAAAAATCATTCTCTAAGATGAAAGATGCATTTGTTTATTCTCAGACTAATTCCTTTGAGGACTCTCAAAGACAATGCCCCATTCAGGGAGCAGACGTCCACCTGTCTGTCATTGCTGTGGTGAGATTTTGTTTTTTGTCTTTATATATTTATTATATGTATTTGTTTGTTAAATAACTTCTCAGTTGCCCTGCAAGTGGCTGATTGGTGCCGGGTAGCTGTGCCAGGCGGAAAGGTCATTCCATCTGCATAATTTCTTATTAATGCTAATGCGAGGAGTGATTGGATTCTGCCCTGTGGCCAGTCAAGCGAAGAAAGTTCTTATTTCATGCACTCCTAAATGAATTTCTCTAAAAGGACATTTGGTTGTCTTTGTGATGCTGTCTTATGCTCTTTGTGAGTGTCTCTGTGTGTGTGTGTGTGTGTGTGTGTGTGTGTGTGTGTGTGTGTGTGTCTGCTCGGATGTGGGACCATTCTCTGAAAGGTGGTGAATTTATCTGATGGCCTATGCAAGCACACAGTGTATGTACATACATTTATTGAATATAAAAAACATCTCCACTTCCTTCCTTATCATGAGCAAATGAGACAATTTAAAAGAAATATATTTGTTAATGGTATCAATTTAGCCTGGCTATGCCTTCCTACCACTTCTGCTTGATTATCATCTACCTACAATGCTAGTCTGGATTTGATTCTACTGAGCTTGTTGTCTCAGGAGGCATTGTAACCTGTCCAATCAGGGAACAGAGGGAGGCGTTGTGAATGCAGAGCTAGAATGCTACCAGTCAAGACAAGCTATCAGTCAGGGGTTCATCCAATCTTTTTAAACTTAAACACCTCAAGCAATTGAATCTTACAACTGAATGTCCAGACCCTTTGCTATCACTAACAAACATCTTTCATCTAGTTTTTGGCTGATGCTCAGCATGTTGAATCAGCATCAGAACTGCAAGGCAAAGGTTTGCTTTGTCGGTCTCTGTTTAGCTGGCAGATTTTCTCTTAATCTCAGGATAGCAATTTGCCCCTAGGAATTGATCTAATAACACATCACCTTTTTCCCTCAGGCCTCCATAACTAATTAACAGCCAAAGTACTACTCCACCCTCATCCTATACAATGCCCTCTTAATATTGACTAATGTGGATAATGCCATTTAGTGGGCTACTTTTCCTCTGGACTGCTTTTCCATCACTGCCAGGCTTCCTGTCTGTGATGGTTCTCCACATTTTTTTTTGCCACACCCCGGCTGCAAAAAGGGTCATATCAGCATCATTGATCCCTTTCTGGAGGCTAATTGGCTTTCTTTCTGCGTTCGTGGAGCTGACTGCGCCTGTGAAGAGTCTGGGCGGGTAATGAGCACTGCCATATATGTTTTTAGACAGAGAGAGAGAGAGTCGCCTCTGTGAGTTTGATTTTTTGCGACAATTGCTCTCCTTCCTGCCCACCCATTAGCATCCTCCCAGTTTCGGCCTTTGTGTCCCCCCTTTTATCTGTCACGCTCTCTCTATTTCCTCCTACTCGGCCTCCGCCTCTCTCCCCTGATCTCTCTCTTTTTAATCTAATCTTATACACATACACACATACACACACACACACACCACACACACACACACACACATATACATACACTAGTTGAAGTCCTGATATGGACTTGATATAGTCACTCTGATATGGGTGTTGCCCGTTTCTCGTAATCCATCTCTCTTATTCGTGCTGACCGTGCATTTACAACACAGCTTCTCATTTGACACAAACTTGAACTCAGCCACTCCATCAAGGTGGCGGCCCATGGAAACCCATGTGTGCTAGCTGGCAGTAGGAATGGCTTCGTGCAGTCAGTGTAATGGCACATGACAGATGAGTGTGTTTTCTCAGTGTCGCCGGTCTGCCTGTTAGTCACTGTATCGTGACTGAGTTTGGGGTCTCAGGAGCTGACACTTAGACCTTCTCCAGCCTCTGTACCAGCTTGGTGGCCGGTCACTCATCTGTTTTTGCAAAAATGAAAGACAGTGCAAGTTCATGAATGAAAGTGTGTAAAAAAGTGGAAGCCGTGTAAGGAAATCATTCACAGACTCTAGGCTAATGGCAGAGCATGATTTCGCTATCACACGTCACTTCTATTATAGTAAGAAGTTGGTTCTAGTAGAGATGTGCGGATGACGGTTACGGGCTACAGGCTCTGCAGATCAGGCGGATGACGTGATGAAAAATAATATTTGAATTAAATTTGGGTGGGTGGCGGTTGAACCAATCATATGAAAAAAAATTGTGCATTGTTAAATATTGTTACCTACATCAAAAAAAAAATAAGCACACTTTCAAACAGTCAAATGTGTGTGGGGGTCATCACACTGTAATGTTTATACTTTGTATATGTTATAGGCTACTTTGGGTAGGTCTAGGCTATATAATTTTTTTCCCTAGTTAGGCCTATAATGGTCTGACGTAGCTATCATGAACCCTGCATGAGTTTGAAATGAGTATTCGTATTTTTTCACATTCCATGTTTAGATTACGGCAGGCACCACACTCTTGTCAATGTATGTGAAACACTGGTCTTACATGGTGCCTTGCATTGCCTGTAGACCTAAAAACAACTGTCACATGGCGGGCGGTGCGGTTTTGAAAATCGACCCAAAAATGGTGCGGATGGATGGCGGATGGAAGATGAATTTTGTGATGCGGTTGCGGATGTAATAATAGCCCATCTCTGGTACCTAGATGCAGAAAAATTTGTCTTCCACACTAGGCCACATATAACCACCATACAATCCTTAATAGCAGCAATAGCGGTGTCAGGCTTTGCTGTAGTGCTTGATCAGTGTGTATATAAAACAAGTGGAGTAACTGGAAAATGTCAGTATATTAAAACAACCATCATTGTTTTGTTTGACAGCACAATCACACAACCAGTTGACCCTACCAAATAAGTACAGCCCCAGGGGCCCCGCGAGAAATGGAGATTATTCACTCCACTGCAATAGCGACTTGTAGTTAGAGGCATGTTCAGATTAGCTCCTTGTCACCTTTTGTTTAGTTCAATCAGACTAGGTGCTTTTATGTCAAAACCTGATAAGCAACAAAAAGTTAATTTCAAGTTGCTATCAGATATTTTAAGCATTCTCTTGCTCCACTGACAAGTCCTCAAGCCAGTATACTGGCCTCTTGCGATAACCATTATCAGAACTCAGAAAGTAATCAGAAGAGAAAGGTGTGACAATTATGGCCCAGACATCTTTAATTTGTGTGTGTGTGAGAGTGTGTGTGTGTGTGTGTGTGTGTGTGTGTGTGTGTTTGTCTGAGAGTGGAGATAGCTAAAGCAGCTGGCTGAGTACTCAGGCAATCATTAAGAATGGCTGTTATCCTCTAGCTCATAAACTACAGATGAAAATTCACACACTGCTAGCGCCCAAAAGCACATGGCTCTTCAAACGACTGCCACTCCTGTCCAAAAACTCATTACAACACAGCTAGAAAAGGAACAAGCGAACACAACTGTTGGACTTTTTCAGGGGCTAGGAGAAACAGGACTTGGTGAAGAGACAGAGGATCCGAAATTTCATGTCATTATAAGGCAGCCAGGCCCTCTACATATGCATGTGCTTCCTCAAAGGACCAAGGCAGCAAAAATGGCTGAATGACTGCCTGTCTAAATTACCCTGGAATTGCTGCCAGTGCAAAGAGAGTACTCAGAGCCCAGCCGCTGGGCTGGAGGAGGCATTCAGAGGCGTCCCGTCCACTGGTTCAAATCCTCCCTTATCTGCATGGTTAAGGCCTCCCTCATCTGCAGCCATCACACACACAAAAGCAACAACTATGACTAAACTAGGCAAATATTGTATAGGTTTTTAATTATGTACCTCTATCAGTGAGCCTGTGCTTTCAACAAGGCAGAATTTTTAAAAAGCTCAGAATTTGAAAATAGTTCCTCTAGAAAAAGTCAGACTGAAATATGATGGAGAAATTTAAATATGCAAAAAAAGGATGACAGTCTAAGGCCCCAAAGGCGTAATCCTGTCCTGAGGTCTCAGTAGCTGTGTGTGTGTGTGTGTTTGATGGTGGGGGTGGTGAGGGTGGGGGGGGGGGGGGGGGGGGGCGTTATCTGCCTCCTGGAACCACTGGAGGGACAGGGAGGGTGGTAGTCAGTTGGAGGTCGTTGCTAACCTCTGCATTCCAGAAGCAAAGAGGTAAGTTTTAAAAAAATCTGTGAAGATCTGTCTGATGCCAACACCTTATAGTATGATAGGTTAAGTATGAATGAATAACATAGCTGCATGATTTTCCTGAAATACTTTCACCTACCCATGTCTAGATATTAATGTTTGTGAAAACTATGTGAAAACAAGTCTCTCTAATAGACATTGGCTGAAGCTATCATGGATCAAATTGGACAGTGTGAACAGCTTCCTAGCTTGACTAGCAGGTGTTATATGTTATTGATTTAAGAGCTTATGTGTTTGAATACAATGCACAAATCCCAAAGGCATACTCCCCAACAGCTTTAATTGGGTCTGCAGAACAGATTGCAGCAACTAATTGGCAGGCCTTGGCAATGGGACTAGAAACCAAATAATTAGAATTAAATAAATTATCAATGTCTTATCATTGCATGATTTCTATTTCGACCGTGATGGCTTACCTGGGTTTGTAATTCAGCAATATTTTGTTCTCTGTTGAAAAGAATGTGTCAGCACTGGCAGGTACCTTCAAGGTAAAGGCCAGGGCAATTGTGTTTCATCCATCATGTGCTGTAATATATGGGCTTCTCATACCAGTATTTATTTGCCACAATCCTACACTGCCTCTTTGAATCTTGACAATTTATGAGACTGACAGAAAGATGATAAACATATGGCTGAATAGGTCAAGTACAAGGACAGAGGGGGGAGAAAAACATGTTATTGTGAGCCTGTCTAACACTCCTGTTGTTCTGGTGGACTCAGATCACTGAAGGAATGATGGCTTGAATAAAGGGCTGTTTTTTCAAAAATGTTTCAGCCATACTCCTTTAGCTACTCCTTAGCGTAGCAGCGTGGATAATGATCTCCTAGGCATTAAGCAACCACCTAGTGCAGTCGGTGCAGCATACAGGAGTGTTAAGGCCCACACCAGAGGGAGCTCTTTAGCTTCATCATGAACCACTCTGCATGTCGAACTCAGAGTTCACTCAGTGTGCATTTACATGCAGGCCAGTGCTAAATACCCTTGAATTCACAGGATGTGTTCAAAGGATTTTTTAATCAACCGGATGCAAATGTATATTCATAGTCATGGTTGAACTTATTTTTCAGTCAGTAAAACATGTACTTCTCACCATGATTCTGCAGTATTTTTAATGCACTCTATGTGCAGTGTTAGAGTGGGTTGGTTTCTTAGCATAAATTGATTTATGGCACCAACTGAAGTCAGTGTGTGTGTGTGTGTGTGTGTGTGTGTGTGTGTGTGTGTGAAAAGAGTGTGTGAAAAAAGTGGGTGTTTGTGTATGTCTAATAAAGAGAGGATATTTCTGTGGATGTAGGAGTGGATGTTTGTGTGAGACTTGTGCATCACCAGTAAGAGAACCTATGCTCACCAATAGGGGCTGGGAAGGCAGCAGTGATGGGAGGCAGGGGTGGCGTGGGGTGAGTCTCACAAACTTCCCCAACCTTCATGAGGTCTTAGAGAGGAATACTTCCAGATCAGCGAGCAAATCCACTGAATATGGATGGTGCTCTCTCTCCAAGGTTCGGTCTGCAGCTCGGTGCCGTGAGAGGATCGTCCCGAGCGGAGCGGAGACTCGAAGACGAGGAGGAGCATGAATATTTAATATCCGCAGAGGATGAATGCTGGAGCCCTTTAATCGAGTCCAACATCTTTTAGCCTCTCTTTTTCTTACAATGTGCCAGCAGCAATATGAATGTGTGTGTGTGTGTGTCTCTGTGTGTGTGTGTGTGTGTGTGTATGGGCGTGTTTGTGAGAACGAGAGAAACACAGTGTGATGCTTCTTCATGTCTTGGCAGTTTCTATTTTGTTGATGCATGCCAGTATTGCTATGCATTCTTACAGTCTTTGAGCAATTCTACACTTAATTAAACATTTTTTCCCCACTGAAGGGGTCTGTTTTTGGACTTCTTTAAAATTACAAAAAAAAACAAAAAGTAACCTTTTTCTGTACCATTTGTAGAAACTGTGATCTGACAACAAACCCAAACACTGAACGCCTTTCCACAAGCCTAGCGATTTGCACTAGCTCTTTGAAGCTGGAATATGATTTATTTCAGCAGTAGGACTGTCCCTGCTCTGATGTGCAGGCAGATGCCTGCCTTCTGTGTTTCTCCGTCTGACATTTGATTAATTGAGGGCACCATCTGACTGCAAATGTCACAAGCCACAAAAGGAGTGTGTGTGTGTGTGTGTTTGTTTGTGATTGGTGTTTTACTGCATTCATTGCATGGCCTTTTTACATTCTGCTTGATGTACAAAGCCTTGCTATTAGTTAGCTGTGAAAATATAGCCGTGTTTCACAGGGCTACTGTTTAAATTTCAAACACCAAAGGCATTGTGCAGTCATGCTTGCATTGTAAAAGTAGCATTCCTTGTTCGATACATTGTAGAAACTGAATGCTAGCTCCCCCTGTCATACATCCTTATGGTAAACAGACTGCATTTATATAGCGCTTTTCTACTCCTACGAGTACTCAAAGCGCTTTACAGTGTATGCCTCACATTCACCCATTCACACACATGCATTCATACACCAGTGGCAGAGGCTACCATGCAAGGTGCCAACCTGCCACCAGGAGCAAATTGAGGTTCAGTGTCTTGCTCAAGGACACTTCATTGGGGTCAGGCAGAGTAGGGCTCGAACCTGCAACCCTCTGGTTGCTAAACTGCACCTCTACCACCTGCAGCAGCATCACCCCATGATGCCCTTATGAAGCCTCAAGAGTGCCCGGACCATTAATAAAGGTCGCTATATCAGTCTTCTATGGTAAAGCCACAGAGAACATCTAACTGTCAAGCTTGCCTCCCATGTCAACTGGATGTAAAGAAGAAAAACCTGATTAGAGAGTTTCATCCTGGAACACAGAACATAAATAGCAGTATCAAGCATCAGTCTATGCGATTCCCAATAAGCTCCAACAACTATAGCATGTGCTGCACTTATATAAGCCTCTGTCTCCTCTGATCTGATGATGTGTCTGTGGCAGTGGGGATGCTGGCATCCATATAATTATATCAATTGCAGCTCTGCCTCTTAACTCTCTTTCTTTGTCTGGCCTGGTCTAAACTCGTGTGTGTAATTGTCTTGGTTTAGAACATCCATGTGCTCCTTCACTACACACGCAATGACTGCCTTCACTTCAAACGGCACTATTTAGTGAATGAGTTGTTCTTCTGAATGCAGGGCGTGTCCTTTCTTTTCTCGTCCCAATGGCTGACGTTCCCTTAAGAGATGGTTTAGTGCAGAACCGTACTGTGTACGGACACTGTGGACACTTGTGTGATGATGAGAGTCCACCTGCGTACACCATCTACATCCCCATCCCCATCCCACACTGGTCGCAACCCCCATTAGGAGTCCAACCATGCTGACACCCCCATCCCACCTGGCTGAAGCAATATCAAAACAATAGAAAAGCCAATAAGCTCCCCGGATCGCATCTCTGTTGACCCACTCACCCTAACTGTTTAAAAAGGAAATTGGCTTTCACTTTATGAGTGCCATTAGCATGCGTCCCCATGGCTCTCTGGCAGCTCCACCCGTCAGCCTGATCTCTGTCAGCCCACCACGAACGGCAATCTCTCTCATGTCCAACCTGCCGCAGACAGATGGGCTTCAAGTGCTGTCCTCCACCTTTTCTCTTTGATCTCCCTCTTCGAATCCAGCTTCACCATCCAATCTTTTAATGGCTGACGGATGGGCATCATCCAATTAATGGCTTCAACATCTACGGCATGGTTCCCATGGAGAGCTCGACCCAGCTGTCCAAGTGTATGATGAACTGGGTTTTAATACACACAAGTTGTCAGTTCTTTCGATTCAAACCATCAGTCACATAGATGAATGGCCCAGTTTCTGCATATATGTTAGATCTGACAAGCAGGAGATCAGCTGTGCAGTTAAAGGTAAAGAGAACAGGTTCTCTAGTGAGAAAATTACTATATGGCAGTTGCTACTCATATAGATGAGGTGACTTGAATGAGTTCCTTCACAGCACAGATCTACACAATTCAATACATTCACATTACTTGTCAGTGGTTGAAGAGATGCCATTGCTTTCATGCAAAAGTTTCATAAATCAGTTGCTTTCTTCCCAACAGCACTGCTGTTTTCTTTGATGAACATGTTCATGCTAAAATTAATGTCACCTCTTGAGGAATGTGGAGTGATTTGTCCAATTCTTTGCCCAAAAATAAATATCTAGCCTACTTTCCATTGTGTTGATACGTTGTAACTGAGCACTTGATTTATCTTCATCACACGTAATGATAAATTTAAGGTGTAAACCAGCAGCGTTGCTGGACATGAGAGTTCCTGAGCATTGTTGTTCTACCACACTCCCATTTATTTTTAATTATTTGTTCATTTTGAGAACTTGAATCTTCAGTAGGCAAATCACCATTATCATGGAACCAGTCATGTGGTTGCCTAGCAACATTCCTCAAAAAGCTAGCTAGCTCACCCTTTGAGCTGTGACTTGGCAGTGGAGGTTGCCTGTCAGGTCTGCAGGTGTACTAGCAGCCATAGCTGACAGCGCGCCTCACACTGTTCTTCCACCCTCTCTTAAGTCTGCCAGAAAGCGGGGACGGGATGCAGGGGGTATAATGAGGCCTCAACTGCCAACAGAGCAGCAGGGGAGCGCTGCCCACAGCATCCCACAAACAGCACACAAGCCAGGGATACCTGGAGCTTACAGCCAAGCTTCTTCTTCTTCTCTCAATCCTAGACCAAGCAAGTCTCACCGCCCAGATCAGAATACGTGTCATGCCATCATCTTGAGTGTGGACATGGTTAGACTGTCTACCAGGATGGTATTTTCACCAAATACATGCAGATCAACCGAAATAAGATGCCAGGCTGCCCTGGTTAGACACACTACAATGTGAATATTTTATTTCCAGCTCAGTTGCTTCCTTGCTCCTATGAGACGTGAGGTTTTGACGCAAACTGTCATCAATCTTGGGCTGACAGAAGCTCTTTGTGACATGTCAAGTGCAAATTGTTGAATCCAGAAGCACAGTGACATTGTTTATATACAGCACAAACATTGACTCAGAGGAATGGAAACTGACTGAGTTGTGCGGTGAACTTTTCTAGTTTCGACTTTAAAAGTTTGAACCACAAGTTGCTAGAGGAAAAGTTGGCAAGCTTGAATCCTCCTTTGAGCTAATTCTCTAGTCTCAGACTGCTGTGAGGCAAACAGTGACAGATCATATCTAAGTTTGTTTCCATCATTTGAAAATGAACCGAATGTTGAATATCTGTGTCACATCTGACTAAATTTAATGTCACTCCTGATGAAATCAAAGGCAGGATGGAGAATGTATTATATCACAAATATCTAATAAGCAGAGGTGTAGCTCACAAATATCTAACAAGCAGCGCTATTAGCTCTCTACAGTAACTTACTCAATCATGACTGATCAGCGTGGTGTAAAATGGAGTGAACAGATGACAAACTCAACAGCAGGACTGCATCTGTGTATGTATTGTGTATATTGGATCAAGTAAATAATCATGTGTGTAAAATATGAAATATGAAGAAGTATCTCATTAGAAATGATCATAAATCATGGCAAAGAAAGGGGAAAATGCAGCATTATATAGACAAAAAATGAACTGTTATGCCCCTCTGGACTCCGTCTGCCTGCAGTCTCTGTGCCGGCAGTGCGAGGCTGTAGGTTGCTAGCCTGCTGACAGCATTTGCAGCCTCAAAAAAAGAGGGATAAAGGCTAATTGACTGTATTTTTTCTTTAAGTTTGAACCCACCTAACAATCTTTTATATTGTGTTCCTGACATGCCAGACACAACATGAACATATAATTCTTAGGTACTTAAAATATTGATAGCCTAGACATTCAGTTGATATTAAAAACTGACCAAACAACCACCAAACCTGATGGCTCCGAGGAACAAAAAATCAGCATCACTGTGATAGCGTTGGTATTTATCATGCTAAGTGAGTATGCTCTGGCTACAGGATTCTTTAGGTGTTTGTTCATCTGCTTCAGACTGATGGCTTCAGATTTCATAAAACATTTTATGCCCCCAGGCGTATGTGAATATATTTGACAAGCACAAGGTACACTTCTCATTTTCTCAAGATGTAACGGGGCGCAAACATCAATACCCCCTCAGCGGCCAAACACTCAGTGGAAGCCAGTGGAGAGAGGAAAATGGAGTACACAGAAATGGATGAAAGAAGGAGTGGGAGAAAAGGACACGGTCCCAAAGGAGAGGCAGAGCCATTCAAGCCCAGCTTCCAACCCCCCAATAACACCCCACACCTCAACACATCTCACTTTCACCGCCGCCAGAGGCCTTGTTAGAACTCTATCCCCTTCCAGAAGTAGCCATGCTGCTTTGGCACCCCTCTCTCTATCCCCTCCACCCCTTCACTCCTCTCCTCTCCTCTCCCACATCGGCCCCTTAATTTGGTCCCCTGCAGTGTTCACAGGTTCTTTTTGACTGCCTTCACACAGCTCGGTGGCAGGTGAGGCTGACTTTTGGCAATGCTGGACTGCCACACTGACTGCCTGTCAGTGACGCAAGTGACTGTTTCAGCTTGTTCATTTTTTTTTTTTTAACTTTTACTTTTTAAACCCACTCACCCACCCAAGCACACACACACACACGCACACACACCTTCTCTTCCCACTTATGTCACACAACTAGCTGCCCCAGCACCTGCCCCGTGGGCAGTGTAAAAATGTCAGTCTGTGTCTCCACTAATAAGGCTCACGTGGTAATCAGCTCCAGCTCCAAGGCCTCCATCCCTAGAGCCCCATCCCTGGAGGGGTGTGGAGTGGAGTGGAGTGGGAGGGTTGACATGTTACCTCTCTCCTGGACTCCGCAGGTGTCATTGGATGGGCCCGAGAGTGGCCTGCCTGGTGGACATCTAATCATTTCACTGCTTGGCTTTTGCATGTCCAGCTGCAGCAGTGGCCTTCCAAAACATAAACTAAGATTCCTTGAAAAAGCTCAGACAGGCCAACAGTTTGGGGCTTCTTATAATCCGCAAGTGTATGTGGGTGGGTATGTGACTGTGCCTGAAGCCTCTTTCAGACACTGAAACTAGGATATCTATCAAGATCAACGGTAGGCTGAACAAAAAACTTTTTAGGAAAAAAACGACACAGTAAATATAAGTGTAGCTTAATGTCTGCAGCAACCCACTTCAGCTAGTATCACTAATATTATGCCTACGCCAGTCTCCAGCTACAGTAAAGCCTCATCTGTGTCCGGAGCGGAGGAGTGTCCAAGACACTTCTGAAATTTCAATCTAGAGACATCAAAAATGTAATTGCCGCGGGGGGCGGGCTAGATGAATAACCACTTATACCTAGCCTACCTGAAGTGTCATGAGTCCAGGAATTAGACTACCCCATTAAATGGTTTTCGTTTGGATAAAACATGCTAGCAGTTTCAAGGAAAATAGCCAAATTTTTTTTTGCTCAGCATGGGATGGCTTTTTCTGTCATCAGGGAGAACTGTGGTGATAAGATGGCGCAGGCATATATCCTATCTGTCCATACTGTGTGTGAGTACATAAAACATTGTTATTTCTACAGTATCATACAGCTTATTGAGTCTATATGGCTCTGCAGAGCTCCCTCTGCTGGCTATCCTGCACAACTCTTCCGTCTAAGACTGAGTTTGAGCAGAGTTTTAGGGACATGTCTGAATCGTCTGTGTTGAGTAATATCCATGCGTAAACGTCTGGTTGATTATGGGAAGTTATGTCTGAAAGAGGCTTAAGTGATACAAAGGACATCATCTAAGGACAGCTAGAATTTTAAGTTTGGGATCTAGTTTGGTGAGTTTGGTGCTACAGAAATGAGACTGCCCTCTCAAATGGAGAGGATGAGGGCGCTTAATTGGTAGAGTTTAGGGAGACATTGCAAAGCCATTCTAACAAAGGAATTCTCTATTCTTATTCCTGAAGTTCTCATTCCGGAAACTAAAAGGGAAATGTTCACGTGTTTGTTTAGACTCAAAAGCTGCACAAATTGAAGACCTGAACAAATACATTCAATGCAACAACAATGTTATTAAACATACAGCAACTTAGCTGTCATCAAGAAGCTGTAAGTTAACACCATGAATTTGATACCTGTTCCGAGAGTGTGCATTTAAGTGCCTTTTTTGATGTTTTGTGTGTGCAAAACCCAGCTCTCTGCAAAGACCCATTGTCAGGTTTCTCAAAACAGACACAGTGTTAGTGGGGTAATTTTAGACGACACACAGACAAATCAATAGAAGCTGAAGTACAAAGAGAGAAATCAATGGCTTAATTTGTCTTTAAGCACCAAGGGGGCTGCTGAAAGCTTGCCTCTCACTTATACTGGTGCAAAGAGCCAGCAGGGCCTGGGAAGCTTGGGAGAGCCAGTAGGCTGTCAGCCATATAATCTATTGGAATCAAGATCCAGTGGTGTTAAAATGGGAGAGAGTTGGGTGTATCCAGCATAGAGGGTAGTGCCCATGTGCAACCCTTACATCTCAAGGAGCTTTTCGTTTAGAGCTGACTTTGATGTATTTTTTTTGTTACCCGCCAGCATGTGTTAGCTCATGGGAAAGCCAGGTTTCGGCTTCTCAGCTGTCTGGGAAAGTCTAACTAATAGACCTCACAATTCGTTTTCCTTCAGACGTAGCCATCTGAACACCATGTAGACGTGACTTCTCAACCCCCTACACCCCCAACCCCCACCCCCACCCTCTCCTCCATCTGTACTTCTATTATTTTCCATGCTAGTGCTCCCTGATGTGAGGTAATGCAAAGGTAATCTGTCTGGGGCAGATGCAGGGAAAACAAAGCGAAACAGAGCTGCTTTGGTTTTCTATGTTTGTGGTGGATAGATAACGATTGGAAAGGTAATCCATCCCGAGTGAGGTCTTAGTGCCGATGCAGAGAGCATAGTAGGATCGTCGTCTGCTGTTGTGTCTCTTGGACCTAGTTCACCTCACATTCCAGTCCCGATCAATACCCCCATTCCAGTCCCTGGAGAACCTAGACCGATCTACAGCACCTGCAATTTTACAGAACCACTTAGCCATGGTTATAATGATTGAGATGCTTCACAGCTGGCTTGTAATTTCTAATTTAAAAGATGACGAAATATGTGAATTCACTCGCTAACTGACCTGGTTTGCAGTAATTTCAAATGTGAGTTTAAAATAATTTATGAAATACATGTTGATTCTTCTCACATGTAAAAGATTGCCTTCTATGATGTATGAATACTCAGATGAGGTCTCCAGTCCAGCCCTAACCCAAGACACAAACACATGCTCTTTCAATTAGTGCTGTGGCGATAGCATCTAGCAACAGTGCCTGAGGTTGCACTTTACTGTCTGTGGTAATGTGGGCCTTTGGTCTGCGCTCTGCAGTGGAGTTTTTACTTTCTCAGTAGTTCGAGGCCTGTTGTCTGGAAACCATACAAGTAATTAGGGAAGCCAACACACCACAACAACAACAACAAACTTTTGCAATAAAAAAAGACAAAAAAAAATGCATTGCATTGTGAACCCTTGAGGAGAGTGTGCTTCAAAAGACTGTCTGCTTTATTATAGTCTAGATGTTCAACACAACAGGCATTGTATATGGAAGTAGTTGGACAGCACCGGCTCTGGCGAATGCAGTTTGTTTTAGAACAGCTTTGAAGCAAATCTCCAGTGCGTCCCTGGAGTGCTTTTGGTCCACTGCTGTCGTTATGGCAATAATGAAGTCATTATAGATCCTTTAACAAAGCTTCAGACTCTATTCTCCAGGGCTGGGTGTGGAGTTGTGAGTACGGCTGGCACGGCATCTGTGTTCGATGGAAGATGACTGCAGTTTCTCCTCAACTCATCTGCCATCTTCCAGAGCTGTTGACCAGCACAGTCATATGTTTGAATTGGGGCTGAGCACCACACAGAAGGTGTAGTAGATAGAGTGTGTTCCAAGTTATTTAGCATGTGTGTCATTTATTTAATATTAAACATTAAACATTTTATTAGACAGATATTAAAAAGGTATTTTAAGACACATCTTGAGACTCTGGGGTGTTGTTTGAACTAACTGTGTCTGTGTACTAACTTCTGTTGATGCAGCAACTTTTGAGGGACATTTAACCTGGTACTTCCTAAATGATGCAATGGTTGATCGTGAAACACACCTCTCTCTAAATAAAGTCCCCTCCTCTACACCCCACCTCTCCCTAAAAGAATTTTGCTGAGTTGTTATTCCAGCTGGCTGAATGTACCGGGGCCTGGCGATGCTTCATCAGCGTGGTGGCACTTTGGGAAATCATTTCAGCGCGAGTGAAGACCCCACAGAGCTCCAAAGCTCAGTCATATGTAAAACCAAATGGAGTTGCAGCAATTCGATTTAAGACTGAGGGAAATCTGAGTCTCTCTCATTTTACCCTTAGCGTAATCTACTTCCACAAGCAGCAGTGCAAAACCGTCCTAAGGCCCTTTCGATTACATGTTCCCACCCAGGTGCAGTCATCCCTCCGTTTGTGAAGAAAATATACGGGATGAAAGCTGATACACCTAAAAGCTGCGAGGGACACGGTCAATTTGCGTGAGGATTACGGCCGTGACTTGCTGTCTGTCTTCTCCAGGCGACAAGGGGGGCTGGCACACACCATTGATTTACCTCGAGCTGTCTGCTGAAGGCTTTTACTCTTTCCTTGTCGGCCTGTCACTGTAATCGCCTTTTTTGGGATGTGTGTGTGTGTGGAAGGGGGGACTGGGGTGGGGGAGCATGAATTACATTCCTGCTCTGTCGGGTCCTTTGAAATAAATCTTAATGTGCGGGACTGAGAGGATGACAGTATTAGCATTCTGTCATGTCCTTGTGTTGGGGCCCACTGTAGCCATAAATACACGGTGGCAGTAGCGATCGCAGAGCCCTGTGGCGAGCGTGTTGGAGCAGCATCAGGAGACGCTGCCATGCCTGAGGTGAGAGTATGGTTACAGGCTCTGCTAAGGTGTGTGAGGTGAAGTTGAGCTGCCACTGTGGCACAGTTCCTTCTGGTGTGTCTGAGTTGTGGCAAATGTCATTAGGGTGTTATTATCGATGATTAGAAGTAAATAACTAGTCAGGGACCAAAGTCAGTGGGATCTCATACATACAGCACTCTCCCAGCTGTGGTTGCTGGACCCTCCTTGGTGACTCATATTGCTGTTACATGTACTTTTTCTTTCACATGGAGTGAACAACAAGCAGAAGCCATTGAACTAAGATGAGCTATTTGGAGACATTTTTGGAATGCTATTAGTAGCCCCTTTCATTTGTACCCAGCAGCATAAGTGCACAAGGGTGTGATTAGGAGAGAGAGCATAAGTATAAATGAGCTAAAAAAGTATAACCTGATGCTACTTGCTGGATCAGACGATACAATTTCAAGTGCTATCTGCTCTTTAACGTGCTATCTGTGGACCACTGCTTATTACAGAGACTGAATTGAACAGCACAGTGGCTGCATCATAAATACAGCGTTTATCACCATTACTCACCAACAGTGAGGTATACAGATGGAGCAATGTCAAATGCTAACATTAGGTGAACTTGAGAGTGCTGCTTTTTTTTTCCACAATTGCATGTAGTTGCAAACATTCCTTTAAGAACATTGTTTATGCAGTAAATTTGCCAAGGCAATGTCTGGCAAGGTGATATTATATAGAACAATGAATCAAAATCCCATTAAAATTCAGACAGGTGTGAAAAATACATTTCATTAAGGCATCAGTTGAGGATAGATTTGAAAGGAGGTGTTTCCCAAGGTTCACCTAATGTCTGGTAACCACATAATACTCCATGGGGCTAAGTAAATTGTAAATGGACTGCATTTATATAGCGCTTTTCTACTCCTACGAGTATTCAAAGCAGTTTACAATGTATGCCTCACATTCACCCATTCACACACATGCATTCACACACCGGTGGCGGAGGCTGCCATGCAAGGTGCCAACCTGCCACCGGGAGCAATTTGGGGTTCAGTATCTTGCTCAAGGACACTTCGATGTGGTCAGCCAGAGTGGGGCTCAAAGCTGCAACCCTCTGGTTGCCGAACGGCACCTCCACCACCTGCGCCACCATCGCCCGTAAAGTAAAGGTTAGTGGAACACTGTAGGAACACCTAAACATTGCAAAATCAGAACAAAAGTAGACCAATACCTTGGAAACTATTTTATTCTCACAAGGAAAAATGAAAAGAATAATGTACAGAATAATGGGCGAATAGATTTATTCATGTCATGGAAGCACAGATGTATTTTGGTGTCACTGATCTGTGAAACAAGTGATTGATTAGATTTAAGCAGCCCTTGTTCCATGTGTGAAGTATATCAGATGTATTATAGGCTTTGCAATTGCTGTACGCAACGTCTGCAATGAACCACACAGGTATGATAGTTCATTAATAACATGATTAATGTAAGCATCATATTGGCGCTCTTACCTAAGTGTTCAATAATCCAATGAGATAGTAGATGAAAGGTGTTTGTAACTATAAATTAGCTAACTTATTACCCCTGCAGTTACAGAATATGGTGAACATGTTTCTCTCTTGATCAACTGATTTTGCAATAGGCAAAGCCAAAAACAGGCAAAGCTACCCTGGTCTCAGACATAGTCTACATTAAGCATAAAGTTGCTGACCAAATAATTTCTTCAGCATGTTTTATATTTAGCTATTATATAACCGAACAGAAATTCCACATAATAATGTGACTCTCATGGAGTGTGTCTAAAATAACAAACAGTGAATTTGTGAAAGCAGAATTAGCCTTTGCCTTTGTTATATTAGATCATAGCCTGCAGTACAGCGGTAGCAACTTCAAGCATCTCTTACCTCTGAATTTTATGCTCTTGAAGCTCATGAATTTCCTTCCCTTTTTTTCTCCCCTCCAGCTGTTGCTCCCAGTGTCACTGTGGCACGTCGGTAGCTGTAGCAGCTGCCACCCAGCCTCACTGCAACATCTCCCAGACAGCAGGGGACCGTGGCATCTTGGCTGCAGTGACACCTGCCAGGCAGAGGTTGGCTCAGAGGGGTAAGGAAGCTCAGCAGCTCGGCTGAGGAGCTGTAAATGCCAGCCAGACTCCCCCGCGGCCAGTGCCTCATTTTCACCTCGACTCTGAGTGCTCTTTTTTCTTAAGACTCACAAGACTCACTTACCTTCTCCACTGGGGTGGTATGAGTGTCAAGAATCAGCTGTTATTGACAGCTATGTCATGTTCTTTTTTTCTTTCTTTTCTGCTCATTCACAGGCCTACATTTCTGTTTCACTGGCTGAGCAATAACCACCCAAGCAAGCAATACAGCAGAAATGCTTTGATGGGTAGCAAGGTTACTGTGTGTGTTTGATGTGATTAATTACAGGGCCAGAAATCAAGCTGGCAGGGAATCTAAAAAACTGTCAAGTAGCTGTTTCAATATCAGTGGCACAAATAAATCAATAAATCTTTGAGACCCCAGCACAATAAGTGCATCTTAAACTAACAATATTACTGTGTTGTATGATATTTTCTTTTTAAAGATATGCACATTTTTGTGATGAGAAATTGTAGTTACACGGTAACCACATAAATTTACTTAATATAACATAGTAATAACATATCTTATGAAATAGTTTACAATATATATAAATCTAATTAATAATAAAATATATAAATAAGACTTATTTTATTTTGCAAATTATGATCATGGTATCAGATATCTGTACCTTCATTAGCATTCTACTTCTGACATGAAATTTGCATAAAATCCTCAAATGAAAAATGTATTTGTTAGAGGGGGAGGATTAACCTCCAAGTTGCAAAGCTATTATGAGTTCAAACCTGCAATGGGCAAGAAAACTTTTTTTTTTTTTTCTGAAGCAAGACAAAAACTTCTGGGGTACAGTATTTTCTCACTTTCTGTTTTCTTCTGAGAACAGGTAAAAGTAGTGCAGAGATTTAGGAGTGCCTATTTCTGCTGTAGGCTGAAGTTGGTAGGCAGAAGAATTCAAGGTTTTAACAAAGGACAATATGAATTTGTATCTTCATGGATGAATGCAGAATTTGAAGTACTTGCTAGCTGTGATGCTACCACTGCTGCATCACCAGAAAATATCGAATGATATCACAAGACATAAACAAAGTACAAGAGTAACTTTTAACTAGATCACTGCAGTCCGTTAACAATGCAGCGAATTGGATTAGACAAAAGTGGAGGTATGGAATCAAAACTCATTACCCATGATCAAAATGAGTAAAAGCAGGCTTTCCATTTACTGAAGGACTAGTGGAAATTGCTGTCTGATGCAGAGTGAAGGCTAAAACAAGCAAACCATATGAGGTCATCCCTTCCTGTGCCCTTGTATCTCATCTCTAAATGGTATCATGTCATCTAGTGAGCGTGGGAATGCCTCACCACTGCTCACACATCAGCGCTAGTCAGCACAAAGGAAGACATGGTGAGGGACAGGCAGACAAACCAAAGTCAAAATAAACCACCTCCCAGACAGCACTTTGCAAAGCAGTGTTGATCTGTAGAAGGACTGTTGTGGGTCGCTGTTTATCATGGTGCCTCTAGACTGTGTTGTTTTGCTGCTTTTTCATTTTTCACAAAGCTGAACTGGTGGAATAATACGCCAATAACACATACCATATAATATACAACCACATAATGTGCCAAGGTCACATACGCTTAGTTTGCAGGAACACACGTACAGATGAGACATGCCTAAAGGCTCATTAGCTTTAGATAAAAGTACTGCATGCCAAAATAAAAATGCTTCATTTGATGTCAGCATTGACTCCCTAAACTATAAGAAAAAAATGTGATGTGTGTAAGCCAGCAGTGCCCAGGAGCAGTTCTGGATTGCAGCCAGACAGGCTTCTATCAGTCTGAGAGCAGTCAAAGAGAATTTTCTGTGATAGCTACCTGCTCTGACCTCCTCTGTCCCTGACTGGGGCCAAACACCAGGAGCTTCTGTGGAGACAGACTTCAAGTCAATACTGGCAATTTGTTGTTGTTTTTGTTGTTGTCTTTTCCTGTCGTTTTTTTCCAGTGGAGATTCTCAAAAGGCATTGATTAATTCCCCACTTGGGACATCAAAGAGGTGGTCAAAGTGATAAATGTGTGTGTGTGTGTGTGTGTGTGTGTGTGTGTGTGTGTGTGTGTGTGAATGCGCGTATGCCCATGTGGGTCTCACAATCTCACACACCGAATGTTCTAACAGCCTGTGAGGTAAATGATTAAGTGCCAAGTTCAAAAGCCTGACCTGCCAATGTCCCCATGGAAACCTTTGCTGTCACGAATATCCCATGAATATTCATTCCCATCATCAGCTCTCCTTTCTTCTCCTTTGATGGGGCCGGACCGAGGCTGCCGCGTTCCGCCTGCTGTTCTTGTAGGTAAAGGTAAAGAAGAACCATATGCCATAAAGGTCGAGTCAGGCAGGGGATTCTTTCAAAGTCAGAAGTGAAGTGAAATCTTTGACGCCACCTCACTTCTGATGCTGCATGTGCACCAGGTGGGAGGGGGTATTTGCTCTGAAATATCAAATCCAGGAAACATCCCATATGCTGATAGATGTTGTTTTTTTTTAGTTCTTTCCTTATTTCATCTCTCAGAGTGGTATGTATATATTTCCAGATTCTCTATAGCATATAGTGAAGAACAGTACAGGAAATATGCTTTGGAAGGGTTACTCTTAGATCTTTGTTGTCTGCCTTCAAAGCTAGGCTATCTTGTTAGTTATTACCATGCTGCCACGTCAGCCTGGAGACCCTCTTATGGCAAATGTGAAGCCTCTCCATGCTTTTTTACCCTGACATGTCAACTCCTCTCTCTTTCTCTCTCTCCTCTCTCTCTCTCTCTCTCTCTCTCTCACACACACACACACACACACTCGCACACACTGCTGTCTCTCATTGACCGAGAGCTCAACCTCACGCCGTGTCTGAAAAACCTAAAAGCTTGAAGGTCAGTTTGGATTATTGCACCCTGGGGTATGGAATGTTGCTAGGTAACTGATTCTGTAGTGTGTGTTGATAAGGGTGTGTGTGCAGGTGGGGGGGATTTTGAATGTGTGTGTGTGTGTGTGTGTGTGTGTGTGTAGGGGAGGGGGGATGTAACAGAGAGCCAGCAGCACTTTAACACCATTACTACCTCAAGGTCACGCTCCCCAGTCTCTCATGCCGGTGGCCGCAGCAAGCATGAAAGCCACCAGAAAACCTGGTCGTCTGAATCTCCATAGGGATGCGGGCCAGTATATTTTAACAGATGTCCCCATCAGCACACACACACACACACACACACACACACACACCTTCCCTTGACTGTCAGGAAAGTGATAGAGCGTTCCAATGTCTGGAGAGCATTCCGACCTCAACACCTGTGCTCACTGACCTGCAACAGAGGATTAGAACTGACCTTAGCCAAAAATAAAAGAGTCATTTTACATCAGAATTCATAATCAGAGCAGCTCTCACAACTAATATGAAGAATATGAAAGAGCATGCAATCAGATTTTTGGCTCATTGAAAACAGCAAAACTTTTTAAATCTTTACTTTGAATATGGATATAGTTGGTTACTATTTTGAAAAGGTTCTGGTGACCAACATGACTAATGCTCAGCCATGAGGCAGGTATGTCAGGAGTCAGACTCTTCTTACTAGAGTCAGACATTTAGCCCTTCTCAAGGGGACAAACTCCATCAGGTGCTGTTTTGGATCCAGTAGTTTCAGTTCCATTACCATCTAGATCACTTTCAGCTCTGCCTGATCACCTCGCTGTGCATGTGGCTTTGAAGCTGACACAGAGACCAGACATTTGTCAATTTGCCTTAACATATCAAATCTCTTCTCCTCTGTATTGGAGTGTTTGTTGTGTGTGTGTGTGTGTGTGTGGTGTGTGTGTGTGTGTGTGTGTGTGTGTGTGTGTGTGTTTGTGCCTGCATGTTTTCTTATGTGCACGTGTCATACATCTTCACAGCCATACACAGAGTATACTGTAGCAGGGATATATTGAATAGCTTGGGCTTGCTGTCATCAGTGGAGCTTGTTACACCTGGGGGATGGCTAGGATAAATCCCAGGTCCTGAGGAGGGTGACAGGCAGTCTGTTAGCTAACCTTGAGCTCTGGACACCAGACGAAACCAGCCGAGGAGGAGTGACACAGGTTGATAAGGACAGACAGGCAGCCAAGTGCCACAAATTACCTTTTTTTTGTGCACTTGATGTCTCAGCTCATTAAACTGCACAAACTTTATGATGAATGTCTCTTCCATGATGAGACGTTTGTCATGGAAGTGAACAAAGAACAGGAGAACAAGGTGCTGATTTGTTTAACAGCAGGAGGTGTGGTTCTATCTGCTTAATACAGAATGGGGGAAATCTGCCGGTCTTAAAAAGGCACGTCAGGGTCCTGTTTCAGAAGCTCTATGACTTCCACCAAACAAACTGTAGATGGCATGTGTACCAGAAGTGTCATGGATCTGGGTGAAGTTAGGGCCATTTCATGGGTCCTGCCGTGACACAAGGTCTTCACAGAGCTAGAGTGTGTCATCATCAAGGCCCAAAGATTCTTGCAGTGACCCTGGTGGTAGGCATACATACATACGCTTATAGAGATGCTCAGAGTGTTGCTGGATTGTGACTGTTAGGGGCTGTATGAATAAAGAAAAAAAGAAAGAAAGTGGTTTCCATATTTGTTATGAAAAGAGACACCAATAAAGAGAAGTATTTCAATTTAGACTGACATGTCTACACTAAAAACAGTGGATCAAAGACACTTTAGAAACATTGATGTTTGACACTAACGATACATGCTGTGAATGTAATAAAGGATCCATGTTATCATTCGATACAGCATCATACACTGCAGTAAAGCACCACGTAAGTGAAAGGCTGGGTGAGATCTGTGAGATGTGCTTAACAGAACATACATGACATAAAGCCTTTATCATTTACAGGGAATTTATAAATGTTTATCTCTCCATGCTGACAGAATAAACAAACGCTGTCAAGTGAATAGAACAGTTGACTGTTATTTATGTCTCAGACAAAAAAGGAGATGCACCATTTTTTCTGGCCCTGTTAATAGACTAGAATGTAGAAGAGTAACTTTCCCTTCTCTGTGGTGTCCCTTGTTATCAATTATCCGTATGGTCAACCAAACAAATATCAGGCATCTCAAGTGTCAGTCACTATTATATTATTTACTATTTGTATTTATAGTCTTTTTTGAAATAGCAGTGTGCTTTTTAATAGCCCGTCATGAACTGGTAATATGCATATTTCTGCAATGTATTTTTAACTTTAATGTCAAAGGCTCATTTCAAGTTGCTGTAAATATCGTCTTTCATCTTTTGATGAACACACTGGTTAATGAGCAACGTCAGATTCCAGGAATAAACAACTGAATCTGAAATTCTGAAATCAACAACTGTGACCATGTTCAACTGCTTTTTCCTCTTTAGGCCTTTCTTTTACATCATCAAGTTAGTTGCTATTCCATCCCCATCATGCATTTGTACTTGGACTTCTCCCCTCCAGAATTGGCTGCTCCTCCAAAGAGCACCCCTCCACACAGACAGACAGGCACGCACACACACACACACACACACACTCACACACACACACAGACACACGCACACACACACACACACACACAGACACACGCACACACACACACACACACAGTATGCTGTAATTAACACCAGTTTTGCCCCTGCATGACTGCCTGCTGAGGTGCTCATATCCCAAGTAATTGGGAGGAAAGCTCCAGACCCAGCAATGATCAAACTCAGCAGCAGAGTCTTTTTCAGCTTACTGGAGGCTGGTGTGGGGTGGCTAGGTCTGAAACACCAAAGCCTTCTGCTATTGCACCGTGGAGCATGAAGTCAAACAGTGCTCATGTCTCACCAGCAATCAGAATCGACTCCCAATCAACTGCTAATTTTAAAGTTATAGCACAGTAAGAGCATGTTGATTGTAGACTCTCAGGACGTTGATTGGAACGTAATTTTCAAGGCCTGTGCGTCACATGTTTGGGTCAAAAGCTGACATTAGGCCCAAAGCCCTTAATTAATCAGCATGTACTTTTCATGTGTAATTCTGATGTGTTCGAGAGCAGATGAATAAAGACAGAGTTTAAAGCTTTTGTCTTGAATGCAGGCACACAGAATGCTATATATCTTCCATTGACTTGTTCTGTGTTTAACACAGTATTGAACACGCTTACTGGTTTGCATGCTATTTATCAGAAATCTGGGTATCTGGGTAGGTGTTATTGACCCAAATGTTTGATTGCTGATGTTTTCTTTACATTCTATTGCTATGTAGGTATATTGGGGTGTTTAGAACGAAAAAGAAAATCAGGAAGCACCTTTTTAACCTTTTTCTTTTTTTGCCTCTGATAGGACAAGTGTGGTATAGACGCTGCACCAAAGCTCCTGCCCTATCACATCTTTAAGCATACTGTCACCTCTATTTCAGTTGAGTAGTTGCAAACACTTGCCCTTGGTTTGCCGGGTCCGGGACTAAAGGTTGAGATGAATAGAAAGATCCTTCCTCTGTTCAACTATGGGTGGGGACCCTAGAACAGGAGCACCCATGCTGATCGTGCTATGATACACACACACACACACACACACACACACACACACACACACTCACACTGTCATACTGTGCATTTATATGGGCCTTCTGGATGTCAACTAATGTGATTAAAGAGGACTAATTTATTTACCTTTGACAAGACAGGACGTGATATGGAGATAAACAACCTGAAGGTAAAACTATTAGATGGCACCACAGCTGGAAAAGGCAGATTTCCGTTTTTACCCTCTTCAGGTGGGAAGATCCATGCCTCCAATAGATCAAGTACCATTGTGATGTCATGCCAGACACTAGCAAGGTCTCACTGTTCCATCAGTCAAAAGTGATTCTTCTTCCTTTTCTTCTACTTCCTCTTTTTATTATTATTATTATGGGGGGGGGGGGGGGGGTGAAAGGAGTGAGGCCAGGAAATTTATTATAACATTTTCTCTGAAGTAAGTCAACAAAATATTTGAACCCAATGCCTCGCCATCATTTCAAAGAAGGGCACCCCACTCTGGACCAAGACTACACTGAAAATCACGAACGCTGAGACTCAGTATTGGACTTGCACTTCGCAACAAGTGAAATGACTCACTAAAGATAACATAATTAGATGTACTGTAATATATTGTGGTCAACAATGTTCTGTATCAAGATGGCATTAAGCTTTAATACTTAGTTAATAATTTACTGCATTGATTCCAATCGGAGCATACTCTGCTTCCAGTTAAGTGTTGGATGAGGTGTATATTAAGTAATTACTGTGGTAGTAAGGATGGCCTCTATTTTGAGATAAAGACTTGCCCTTCGCTAGTCCTTTGTTTACTTACAGATGTCTGGCTTCTGCTTTGTAGTATACCTTCTGCTATTCAGTAAAGTGCCTTGCAGAATGGTAAAAAAACACAAACACACACACTAACACACACACACACACACACGCACATACACACACTCAAGGCAAATATTTACTTCAGGCCAGTAGATGAATATGTTAGCACTGACTTTCACTCCAGAATCCCACTGATCTCTGTTCCTTTCCCCAGTTGCGCTGAGTGGAGTGTGTCCTGCATGAGGACTGAGCTTGGGCTGGACGTGCTCTGTGAGACTTATGTTTCAGTGCGTCAGCGTGGCGGAGTATGAAGAAAGTGGAGTGCCTGAAAGGGCACTGCCACTCAAGAGGGTCCAGAGGGGACGCAACAGAAAGCCCCGCTCAGAAATGTCACTTCAGCGGACAGGGGAAAGGGAGAAATCTGACTGTGCTGCTCTCGAGGTGCACTTCAGCCACTGTATGACACAACGAGGAAGAAAAAAGACACAATGTATCATTGTAATGTATGTGTGTGTGTGTGTGTGAGTGTGTGTCTGCCTGTGTGTGTGTGTGTGTGTGTGTGTGTGTGTGTGTGTATCTCCACACCAACTAAATTGGCCTCCTCTGTCATTCTTACTTTGTCTCTCATGTTTACCCCATGATTGCTGTTTGCTTTCTTAGCCAGAGACATTGTACCCACTGTCTCAGTGTTTGTTTGTATGTATACACTGTGTGGGAGGACTGTGTGTGTGTGTGTTATGTGTGATGGGATATGAGGGTTATTGCAGCCTCTTCAGGCTTCAAGTGAGCGGAGGTCAGAAGGCCTTGCCCTAAAACTCTCTTTCTTTTTCTGTCTCTCTCTCTTTGTGTCTCTCTCACATATACAGACACACACACACACACACACACACACACACACACACACACACACACACAAAACACTCTCTATCCCTCAGAGGATGAGCAAATATCTCTGTCTCCACAGCACTTCAGGAGAGGATGAAGGATTTACCCCCACTCCAACCACCACCACTATGTCCTCTCTCACCATAACCTCTCCTCCACCCCACCCCCTCTATCCCATCCCATTCCTTCTCTGCCCTCTCTGCCTCTCCTCCACCACTGCTTTCTCAGAGCTCTGCGGAAAAGCACTGATTAATTGAGACAGAACCAACTGACCGCAAGTCATTAAGCTGCCACTGGGCCGAGTACGAGTCACTTCTCATTTGGGCTGGGTCCGGGGCGCTGGCGCCGGCTCCACTGCGGCCTCATCATCCCCTCTCTCTCTCTCTCTCTCTCTCTCTTTCTCTCTCCCTCCCCCTCTCTCACTCTCTCCAAGCCCCCTGGCAGCTGTGGCCAGCTGCCCTGCCCATCACACGCTGCTCACTCACTTGCGCGCGCTGCCCCCCAGAAGACCAGAATCTCTTACACAGGAGGATCCTCTTCAATCACATCATACATACACACTTACATACATACAGATATTCACATGCATTCACATGAACACACAGACAAAATGTACACATGCATACACACAGAGACACACACACAGGCCCCCGAGGAGACAAGCATCTCCTACACAGGGGGATCTTCATCAACTACATCATGGATATGTTTATGTTTACATAGGCCTACTTAGATACTCACATACGCATCAACATAAACACATGCTGTACATCACAGACACATATGTACACTTCAAATACATTTTAGATTATGCACAACAGTGTTCACATACACACACACACACATGCACACTCAGAGACACACATTAAGTACAGAAACCTTACATAACATTAATTCAGGACACATCTTTTCTATTACCAAAACTTTTCAAAGATGAAGAAGTTCAGTTCAGTAGAAATAGTTCTGTGTCTCTTGGCAAGTTTTTTATTTTGAATGTTATTCCTATGAGATGACTGTATAGATGAGAAGTGACTCAGTGTGGTACAAACAAATGGATCCAGCCAGCTATATACAAACCCCCCTGTGGAAGGTAACATGTTTTCACGCTGTGGTTGAGATTTACCCAGATATCTTTATTAGAACATACATGCATGGAGACAGAAGTAGTGACAGGGCCAAGTCTGCCTCTGGCGAAGAAGACTGGGGTTTGTGTGTATGTGTGTGTGTGTGTGTGTGTGTGTGTGTGTGTGTGTGAGTGGATGTGTGTATGTATGTGTGTGAGTGTGTGTGTGTGTGCTATTATTGCTTCTGGGAAGGAAACTCTGATGCGGTAGAAAGAGAGGGGAAAGATAAGATGCATTTATGAGAAAATAAGTCCACAGCAAAATATGAAGATGGGGAAGGAAAAATATATATATATCATCTAATCCAGCGAGGCATCTCTGTCCTCAACTGCAGGAATGCTTGGAGTTGGAGTTCAGATACTGTCATCTGTGGTCAGGTTACTTCTAAAACACCTTGTGAAGTGTCCCACCATCTCCTTGTGAATGCTTTGGCAGCACTATCTCTTTGACTACACACTCAAATGGGTGACTTCATTTTGATATCAAGAGGGCTGTTTATAGGCCAAAATCTTGCTGAGGATCGGCAAGGCGGTGAGTTTTGCCGTCTCAGCTTTGTGACGGAGAGAAGCCCGTTAATTGGTCCAGGGTGTTGTCTGACACCACACAGATACTTTCCCCGACCAGCGCTGTTTGTGCGCTGGAACGCCGTGCTGCAAAGTCAGCTGAAATCCAGCAGCGTATGAAGATAAAGGAGATCCTTAACCGGCTCCATAACTGGACTCCCATCCCGCCTCTCCTCACTATTTTACCCACCGTTGTCATGACAGTCTACTCCACTTTACCTCTGTAGGGCAGGAAAAACCAGCTCAGCAAAGATCCTCATGCAAGATAAAAACTTGTCCCAAGGTTGGAGACCAAAAGGGGATCCTGTCGACATTGACAATAAAAGGCTGAGGGCATGGGCTGTGTCTTATTTACTAGTGGCAATGCTAATCCCTATTAACCTCTGGGAGGGTGAGGTGGGACTGAGGACTTAAAGCCCCCAGAAGGGAGTAGAGTGTATAACACACAGTCCATTTCCTCCATTCAAACAACACTCAGTCATCCAATTTAAGGTCGTCTTGAAGCAATGAGCTGGAAGAGGTGCGTGCATGTCTCTCTGTCTGTCTGAGAGAGTGTGCGTGTATGTGTGTGTGTGTGTGCGCGTGTGCATGTGTGTGTACGCGCGAGTGTGTGTGTGTGTGTGTCTGCAGCAGGTATTGTGTTTCTCTGCGCTACACACACATGGCAGGAATCACACGCGCACAAACCTGTTTATTTTCACAGCTGTCATTTCCACTGTTGCATTTTTGTTCCACTTTATCTTGTCATGCCCTGTCACTGTCAATCCTCTCCTCCCCGGCCTTATTCCCTCACGCAGATTAGGAGGGGGGAAATTAAAGCACGAATGGAAGGCACACGACTCACCCACTCAGTCACACACTTGCCTTTTTACTTCACCCCTCGGAGTCGGCCTCCCTCTCTCACCACATCTATAACCGATGGCAGAGGCCCATGGCAGAAAAGTAATTATGTTTCTGTGAGGATCAAGTGCATTTCACCGGCCAGTGAATTCTCTGCACTTAAACCCATGATGGCCTTTCATATTTTATTAAGCTGAAGCCAAACGAGACTGGCCACACTGCAAGTAGAAGACTGATGTGCTGTTTGCTTGAGCAGGGACGAAAAATGAATAGCAGCCTCAATGTTATTTATTTATTTATTTATTTATTTAACCATTCGTGATGGAATAAAATATGTGAGGGAAAAAAAATGCCTCGTCTTTCCTCACCGCTAGAAAAGAAACTTGCAATTAAAGCAGACATTCATTTGGCTTCCTTAATTGGGTGTTAGTTCCAGGCGATTTGAAACAGTCCAGCTTAGGAGGGGGGCCGACAGACAGCCAGTCAGGCAGCCACTGGAGCGCTGGTACAGTAGTGCGTCCTTTGCACATATACACACACACACACACACACCCACGCCTCGTCTGCGGCTCACGTGCCACTCAAACTACTACTTATCACGCCAGCCTGCATACCAAGCTCATCTCCTCCCCTCTCGAAAAACAGGCTCGCTGGCAACCATAACCCCCCCCACTTATAATAATCTCTCTCTCTCTTTCTGCATAGGAGATTCATTGTCTTGTCAGAATTTTAGAATTCTCTAGTTGGAGGCAGCGTAACAGGACAGCAGGAAGATATATTGAGTGAATGGGAAGCATTAGATTGCAATGTAGTAAACATCATGACACAACTGGGCTTTTGGTCATCTGGCCAAAATACGAAGATGCGTACTGGACTGGCCACGGGCTAGATAGGCCCTATGCTCTGCTTCACCGTGGGCTGGTGCGGTACGGGCCGAGAGCCCAGCTGTCCCAGATGAGCAACTGTGTTTCAGAGAAGACAGATGTTCTATTCACCAAACCTGGACCAACAGCTGTCGAGTTGGACCTCACTGTTTGTGCCTGTAATCTAATTTCCGATGCTGGATGGGGAAAGACATTTTTGGTATGTAATGGTAGACCCAAAGTAGGTTACGCCTGACATTGTCAGACCATGAACATCCTGCACACCCGGAATTACTTGGGGGAATTTTGGCCAAAACTCATCACTGACAGGAAATAAACAACAAATAAACTTTGATTAAGATCCCAACATACTATTACAACAGTGCTTCAAATGCAAAGATTGGTGTTATGATTACTATATATAGATCACTGGTACACAGCCTCTATATTTTATCCAAGCCAGATCAAGAAAAATTGTTGTTTTGTTTGTTTGTTTGTTTTTTTTATAAAAAACATGCTTTTGATGTTCTGCTGTAGTTGGAGGCTGAGATATAATTGCGCAGGTTGGAGTCTGGGTGTGCTGTCTGAGTATACCCATTCACAAGAGTCTGTGTCGAGTTCAAACAGAATACGATCTCACCTAAGCCAACAGCACAATATATGAGAACACAGAGGAGCAGAGCGAGAAACAAATTGCCCAACTTCAAAACTTCACATTCCAGCAAGCAAAAAAAACGAATCAGAAGCAGCATTTGAATCCAGGCTGGCTGAAGAGTTAGCTCAAAGCAAAACAGGAAAGCCCCATTCCCTTAGAGTTTCTCAAAGACTTCAAGGTTTAGGCGCTGAGTCTCCTTTAACAAGAGAAGGCAACTTTCTTCGAAGGCACAAGTGTAATAGGAAATACCGGGTATCAGATGGTTGGCCAGCTGTGATTAAAACGTCTCTTCCATCAGAGAACCTGTAATGGGAATTCCACAAGTAATTTTCGGGCTTCAACACACAGGATGTCACTTTCCAAATATTCGTCGGCTCTCTATAATTTAAAACAACTGCTTTCCTAATGCTGCATCAGTGCACCATATTTACTGACTGTAAAAAGGGACCAAACAGAGATGTTGCCTCTGTGCTGTGCGTGCTCACATGTGATTTGTCACAATATGGGTTCAAATTGACAGATTCAGATCCACTATTCATCTTTTAAAATGGGGTCCGGCTGTCACAGCAAGTATGTCAGTGGTCTCACACTTGAACATAGTCACACAATATAACATGGAATATTCCACTGGTTGAATTCATTTGAGAGACATACATGGAGGAACTGATTCTTGTTTCTGTCACACTGGGTCCCCTCCACCATTACTATCTACAAGGAAGGAACATGCCTTGTCACTATGTCTGACACCTAAATCCAGACAGACAGCTAGGCAGTTAGACAGATAATGCTGTCGTCTGTTTTTCGAAAGCCCTCATGATACACGAGACAGCAGTGTCTCCACAATCTGTACTGACCATCAAGAGACGCTGATCTGGCAAAGACAGTACTTTAATGCCAGCTTGCATGTCAGACGCTGGTTGTGGTGGCTGATTGCGTGTGTGTGATAAGCCATTGAAGTGTGTTAGGCAGAGAGAGGGAACTTTCCTGAGTTGAGTGTGTGTGTGTATGCATTCTCCCTGAATCCCTAATGGGTAGAAAATAAATGCATTAGGACAAAGGGTAGACAGTTTTTACAGGCAGCAAAGTGTCTGTGATGTGGGAGTGTTTCCTGTAAAGGTCATCTTCACTAATGTCATACCTGATAGTTTCAGCAGAGGGAGGCTTTGACATTCTACTTTCTTTAGCAATTAGTGAGTGGACACAGCAGGATCCTCTTTAACATGAACAGTATATGCCACATACATGTGAAATTATATGTTGGAATTTGTGACAAGATGTACTGTGCCTTAGATGAGAGACCAGATACAGTATTGATATGCATGGCATAAATACTAGTCCGACAGCCCCTTTAACTTTGAACCGTGAATGTATATTCTCGCACAGTACTTCGATGTCACAGTGCATATGCTAAAGCTTTGTTCAGCTTTTGAATTGCACTGGATGCCATACCCTTTTGCACTTCAGCAAACACCTGCAGAGAAACAGGTTGAGGTAGCCTGCTCACAGGATTACACTCACATACACACACACAAATTCATGTATTTTGTCTAGTGCTGTCAATGTTAACGCGTTAACACATGTGATTAATGTAAAACAATAAATTAATCATGCAGACACATACGTTACACAACGCCCCCAGTGCCATCCTCCTTTACACACACAGCAAGGGCTGTGATTGGTTGAGTTTGTCCACTCGCTTTGGTTTGTTTGCCAGTGTTTCAGCAACCCACTGTAGGTATTTTTAGCAAAATGCTAGTCCACTGTATAGACTTTGTAAATAATTTAAGACATTGCTTTGAATTCAGTGGCAGGATTTCCCGATTGTACTGTGCCTTTCTTTCAATAATATTTTAAAATCAACGCTTGTTAACAGAACATAAACTGACTGTATGTATGATAAACATGATAATATAGTTTTCAACAACAACAAATATGCAGTCTCTCTTTTAACAGTACTGTTAAAAAGTGAAAGCATGACAAAGGAATTTGCTGGACTCGACTGTGTGGTCGATGGGTAGATAGTTCCACTCAAAGCAATTTGGTGAATTGTGCTACGCAAATGTAGACACGCTCAACGCAGAACCATAACAGGAAAACGATGACGTCAAGGCAATGAGTGCCCTTTGCATTGAGTCAATGCAGAACCATTAATCATCCAGAGAGCTCTGTCTGGGGATGAAAGAGTCTCTCTTTGACATAAATACAAACAGCAGAATGACAGTTGTAGAGGCTTCACGATGGCATTTTTAAAAGAGCTGATGGGCATGCTGAATGAAACTACAAGGAAAAGGCCAAACCATGGTAGATTTGAAGCAACGGGGAGTGTGCAGAACTTGGGCGCCTGGGATGCGAGTGTGTGTGTGAGTGGTTGGGGGGGTATTAAAAAATCATGTGGTCGGTCACCCGTGTCAGAAACAACCTGTGGCAACTACACTCTTTCATGTTGGGTGTGTAGGAAACTGAGGAGCTACCACTTTGCTGAAGCCTGTGCTAACCAGGGACATGTGTGACATTCTTTCTTCACAAAATAATACAAGAGAATTTAAATGTGTGACTAATTGTGATTAATCATAATTAATCAGATTTATGTTTTTAATCAACTGACAGCACTAATTTTGTCAAAGTTGGATTGACTTCCTCTGAAGTCCCATGTTGTCCTGTCATGAAAGCAAAAAGCTTCACTTTGACTGAAGGAGTTATGATGATTGGCTCCAGGTCGCAGACTTAACACGAGGTCAGAATACTTAGTACACCCTACAGTTACATAGAGTCACATGAGATGGGCGGTTGGGTGGGGTGGGAGCAGGCTTGGGAACAGTTTCTCCCGAGGTCCATGGCCTCAGGAGATGCCTGGTTTCTGCTTTGCTGACACCACCACCACCATTGGGCTTTTGAGAGCTAAGCATAGCATTCCACAGGACTGGTACATTTAGCTCACTGGGCAAGAAATTATGGATGAGTTCAGTGAGCCTGAGGGTAACTGTTCCAGACACATGGCTGCAGTATTAATGTGCAGATAGGGGAAAAAAATTATGGCCGCCATCGCAGCCCCAGCTGAGCGAGCCGACGGACCCTCCTCCTCCAGTGGGGATTAAAAAGAAGGACAAACTGTACTGAAAAACTTTGGCTGCCGCACGAGCGCAGGGTATTCAGAGATGGCATAGCTTCTGGAGGAGTTGCTTGTTGGTTAGTTGTTCGGAGCGCTCTCTATGCCGCTGTTTTGAGTGACTGCTGTCACTAGCCTGGCCATGTTTTTTTTAATTTTTTTTCGCTTTGGAAATGGATTAGCTGTGGGCCAGTGGCTATCTGGGTCTCACACTGAAATAGAGACAAGCTGTCCTCCCCTGGCTTGTTGCTCTCATTCATGGGAATGAGCATTTCTGAAACCTTCCAAAACTGTCCTCATAGAGTAGCCTTCTGCACATCTCTCTGACACACACACACCCAGACTGAGATTAGTGCCAATCACAAGCCTTTTGTGAGAAAAATGCTTACTGTGAAGAAATCAGAACATCCATAACCCATGAATTTGGACAAAACTTTCCATTGCTCAAAACACATCTACTGATGCAAACGTTATAAGCTTTCAAACAATTGCATATGTACTAGGTGGACTGATAGCATGAACATGGCCTTGGTGAAATAGAGAGGGTGGGGGTGGGGTTATTGCTCATTAATCAGCCTAATTAGACATTAGAATAACCCAGACACTCTTGCACTCAACCTCTTAATTAGAACCACCACTCACCTTCTCCCCCTCCACCTCTCCCATTAGAGCCCACACTGTAATCAACAGATGTGTTTATTTATCACTGATAGAGCTTTTCTTTTAATGGCCCAATTTAAATGGTGATTACAAAGCATCCACATCGTGCTGGGCAAGGCTCTCTTGGGAGAGACGGCGTAGCAATCCCCATCATCGACTTCAGAGAGTTCTCAACTCTTTACGACTGTGTTGACAAACTATTAATGCTTGACCGTCGTGAATAAAGAAAAAAATAAAAAATTGCTCCCACTGAACCGCCAAGAAAATCAACCTGAGGAGACGGACAACAACAACAACAACAAAAAAACGAACAAAACATTCTGCAGTTGGCTTTTATTGCTTATATAAAATCTACCAGTGCTGCAGTGGGATTGGGTGCTCCAGGGGACGTTGTCTCTTAGACTGACCTGTGTGTGACTCTTGTGTCCAGTGTTATTGGCGAGAATATTACGGTTTGGTGCTCGACTGCTGAGGTTTTAGCCTTGCTTTTTGTTGCACTTCAAACATTACTGGCCATACAACTCAGCCACTTAGACAGGAAGGGAGAGGAATATAAAGTGGAAGTCTAATCATTCGATGGAAGACTGTATAGGAAAAGGAATATATTAGCCTGGTCATAAAGCCAGACCCTCGTTCTACACTTTCGTTTAGTGCAGAGGGTCTGGACATTCGGTAGTGAGATTCGATTGCTTGCTTGAGGTGTTTAAGTAAAATTAGATCAGGCTCTGACTGTTAGCTTGCCTTGACTGATAGGATTCTTGCTCTGCATTCACAATGCCTCCCCCTGTTCGCTGATTGGACAGGTTAAAATGCCTCCTGAGACTAGCACTGTAGGGTGATGATAATCAAGTAGAAGTGCTGGGAAGGCAAGGCCAGCCTAAATCATCTGGTTAGCAAGCTCTAAATCAGATGGAAGACTGTAATGTAAAGACAGGTTTTGAGGGTGATACCAGGTCTGCCTGTAGGTTGTGACTGTGTTCTCTCTCTCTGCTTCTGAATCTTTGTTCCAGTCTAGCTCTAAAGGTCCAATCAACTCCTCTGACCATGTCTGTGACTCATGGATCTGTCTGGGAAATGCATGCTATACTTGGTTTGAGTGCTGTACTGTTCGATATTAATAACTCTGCTCCATTTGAAAATAGTCTTGCATGTTGACGTTGAGAGTTGGCAAGTACATACTCCCCACACACATTTCCAAACCATGCAAAATGACATCACAGCACGGCACTCTGGCAATGCAAGGGTTTGGTGACCGCAGTGCATACTGTAAAAGGAGCTCTGCCTGGTTAATTCACTTATCTCAAACACACACACACACACAGCACAGCACAGAGCACACTTTGAACAATCAGGCCCTTTAGATCTCCGACGCTGACTGACATTACCTCTGTGCTGAGGGCTGCAGGACATCAAAGAGGGCGGCATGTCAGTCAGACTCTGTTGTTTTATCTGCACTGAATTCATCACTGCGTGACCCCATGGGTGGACACCTGCAGAGTGAACCCCCAGCCTGGGAGGCACAGAGAGAACAGCTCCCATAACATCACACACACATCAACTGATAGTCTCTCAGCTGTGTTGAGAAATTACACAATGATGGTGTATCAAATTGTTATATTTACACTGATACATACAGTAGCTAAATTTTGGAACTTTACTTGCTCACCCCTAAGAGCATACATGTTATCATCCATCCACGTGAGTCTTTACCAGGGTCATATTCTCACTGGTGGTATTGAATAGGCAGAAGTGTGCTCGCAGTGTGGCGAAAAAAAAATCATCATATTAATTTATACTATTAGTTGTAGAGCACTCATCAAGGCCCTTTATCTGAACCAGGCTGGCTACATGCTTTTCATTGCCTTTCAACGCTCACGATATACAGCAGGTCTGTTGATCATGATCATGTTCCTTTTCTATGGTAACATCTTAACAAGCTCCGAGACACCCATACAAAAAGTGTGTTTTATGGTCTCACAACTGCCATGTACTATTTACAGAGAATCCGTGCAAACGTTTCAGGTGACCCCATCGTCAGTGCAAAGCAAGCATAGAAATTCACAGAGTGACGTCAAAGTCTGGGTTGGTGGCAAATTCAAATCGGGCCAATCGGGACACGTATTCAATAACAAACAACGGCATTGATAACCACCAGTTCAAATCATGACAATAAGTGTATAAAGTGGAAACATCATGTTTGATTATCCAAATGATTAACAAATGTGTTACATTGCATTTGACTGTCCATTGCTACAAAAAAAGAGTCAAGTCCAAATCCTCATTAAGTCCATCGGGAGGCTGCATATTAAAAAATCCATCTCGCTTCACATTGTAATAGTTTAGTCTCCATGTCACGGTTTCTGTGGCTGGGAACTACACAATCAATGCCCACACACAGTTGTCCTATACTGTGTGCAGCTGTAGAAAAATGTCTGGCAACCGGTGACTTTGGGTCATTCCTGAAGATGGCGCTCCTGTGTTCGTTGATCCGGACACTCAGTTGACTATTAGTCCTGCCTATGTACTGTCATCCACAAGGGCATATTAGTAAAATTAACTGTCAATAATAATAAGTTACAAATGAAGAACTGCATGAAATAAACTTGTTGATGGTGTATTGTTTCCCAGCTACATTGCTTTTAAATTCGCTGGTTCTCTTCATACCTGTGGTGGTATAGGAAGTACAGTTATGGCATCATCCAACCTTTCTCTTGGTCTTTTAGAATGATCAAATGTAACGGCATGAACCAGAATGGCCCTGATGTTTCTGGCCCTGATTGATCCGGTGGCTAAGAGAGGTGTAAGTGGGTACAGAATATCACAGGGTGTTCTCTCTTTTCCTTCATGACTCCAGTCTCAGTATGTGCCAGATTTATCTTGACCAGTGTTTACCTGAGCCAGTGTTTCTCTACGTAGTGTAGACCCTGTCCAGAAATTGTCTGTACATTCCACAGCACAGCTCCAGAATGTAAATATGATTCAATTTGAAATAAATTCAAAGCCAATTTTGTTTGAGACCATTAATCACAGCAACTAATGACTAACACATTTGGAGAGCTGTGAGCAAATGATATGTGAATGTTATCTGTATGTTCAGAACCCTGAGAGCAATTTAACAGAGACAAATATGATTTTCCATGTACTAGCGTGACCCAACATTAGGTGTGCTGAACGTTTTGGCTTCAGCCACCTTAGACAGATCTAATGATGTCCACATGGGACTATACTGGACGGAAGCATAGACAAAAAGTTTGCGAAAGAAAAGGCATTTAGGCAAAGGAATCTCAGAGTGGTTTCACGTTCACTATAAGCTCAGACGGCAGCTCTGACTTTTCTTGGCAGTACTACACACTGTCTCTGAATCTTTTAGTGGTGTGGAGTATCGGATCACATCGGCTTACTTTCACCCCTGGTCTTAACTATGTGCTCTGTAGATACTCAGGTAATCATTGTTTAACTTTTTGAGACAATAATATTTACAGTCCCAGTTCACATAAGTTCCTTAACTTACAGGTCAAGGATGTATTTGTGACTACAGATTGGACAAAAGCTTGTCAGCAATTGAAAGAAAAAACTTTATGCACCCATTTATTTGCAAGATATCATACTGGACACATGCAGTGTACTATACTGATAGCATGTAACTGAATACTTATAAATGCATCTGACGAGCACTCAAAGAGCTTTACAGCATATGCCTCACTCCACCCATTCACATACATGCATTCACACACTGGTGGCAGAGGCTGCCATGCAAAGTGCCAACCTCCTTCATTATTCTCCTTCAATAATACTTAGAAAAATGGTCTATTCATAGGAGCAAAACCCACAACTACAAGTGTCTAATGGTGTCCAAATAAGTCCTAATTACGTTTTTTTTGATTGAGAACTGTTCCTGTTGTACTACCACCTTATAAGCCCCTTACTGAGCAAAGCATGTTGAGATCATATTCTAAATTAATATTATTAATATTAAATATTAAATTCATATACAACAACTGGCTTACATACTATTATTAAGCAGTAATTAGGAGTTTATATTGGTGGAATTCTAGTTAATGATTTACTATGGGTAGAATAAGCTCTTGTAGAATAATGTATTAGTAAGTGACTTGTAATAATGCATGGCTCGTATGTTATTAATCTGCATGGTAATAAGACGGTTATAGATAGTTAATGGTGAATATGTGTACCCTAATCTAAAGTGTTACCAAAAATCCATATAGCTGGTTGCAAAAGTAGGTGAACTTTTGGGATTAGTCCTCCTTTGGTAATAAATTCATCTTATAGTGCTCTCGATGACTATGAGTCAGATGTTCAGGATGTATTTGAGCCCATTCTTCTTTCAGTTCAGACATATTCCTCTGATGTCTGGTGTGAATGGCTGTCATTAGTATTGTATTGTACTATTATTGAAGATCATTATCCAGTCAGAAAATTGATGGGAATAGTTCCATCATTGTTTGAAAAGCATGGAAGTAAAGTTTAAAAGTTTCGCCACACCCCTACCTCAATATGCCCCTGGTTCCATTGACCTTTTCATGAGAAGGGGGTAGTATGACAATGTAATTAGTGTATCATTACCATTCAGCTATAATGATAATTCAATAAATCTCTTACATGTGGCACTAATGCACCACCAAAACCTTGGGATAAGTCAGACACTCTCTCTGACATCCTGCTTTTTTCAGCGACTTGAGGGAGGCTGTGGTATGCCTAGTGAGTGATGAGTGGATTTAATTAAAAGCGTTAATTTCCACACGAAAAAAAGCCATTAAGTGGGAGGTAAAGAAAACAAATGAATTCCGTTGGAGGGCTGTTAACAGGAGTCATTTACATTTACTCTGGACGACCTTGAGCACAAGTCCAACATCCCTGCTGGTTGAGTCTGATAGGTTCCCAGCTTATTATCCTTTTGTTATTTGTCAAATGTCAACTCTTTCCTTCAGCTATAGCTCAATGAAGGTTATGCATGCTTGTACAGAGCCTATTTGCAGTGAAAAATCCATGGCTTCAGAAACCATCAACTTTTGTTTTGTGGGAGTGAAATGATTTAAATATGAACACCCACAGGTAAAATTCACCAACCCAAGCCATGCACAGAAGAGATAAGCCTAACTACAGTAGGTATGTACACCTGAAGCAACTGTTAGCTTGTTGACAAAGTTGCCTCAGTTCTGTTTTCATCTCTGTTGTGCTATTCTGTTGTGATCTTAAGCCTTGAAAGACATTGAGCAACAACTGTATGGCGAGAAAGGTCTGACAGCTATTGATGCAATAAAATGATGTTTGCTTTTTCATGAAATCCTTTCCTGGTGAAAATATACACTTCAGGGATTTGAATGGTTTCTGTACCCTGTGGCCGCGTGTGCGTGTGTGTGTGTGTGTGTGTGTGTGTGTGTGTGTGTATTCAGGCACGCATGTCTTAGCCAGTGTTATCATCTTGTAAATAAACATTTCAAAGATATCCAACAAGCACAAAGATATACAACAAGCCATCTGCTGTACTGACTGTTTTTCAATTTCTGCTTTTCATGGCAATTTATTTCTTGTCACACACTCACTCGCATAAAACACACAACCAATGTAGAATTTACCCTTCATAGGTGGGCATGGGATAATAAGGACTCGTTTCTGCGCTGTATGGAAGCACAGGAGTTTCTTGTTCATTTTCTCCCTTATTTAATTTGGGTAATGAGAAGCGAGCTGCAAAGTGAGGAGACGCCACCACAGCACAGGGGCGCTGATAAGAGCAGGTGCTGAGCATGTGCTACTTCATTTGGTATTCATGAAATATTGTTCTTTTGCCGGCCTGTAATGAGACTGGATATATAAAGCAAAAGTGTGTGTGTGTGTTTGTGTGTGAGTGTGTGTGAGCATGTGTAGGTGTAAGTATGTGTGTGTGTCTGTATGTGTGTACGCACTCATGTGCCTTGGTGAAACATTGTGAATTTGTGTGTGTGTGTTTTCCCTCTGAAGCTGATTTTTATGAGTGTTATCTCTTCAAAAGTCACAGCAAATATTTATTTTGTAATAATATGAATCTTGAAATAAAAATATTTCTGACTTCAATATCATGCTGTACAGTGCTGAAAATAGTATTAATAAATCAAAATCAGTGCTGCAGAAATACACGATTCTCTTATTTACAAAAGTTGTTGCTCCTAGAATCGCTTTTGATGTATAAAAAAAAGACTACAATACACACAGTGAACGCTTCCAAAATCCGCCTTACAATTACATTGACGCGGGGTCATGTAAGGGATCTTTTTCATCTTTCCCCGGCTACCCCAGCGTATTTCATCATATTGCAGGTGAACATAGAGCACTGGAGCAAGGGTGTCTTTCAACATGGCCAAGCAAAGAAAAAATAGATTTGTGTTGGATGAGCAGGAGATGGTGTTGCCAGTGAACATAAAAAATCAATGGTCAGGTCACAGTGAATTCTAACAATGCCCTTTCTTGTTGTGACCAATTAGCTGAAAAAAATGATAATGATGTTACTTGAGATCAAGATAAATGGTACTTGTCCCCGACCCCCTCATTCAGTCATGCCAAATAATATTAATGTTAGAGAGTAACCTGAAACAAGTCACTGATTAGATACCATTAGTGTTGATTCTGTGACTCATACCTGCAGTGCTTGTCTTAAAATGACGGTGTATTTTTTCTACGAAGGAAAATCCAACAAACTCAACTGTTTCAAAACCCAGACTTTCAAGGGATAATAAAGAAAAGTTTGCTTTACTGTTTCCTCACTTTGAGTCGTGTTCTGTTGACTTGACTTCCCCATTATGTGATACCTTTGCAGTTTCAGTACAAAATAAAAGCTAATTGAAGGTTCAGTTTTGTCTCAGGGAAAATGCCGGCACACAGCAATTTTTGGGGGGAGTTTGGATACTCTTTAGTCTTGTAAAGAAACATTTAAGACACTAATACGCGAAAGAAGGATATAAAACTGGAAAAGCACTCAGGGAGCTCAGACCTTCGCCAAGGCAATGTAAGGTCACTGACCAAGTACAAATTCCAGACGGTATTACGGATCACCACCAAAATGTAATCACCTGTTCTTTGGCCTAATACCCACGTTGTCCAAAAATTTCATCCAAATCCATGCAGTGCTTTTTGAGTTATCTTGCTCACAGACAGACAGACAGACAGACAAACAGACAAACGACGGCAAAAACACAACCTCCTTGGCGGAGGTAATAAATGTAATACAAATACTATGAAAAGAGAGAGAATATGTAATGAAAAAAAAACAAACAGGAATGTTTGTTCTACAAAGAAATGTCAGAGAACAACGTGACCTTTTAAACGAAGTGCATCAAATGCCTCTTCAAACATGTCTCTATGATGACAGCATATTCAGCCTTCATCTCCAAGGTTGCCTCAGCCAAAATCTACCTTATGGATAGCTTTTAACAGGGTGCTTGTGAAAAGTGGTCTTCATGTCGAATGAACATGCCCCCCCCCACTGCCATGCCATTTCCTCCTTTGCGTCTATGCAGGACACAGAAAAGCGTTCTTTCTCCAAGGCTGTCTGCTTGGTACAAAGTAACCTTCCTTTGTGACACGCCTGTCACTGTGGATGTTGTTTGTTTGAAATCCCTTCAGGCACTGAAAGAGCTCAGAGGTCATAGTGACTTGGTGAAAAAAAAAGGAAAAAAAGAGAGAGGAAAGAAAAGAGAAGGAGAGAGAGAGAGAGAGAGAGAGAGAGAACCTGGCCAGTTTTCAGCACGGAGAAGAGACTGTTCTGCTCACCACAAAATCTGAGAAATCTTTGAGGAAGCACTAAAAGATTGTGGAGATGCAAGCTGCAGGCCCAGGGGAGACAGGCAGAGAGGGGAGAGAGGGAGGGGGGGAGGGGAGGGGAGGAGAGGAGAGGAGAGGAGAGGAAGAGTCAGAGAGAGGGAGACGAGGAGAACAGGAAGCAAAAAGAAAAAAAAGCTGAAATCCCAAATTGTCTCTGTGTGCTGGACCTGTCAGACCAGGCGATGTGTCCAGAGGGGGGCATGGTAGAGGACACACCATAAGGGGATGGAAGAGCCTGACTGCAGGACAAATCCACCCTGCCACCCCTTTCCCTCAAGTAGCCCACCACATACACACACACACACACACACACATACACACACAAACATATGAATTGTCACTATGGCTCACTGAGCACACATCTTCCCACTGCCACACTGTACACTCCAATCACATACATATCCAGTCACTTGAGACACACACTGCTGCACCAGTGATATCTATAGCTGTTGGTGAGGCTGTCCATAGAGAACCTCGATTTATTATAATGCTTGTTGAAATCTATGTGAAATGCATCAATAAGTTTGAATATAGGGCACCTCAATTCTCTTTTAGGATCTCACTCAGTTTCACTGCTCTGTATGCATGAAATAGTATACCTGTGTGCACCTAGTCTCTCCCCACTAAGCCAGAACAAAAACTCATTTCCCTCTGACAAATAATCATCCTTTGGCAGGCAATGTTTCAGGACAACCCAGAACTGCCATTGTGGCTGCTGCATCACGGAAAAAAATCGATTATATCCTGAGCATATTTTTCTAAATTTAGACATGAGTATAAGATACAATAGCCTTTGTCTACCCCACAGTTATTTTGGGTGATATCGATGCATAGGATAGTGTTGTATATTGATACATAGATCATTTCAATCATTCACCGTAATATATCCTATTATAGCCAATAACAGCGCATCATGGAAAAAAGAGAACTAAATTACTCACCTTCTCTATTAAAGAGTTCTATGCAAATGCCTAGAATATACTTTTAAAAAACAATGTAATTTGGTGCTCCAACTACAGATATCCATCCCAATATTGTGCTTGTATTATTTGACACATTCTGATGGGGTAACATCCCAGTAACATAACTTCTGATTGTCATTGTGAAAGGTGGCACTGTGAACACCTGGGACACGTTGCTGTTGCTGGTCTGACTTCGCTT
The DNA here is from genome assembly GCA_015244755.2 of Tenualosa ilisha. NCBI lineage: Eukaryota > Metazoa > Chordata > Actinopteri > Clupeiformes > Clupeidae > Tenualosa > Tenualosa ilisha. The sequence goes on from PYXC01002370.1 coordinate 3,793,498, forward strand.
TGCAAAAGAGTAAAAGCATGAAGAATCCAGCCTGACTGTCTTATGTAAAAGTAAAGTGCACGACTCAAGCTCGACCAGGTCAGCTGTGTGGGCCTTGGGCAGGCACCAGTGTGCTGTTGGCCAGCTCTGCAGAGGCATGTGGGGGTGTTATTCTTCTCCTCTAAGAAGCCGAGGGGAGGCGTGTTTCAGTACATTGGGTCAGCATGGTGTGAGTTGATTATGTCTTTTAAAGGCCATTCTCACTCTGCCTTCCTGGAGTAATGGTTAAGTCAACTCTCCAGACTGCCATTTTCATAATGCATGAAAAAATCTTGAGTTTTGACATTTTAAAAGCACTGCTTCATGTAAAACCACGAAGTGGATTGTGAAAGGCATGTCATGTAATCATCAAAAAATCACAACAAGAAGCTTTATTTGATACCCATATAACACATTTTATTATATGGGTAACTCAGCAACATAATTTACTAATCTAAGTTCTATAAGATCTTCAATGTCATCAGCTACAGTGACACCATGCAACCCTGCTCTAATCAATGCTGTTGGTAGATTTAATTAAACATTTTTCAAGAACCGAACCAATGTGCAAATCAATGAAAGAGATCAATTCCTCATAATATCTCCATCACACTCACCACCTCTGTGCCTTCTCTCTCTCCATCTCTCTCTCTGGCCTCTCACATCTGGCTGAGGCCTTTGGCGGTAGAAGAGCTCATTAGTTTCCTCATCAGCTATCAGCTATCAGCCAGCCCTTCCACCGTCGCCAAGTTAAGATGTCATTTGCAGAGGAGTCATTTGTGCCTGAGAGGTGTGATATTTCAGTGACCGGTCTGCATGGGGCCTATCTCTTGATAGCTACGGCATTTCATAACCCACCCCCCCACCCACCCACTGCAATCTCTCTCTATGTCTAATTACTCCGTTGAACCATGGACTTAATCCATGTTATAAATATATCATTGCGCTCAATTGAACAGCATATGATAGCATCTCCAGTATGTCTCCTTGTAGTGACGCTCACCACTACTGATTTGTTTCCAAACCATTACTCAGACTGAATGACTTCTGCCTAGAATTCAGGTCTATGCTGTGTTGCTGGGGGCTCCTAGTGAATGGATCCTTCCTCTTGGCTACAGGAAAGAAAGCCAAAAGTAAAATAAGATCAGTTCAAGATTGTTTTGTTTTGTTTCATGCTTCAGGCCATCTAATTATCAAAGAAAAAAAAACAGATCAGTTAATAATTATTTTTGGGTCAGTGTTGAATGTTCTTCAAACCAAATAAATTAATGAAATGACACTGCATGAATGAACAATGCACTCTTCCACATTCACGGGAGGATGTGGTCTGAAGTCCCAGACAAAGGCCCGGCATCAGGTGGTTATCCAGAATACAGAGGCTCTGTGGAAGCATGGTAAATGATTTTAGTTTTGGCCATCATATGATGATGAATACTTCACCAACTTTTAGGCCCCGCCACATGTATTAACTTCAGCCACTTCAAATGATGATGTGTGTGTTGCTTGCACCTAGGAGAAAGTCGATTCATCCGCCTGAACCATGTGATTACAAAGCTGAGACCTGCAAATATGAGAGGCAACTCTGTTACAACTCGATCATTTCCATTAAGCTTTAGTAGCCCTGTCAAAATGGTGTGGATCTTTGCGGGCAGCTTTTCATTTTGTTAATAACACAATATTAGTATGATAAAATAATAACATAGTGAATATAAGTTACTTCATTTCTGTCAGATCTATTTATAAATGATGTCTTTCAGAGTCAATGTAAATAATCTTTCACCTCATCACAGCAGGGGTAATGCTAAAATTTTCTTGAAAAAGGTGCCCTGTCCTCTCATATTGCTCATTCATTTGGACAAAAACACATTGGAAATGGGCCAGTCAAGACAGCCAGTTCCAGAACCAGAGTCTGGGCAAAGTCCAAAGCCTCTACGGTTCCATTTGTTCAGATCTGTTTTCAGCCATTTTTTACATAACTTTGTTCCAGGGAGAGAGAAGAATCTGAATAGTTTCACAAAGCACTGCATATTTATTGGAATGTGGTATCTTCAGACTACATGAATATGTAGGCTATCAATTTAAAATATGCTTTAGTTTTTCTTATACATATATACACATATACCAATCGATATTTAGCATATATATTTATTATTTATATCTATTTAGATGGCTTGATTTAGAGGTGTTGTTGCCAAATAGACTGTTCTGTGATAACACAATTCCTTGTGACAGGCACCTGATCATGTCATCATGTCAACAAACAGGATGATATACCAGGCCTATTTGAAGCTTCCAGAAGCCTGTGTTGACTGCACAAGGTGTTATCAAAATCTGTGTGGCAAAATGACATCCAGGGCTCGGTCCACCTGTTGTGATGTGATATCGCAGATTTCCTGACATGGCTATTCTGATATGGTCATCTTCCTTTGGGCAGAAAACTAGTGTGGTAAATAAACCACAATGTCCAAATAGTCTATGTAAAATATATCATACACTGTACATATAAGTGTGTGTGTGTGTGTGTGTGTGTGGGGGTGGGGGAGAGAGAGAGAGAGAGAGAGAGGTCAGGTGGAAGTTATTACTCTATCAATCATAGATAGTACGTAGGAATCTGTGGAGTGACTATGGTAACACTTTATTTTAGCACACACAGATCCAACATTAACAAGCTGCTTATTAACATGCAAATGTACTAGTCATTTGTTAGTCATTACACATCACTTATTAATACCACTTATTAAAAAAAATTAGTTTTTTTAGAGTTAATGGTCTATTATGGGTAGAATAAGCTCGTGCAGAATAAGGTATTAATAAGTGATTTGTAATGACTAACAAATGGCTAGTATGTTATTAATTTGCATGTTAATACGCAGCTTCTTAATAGCGGATCTGAAGTGTTGCCCATATTTTCTGTCAGGACTCATGACACCATCTTGGACAGGACATACTGATAGCAATAATTTTAGAAGTGTATTCTACCTCAGACAGCCAGGAGCCGCCACCATTTGGCATGGCACAGAAACAATAGGGATCATCCTCCCCCGGTGATCAATGTAAAACTGCTGGTACCCCCGTGGCAGGGGAGAACCTTTTGTTCATGTTTACATTGCAAAGACAAACTTACCTCAGATAGATTTGGAATGTATATCTGTATGTTATGGAATGTGAATCTATTCATGTTTGGTATCATCTTTATTGTCTCAGTACAAGGAGTGCAATGGTCAAAGTGTATGACTGGTCAGGACAATCCATAAGTGATATTTCTGAATCTTGGTGTATATATACAACTGGATAGCCACTTAACAGTGCTAATTGCCATAGGTGTGTCCTTGGGCCATTAGACACAATGGCGCCAGGTAAAGAACCAATCACCTTCCATTGCACTTCCCTCAACTGTATGCTAACTGTATGCAACTCCCCTCAGTTAAGTGTATTTAAGTGGAACACTTTCATTGTTTAAGTTAGATTTAATGGTGGATGCTTTCGGGCTGAAACCCTTATGTCTCCCGTGACGCGCCATTGTAACGGTTAAACCTGTTTCCTGAAGTTCCGGAGTCTGCCACCAGTCTGCAATTATTACTACAAACTAATTGCTCTCAATACACACACTCAGATTTGACAGAAACAAATGACATGCCCTGATCCAAATACAATTTATTCTGGGTTTTATTTATTTATATATTAATTTATATTATTTATTCCAGGTAACACAAATGGTACATTAGCCCAACTATTTAAACTGATTTATAGAGGGTGCGTTTCCAAGAACTGAAACTTGGCCATCTTTAATAAAAATGTTTAAAGCAACAACAACCTAAAACAACCTAAAAGAATTCCTCCTGTATAGCCCCCTCCAGATCAAACACACACACTTCAGTGGTCAGGAAGAACATGGCCCGTAATTAGCCGGAGCACTTTCACCATTGCATCAATATTGCACTCAACATGGCTTTCTACCCATATCGGACTTTGAATCTTAAATATGGACTACATTACATATTTATGCCTCAGAACTGGGGTGGCTAGCACAGCCTCATCATGATTGGATTAGTCAGAGCCTAATCCTTACATAGCTCAGATCACAGGACAATCTAGGAAGAAGATCATTTGAGACAGGACACGTCTTTTGCTTGTTTGAAGAGTTAAAAGCAGGGCGAAAACCTGCATAATTACCATTTAGTGAGAGCAAGGCCAGACCAAGGATCAAAAGCAGATTAGAGAATAAGCTCCCTGAGCTTCCTGGTCCCCTGTGTCCAGAGAGGTGTAATTGATTTTTTTCCCCCTGTTAGTCATATTAAGTTTAGTTTTCTCCCATGAAGTTAATAATACTAGAACCATTGTGAAAAAGACTTCAATTACATATCTGCTTCACTGGACACAATGAAGCACAATAAAGACAACCACCTAACTAGAGCTGACGATGGACTTGAGCTTAATAACAGCCCAAAGTGCCTCCTTTAGCAGCTGTGTATGCGGAGAGAGAGCCTCCCGAGTCCAGCTGTCCCAGTGGGGCCTGACATTTGACAACCCAAATGAGTCATCAGCATGTAGACTTCCGCTCCTGCTCTCGGCCCTGCCTTAAAAACAGCCTTGTCTCTCAGAAATAAATTTGCACCCCTTCGACCTCTCCCAACCCACCGCCTCCAAACCAGCCTCCCTCCTCTCCTCTCCTCCCCCCGCCCCACCCCCGGGATGCCCTCTCAACCCGAGTGTGGAGTTAGGAGACGAATGTGAAGATGATGAATGTGGCCTCATCGCTCTTATGTTGTCTCTTGGCTTTGGCTTTAAAAAGAAAAATGTCTTATTGAAACTTCAGGAAATATTATTCTCTTCATATGCGTTTCTGTCAGCCCACCACCACCACTCTTCCAACATACCCACACAGATACTGTGCACAATCCCTCCGTCTCCTACGGGCGCCTCGCCTGTCAGTGGAAGTGGGGTATGGTTGTTTCTGCCACTGTGAGCGCGGTAGCTGCACTCAAGTCGTGAAATATTCAATACGTCTGATTGCATGCAATCCAGGAGCAAGCAGGAGTAGATTCGCTCACACACTCCACAAGCACCCCTCCCCCCATTTCCCCTCTCTCAGCATGACACATGAGGCACTATTTCCCCCATGCACAGTGTTCGCCCTTCTTGTTGACTTGTAGTCCGCCTCACTCGCAATTTGCTCCTGTAACTGAGTATGCGTCTCATGTCACAAGTGATAATGGATAATATGCTATCTCCACCTAGAGAGGCTGTTTGTGCAGTGCATTACCTGTGCAGACATGTATGGGTAACCAGAGCATATTTAAATGACATACATCAAGAAGTAATGTGGTATTGTGCTACCCTCACATTATAGAATATCTATCGTGAGCAACAATATATTCCCCATACAATCCCATATACAATTTAAACCTTAGAGACAATGTTTTGTTTAATGCATTGATGTCCTTAGCAACAAATTTAACATAGCAAGCCTCTTTATGTATTGCTATTGACTCTATGTCATAGATATTCATTTTCTGTATGTCTGGATTTACACTGTGGGCCTCTTCCTCTATGCACTGCAGTAAATAGTTTCACTTGATTATGGGCCAGCCCTGTCTGCTTTAAGTAACAGCTTGTCCTGGTGTGCTGACGTACAGCTTTTTAGAAGACATTAGAGGCATTGTGCTGTGAATTATACGTACCGGAGGTGTTTAACTCCGATGCTCGTGGGCCAAATGTGTTGTTTGGTGCGGCAGAACTCTCTCAGGGCTGTCAGTGGCCCATGGATCACTGCTGATTCAGGATGCATCGCTCTCCATCTTGTGGCGCTAGGCATTAGAGGCCGCTTTTGACACTGCTGATCACACTTCTTTCTGCTGAGCAGGCAGCAGAGAACCGGGGGAGGAGTGACAGTGGTGGTGGGGGGGGGGGGGTAAAAAAAGTTTCACAGGGATTAGGAAGTTGATGCCATTGGAGTGATGGGAGAGGGAGGAATGGGGCAAGAAGGGCTCTCGAGTGTATGGGAAACAGCTTGTGGAAGTGAGCCAACATTCATCACCAATATGGTGTCACATATGGGGCTGGTCGATGCTGGAGGTCTGTGCGCATCCAATTTGTTTGTCGTCAGGAATGACAGCGTGACATACGCTCTTCAGAAACAGGGAAAAAGAGATTAGAAAAACTCTGAACTGATGTTAGATGTGCCATAAGGGAGCCCCCTTGATTTCCTTCTGTTTTCTTTGACTCTTTTAGTTCCCTAGTTTTCCTTTGTTTTATCAAGATCAAGGCATGTCCCTGAATATTCCTGTTGAATTATAACTATTGTAATCCCAATAAACTCCTGATCTGCAATTGTGGTCAACAAAGATGGTCTTTCTTTAGATTTTAAGAGCACTAAATACATTTCCCTCACAGGATCAAAAGAGTATATATATCAGGATCTATCATGAAGAAAAGTAATTGTGCAAGTGTTATTGTCAGTGCTACTGAGGTAACACATAAGTGTTTGTTCTTAAGATCATCAGTATTTTGCCTAGTCATTAAATTAGCTTTAATTAGACTTAAATTCTGGAGTCAATTGAGCAGAGTCTTCTTCACCATGATGAGTCAAACACCCTCTCGAGAGCTAGATTTTGTTTAGGTTGAAGGAATGTCGAGTTTGACTGTCTGCTCACAGCCAAAAGAATAACTATGAACATGATAGGGTAAGCCATTTTGGACAACCCACATACAACATAGAGGAGGGGAGTCAATGTAGTTCAAGGAGGAAAGTTGTGAATGTTTAATTCTGTTGAAATGGATTATTACTTTGCTCTTTCTGACAAGAAAATGAAAGGAGTTGCATGTCAGATTAGACCCCTGCTGAACAGGCATGTCTTGTAAAACTTTGCTAGCTGTCTTAATAAAATCTTGGAACACCTGAACTTGGCACTTCATTTCATGTCTAGGGACCCTATTCATGCTATTACCGAAGCGTAGTGCTGTCTTGAGCTTTATTAGTGGTTAAAAAAATAGCAATTTGGATAGCTTTGGCTGACCGCCCGTAACGTTCACAGCTAGCCATTTAGCTGTTAACACAACTCAGCATTCCTGCGACCAGTGTAATAGGTCTTGAGGGGTTGTTCGACTCATAGTCATGGTGAAAATACCCAGGGTTCAACTGACAGGCTATCACTTCAAGATTTTCCATGTTCAAATTAGGGTCCTTCATGTACCTCTCTTATAACAGACACATTAAAAAAAGCTACAAAAGTATGCTAATGCCATAGCCATATTGCAGAACACAATGAAAACAAAAGAGTCCTATCTGCCAAGTGCCATTTTGAACCCTGGTCAGAATACTCACTTGAAAGTATATGACTATTATAATTCTCTTTTTTGGAGATACAGTATGTACCAGATATCAAACTGGGCTTATGGATATTAATGAGACACATGCTGGAGAACCCACAGCGTACAGATGAAGATCCAATCACTCGACACGGCAGCACAGTTATCACTGCTAGAAGAGTGGAGCTCTTTTCCTACCGCATACCAATCAGCTGCTCTGCGGTTCGGCCACCTGGAAGGCGACCAAAGGCAGAGATCAAACAGGCTACAGCGCCGAATGCTGCCAAGGTAATTTTTGCTTTAATGAGAAAGATCACAACAGGTCAGATGAGAAAAAAGGAGTTTTTCATTACTTCACCACCAAAACAAAAACACTACCCTACTTACCCTCAAAGAAACAAATAAGTGATGAAGTGATCACTTCAGGGGATTGTTATATGTTCATTATTTACAGTAGGTTATTTGGCATATGCATTTCATACACTGAGGATTACAGTGCTTTGAACGCCTACTTGAATCTCTGGGTATTGATCCCTTGGCTTTGGCATTTTGTTCAAAGAAATGAATGACAGAAGCAGGTCCAGCATATATTTTTTAACATCACATAAACATAAACATAAATGTAGTACAGCAAAGCTAAGGTGAAACACAAAACACATACTAGTGTTTCATGTAAGAAGTACACCAGCACACAAAGCTTTCTTGACCTTGTGGATTTATCATCTTGCCTCAGATAAAAAAAACAAAAACGTGTGTGTGTTGTGTGTGCGTTTGTGTGTGTGTGTGTGTGTGTGTGTGTGTGTGTGTGTGTGTGTGTGCGCGCGCATGTGCATGTGTGTGTATTTTCCATGTTGTAATCTCTATTCCAAGATTGTGAATATGATCATTTAATAATCTAAAGCAACAAGGCTATACGTATGATGATTTCATTTCAAGATAACATGCATTTGCAGAGGCAAAGGCTGTATCATCACTATGTTTAAAGTGTTTACACTGTACAGTTCATGTCAGCAATTAAAAATGTAGCCAGGCCATGAAAAAATTATTTAAAAAAATTATGGAAATCATGGATATCTCACCCCAATAATGGATTTGAATGGATGGATTAAATTTTCTGTGCTTTCAGTGTGTCAGTGTTTTGTTTTATTATCATATTGCGGTACAATTGCAATTGTAATTACATTGTAATTACCCCAGTTTTTATCATTATCAGTATATGACAGCAGTCAGAAGCCCACTGGAAGCATTTAGAAATGTATTCTAAAACCTGTGCATCAAGCCCATAGAAATGTCTTGGTTTTCCACTGAGTACATGTATTTATGCTATTTCTCATCATTCTATTTCCATTTGAGCAAAAGTTAGCCTACTAGTAGCATTTAAAGCATTTAAAGTTGAAGACTTTTCAGCTTTTCTTCCCTCAGCAACCCTTCTGTGATCAAAAAATTTTGATCTGCGATCAAAACTAACTAACACAACATAGATGACCTAGCTCATATTTGTCTGATAAAAAAAAAACAATTTAAATGCAATAGGAATGTACACCATTGTCAAGCCAAGTCATTGACAAATAAAGTACACATTTTGCTGTTTTGATGGCAGCACTGTCAATGGAAATATTAGAACATCAGATGCATAACCTCCTTTCCGCTGTGCCACGTCCTGTGGGTACTGTCCCCATGTCTAGTACAATGTACAAAGCATTCATTTCATTGTGTATTCATTGTGACATTGCTTAATTATGTCTAATTGTTCTATACACTATTCTGAGTTACAGCGTAAAAAAGACAGTTAGATAAATTATGTGACGCTTATGTGATGAGTATACTGAGCTTTTCCAATTTACATGGACTTGTGAACAATGCTCAGTGGCACATCAGGAGACGGCTCCATGTGACAAGTACAAATTGATTAAACTAGAATTATGAGAGGCAAGTTACAAAACAGGACCTGTTTTACAACCAGGGGAAAAAGGAGAGCATTATCAGGGTGCCCACGAGTGTCTTGGCAGTGCCCTATAATTTGCACAAATTGCCTTATTAATCATAGCACACACAAAGGGGGAAGTTAAGTACCTGACTCAAGGTCACTGCGGCTGAGTTTCACCTGGAGTTAGAGGCCTTGGCTGATGAAAATGACTGGATCTCTCACTTTGACACAGCACACAGCCTCAGCACAATCACAGAGAACCTCCGCTCATACGTCAGTGCAACACAAGTACAAATGGGATGAGTGAATTGCCCCAGTCAGTGCCCATTATTTCTATGATTGGTATATAAGGTCTAATGAATGGAAAGTTCCTTGTAGTTACTGGATTATAAGTGGCATCACATGTCTGTATAAATATAAGTATACAGTGATATATGTACAGCATTTGTACTACAGCCCTGTTACTGCACCACGTCTTGACAAAGTCGTGTTCAAAGTTTTTAACCTTCATGTTATTGAGACATAGAATGGAAAAGCTTTTTGTATCTTGGCTTTGTTGAATTAGGGAAGGCTGTGCTTGTTGCTCAGTTTCTCATTTAGCTCCACCACTGGTCAGGGAGCCAGCCGTAGGCTTTGATTTGCACTCTAAGCTGAACAGGCCAATCAGTGAACGGAGGGAGGGCCAAAAGCGATAATGTTGAACTAAAACATTGCGTTCCAGCACGTAACATGCGTCACGACCAAACAGTAGTGATTGATTGAGGCAGAGAGTATCTGCCCACCGTGGAGCGAACTTATGCCAATGGATAGATTTCAGACACATTGCACAAAGTGAAACAATGTGAAAGCGTTTGATGTGTCAGACTAAGGCTGTGCCTCTGTAACCACCACACTTGGGTGTGAGCCTGGCACTGTAGCATAAATGTTACTTTCAGATGGGAATCAAGACAGATTCCGTCCATCAGATTCCGTGGAAAACAGCTTCTATGCAGATGTATTCTGCTTTACCTAAACCATAAGAAAAGAATTTCTCAAACTGCACTGTGTTCCAGACTAGGGATGGACATTCAAATACATTTCTTTAAGCGATTTTTAAATAATCATTTATATATATACTCATATATATATAATCATTTATATATATATATATATATATATATATATATAACTATTGTGGAAAGTAAACTGGACATTTAACTGCCACAACAATGCTTAGGCTAAACTTTAAAGTATGTGCTGTGGTGCTCTACAGCAGCGAAGTCGGTTGATGCGAGCCGCGCTCTTAAAACACAACCGAACTGAGCCTTGTTTGTTCCAAAACAGTAATGTTACTAATAAAATACAATCATGTTAAACTAGGGGTCGGCAACTTTTTTTGACATGTGGTGCCAAAAAGAAATGGTCTTATTTGTTTGCATGGCAATCATCAGACCAATTGTTCTTAACTATGCGTTATGGGGGCGCATTTCCATCATGAGAATAAAGGAAATCCAAAAAATTAATCCAAATGAACCCTTCTACATTTCAAACATTGAAAATAAAATGTGCACTACAGGCTGACTTCCATAATGGGAAGCGCAATCACTCTTTTTTGGGTTTGTCCAAATATCTGCAGACCTCACTAACAACATTTTCACTGCACCTTCATTGTGCTTCTCTTATCTAACAGTTAGGAATTGAATACCTTGCCCTACATTTCTCTGTCAACTGTGGCACGCGTGCTAGGGGTTGCCGACCCCTGAGTTAAACAATAACTAGTCGAAAAAGAGGGTGAGAGAGATTAGCCTACCTAACAATTAAGCTACTTAACAAAGTCTCATAAAAAATAATTTGTAAGTCACAGTTATAGAGGGGATGCATCGCCGCGGACATTAACCAGGGTCGGATGCATGTTGTTCAAGTGGTACATAATTTGTGTTGTGGACGAGTTGTACTAATATATGGCTTTGCAGTGAATGCAGTGCACTGAGTCATTTACTAATTCAAAATGGTCCCACGCCACACTTCGCCGTGACCGCTACATGATTACCTTTGAAATCTAAGAAAACTCGCAGGTAACTGATTATAGCGTTGTAGTCAAGTATTGCCCCCGGGTGGTAAAATGTTTCATTGCTGCCACACAGTGAAATTCATTGCATTGCTTCAAGACTCAACTCAACACAACCTGCATTCATTTTATCAATTAAAAGTTAATGGGATCAACCAAATTCTTATTAATCAATTTTCGGTTTGTCGATTAATCATGCCCATCCCTAATGACAATCCTTTAAGCTAACCCATCAGATCATTTAGCCTACTTGCATTACAGCTTTTTTTACTTAACTTGATGCTGTGTCACCTAGGTCAGAGGTTCTCAAAATTTTTTGGGCCGGGGACCCCTCATGGAGCAGAAATTGATTTTCAAGGACCCTCATAATCACATAACAAATGTAACCATATAAGATTATAGCCATTCTTTCAGATGCTTTTGAGCTCTTATTCTAAAAACATATTTTGCTAATATCACAACAGTTTTAATAGGCATGTTATTGCATTTGGCAAAACTTGACAGTGCAAGAGCAGTTTTAGTTTTTTCTTGTGTCAAATCTAGGCCTACTGTGTTAATAAATACTGTTTGTTTCACAAAACTAATGATAACTAATAGTAATTTTGCTTGCAGTTAATGCTGAAGGAAATTGTTTTGACAGATTAATGTAATGTATCTTGTAGGCTAATTTGTCACTAATGTTATGCCGGTGGGAGTAATGAGCACAATGCAATTGGGCTCTATACCGATCTCTGATATATTTCTCCCTTCTAATATACATACTTTGTAGGAAACATTTTCACAGACCCTCTGGCAACGTGCTGCGGACCCCTAGGCGATAAATTCTTGATCATAGTCACTATCACATGAACTCATAAGTAGAACCCTTTCATTTCCCATATTCAGTGTAATTGCAAAGCCTACTCAAGTTACCTTATCTCTCATTTATAAAGTGAATTCACTGTATTACATGTGATACACATCAGGCTTATCCTTACAAAGTCATGTTACAAATAGTTTCAATCAACGTTGTTCAGTCAACCTCATGACATATTAAATTCTTAACCAGATTGTAGTCTGTTAAAACTACTGCTACTTTAACTGCGTCAACATAGTTGAATGTACAACTCAAAGTTTCGTTCTTGGTCAAAACGTGCCTGTGCATTTTCCCAGGTTTACGAGACGTTCGCTCAGCACTCTCTCAATGACTTCTCTCAACTAATCTTCTTGCTGCTAGCATTCATGACAGTCGCTTGAAAAATTGGTATAACATAAATCTTACCATTTCTTTCACCATACAAACATGGTCGATCTCTTTCACTAGTCTTTAACATCCATAGCAACAAGCTATTTCACCTAAAAACTCTTATATATGTATACACTAACCTGTGATGGGAATCAAGACAGAACACATAACATTCTATGGCAAACAGCTTCTATGCAAATTTCTTCTGCTAACGTGCCATTCACCACGTTTTGCCCTCTACAGGTTTGGACCTTTATGTCGCAAGACTATACCAGTGTAATAGCCTAGAAATGTAGACACACCCTTGCGGTAGCAAATCGTTTTTGCTCAGCAGGTATGTCTGGCTACACACCATTGAAGCCTTAGGAAGTCTACCATTGGTCTTACACAGGGTTGACCAATCACAGCACAATAACGACAGGGTTGTGACGGTGCAAATCAATTAAGCGGCCAAGTAATAGCAACCATTTGAATCGGCTTTGGCATCGACTTTGGAAGAGTTTAACTTAGGCTCTTCTTTGAGTGAGCAGAAAAAGCTACTCAAGTCACATATTTACAAGGACATATTTCATGTTTTGACAGTGCTTTGCTTTGATTGGTTGTAGCGCTATCCAGTTTGAAAGACAACCGCTGATTCTACCCCTAGGATTGAGCTACATTTTGATGTTGTCAGGCTGCCAGTGTAATACAATGAGATATCAAATAGTAATGCAGATGCATGTTAAGTTTTTTGAAGTCTTGAACTGTTTTTGAAGGAGTGAATAATTTTTAGTAGGCCTATATAAACAGAATGAAATGAATTTAACTGTTTGAGTCCTTTCTTGCTTGAGTGTTGTGTTGTGGGTGGTGCGTGAATGTGTGTTTCCAGTAATTGAGCTTGTAAAATTGCATTTGAGCTTATTTTTGATGAATCAAAGTTGAGTTCAATTAGAAAATCATGTAGCATGTCTTTACATGAACTCACACTGCATGAGCATATCACAGCAAGTTGACCTATACTGCATTGCATGGTTCATAATGATATGTTTTTCATTGCATTACTGGGTTCCATAACAAGTAAACACAATTTCCTTTAAATGACTCTACTTTCAAAATGTTCACAATTATGTCAATAGCATTTAGCACCCACAAAGCAAAGAGGAAAGAAACATTATGTTGAGTGTTCCTCATTTATCTCATTATACAATATGTCACTTGGAGACAATAGCACTGTGCAGTGACAACATTTATACTGAGCTCATTTTTTTCTGTTACTGGTTTTTATTTGTAGTACGATAATACATGCATTGTGTGCATGATCTTGTATTTGTGCCTCTAAATGAGACTAAAGGACCTCACTGACCTTCTCTGAATAATCCACAGCATTTCACCTCTGTGTGATTGTAATCTGAGTTGAACACTTGATCCGCATGGTAAGATTACTCCTGTTCTGATGAGATGATTCTTGAGTGAAATCATTTCTTCTTAAATTCAGTACATCAATCGTTTCGTCTGGCACAGGGGCAGCTAAAGCTACTCACACAAAAGTGGTGTCAAATCAGATATCTGGTTGTACAAAAGCAGATTTTGTTTGATCAGAACGGAACAGACCATAAAAATGTTCAAAATAACTATCCTTGTGCCCTGATAGACTCTTCAGTTATAACAGTCAGCTCAACTGTCAGAAGAAACTAAACTCTTTGACATGTTTGATGTTGTTGTTTCTTGTATTATAAAACATAGCGTGATGAAATTAACTGTAAAAACCAAGAATGTTTTGGATGAGCAGAACACTAGTTGAGGTTTCAGAGAGCAGCAACAGAGTAGTCTTGTGTTGTCACATTACACCAGATGGATCCCAGTCTTGACTGACCTGCAGGTGGAGTGTTGCAAATAATTTCTGAAAAAATAGTTTGAAGATGCATCTTCACATTTAGTTTTACAAGATAAACAAGCTAACATGTTAGAGTTAGCTAAATTACATAACAGAGCATGCCATTTATCAACATCAAACGAAGTTGATAAGCAAGCAGTATTGGCAGGTGGGGGCAAATAACTGTCCATATTGGAACTCTCAAAGCCGTGAAGGGACTATCTTATATAATTTAATTAATTAAATTCATTATTAAATAAAAACTTTCTGTATCTTATAATATCTTTCAGTAACCATGCCTCTGTAAATGAACTACAGACTGATCTCCATCAGTCTTTTATTTGCCTTTGCCAGGTGAGACAGCTTGTTCCTCAGTGACAGTCATGTGTCCATCATCGGGTGGGCAAAGTACAGAATTTCCAACAGCTTCCTAAAATATTATGTTCAGTGTCGTCTCGCGAACCCAACCACTTTCGAGCAGGTATGTGCTCTTTCGGGCCGTCTTGTTAGATCCACTGCAACTCTGCCAGCTGAAGTGCATGGGAAAATGCAAATGCTCCAGCATTTGCTCATTGTATTGTTGTGTAGAAGCTAAATAAAGCTAACCTACATACAGTGGGATTTTATTCATGCCACGTCTTTAGGCACATTAGCTCATAGGGCTGTGCAGTGCAGAGGGCGACAGTGCTTTGGCACTGGCAGGGGCCACAGGTTAATGCCAGCCTGTCCTTCCCCTCAGCAAGTCTAAAAATGTAGCCCATTTTTATGTTCTTGACATGCTGTAAAAAGACAGGCCAAAGTGACTGTCAGATCTGTGTTGTCAGAGTTTGTTTGGCTTGTCTTACGAATGAAAGCTCATTTTTCTTTTTATTAAATATAGTCATTATGTTATTTAATACATAAGATAAAATGTGCATAATATCAGTCTATAATAGATTAATCTCTCTCTTCCCCCACTCTCTCTTGCATTCTCTTTCTCTTTAACTGTGTATCTATGAATATCGATACTGTGACTATGACTATGTGTGTGCCTGCTTGTGTGTGTGTGTGCCTGCTTGTGTGTGTGTGTGTGCGTGTGTGTGTGTGTGTGTCTCTAGTATGAATATATGTTATGAATATCCAAAATGCCTATGCAATCAGTTCAAGACTGTTTTCGGCTGCTTCACTAACTGCCCACGATGTGCTACACGATGTAGCCGCAAATTTTAGTCATTGGCATGCCAACAGTGACAGACGAGCCATTACTGGTGTTCTAATTAGGCACACTGAAGCATACAATGATTAAAAGCTCAGTGCTGACCTCCTTCTATAATATATATGATAATTTACAGTTATACCATTTACTGTGAGCGTTGCAAAATTAAAGCATTCTGCTGGCATCAATCACTGCCACAAGTGATCCACGTTAATGAATTCCTACACCAATTTTAGACCCATGATAGCTTGACATCGGGGGCACTAATCGTGTGGGTTTGTCAGTGTGATGCTTTAATTACTAACTCTAGGAAGCTGAAGTTTCAGCGAGACGATGATACACCGCGAGTATGCATCTCATCCATCAGGGGAGGGATGGTAATATGCCTGATGAGTTGATTAATGTGGGTGTACTTCATGCCGTGTGATTAGTTAGGAGAGACCTAGACACCAAAGTCAGGTCCTCTATGAAGTAAGTTTTCAGAAAATTCAGTTCAACGCAACCCATAGATCGGGGGCATCGAGAAGATGCGGGTGTTAGTTCGTTCTCCACATGATATAAAACTAGATGGGTTTGTCAGACAGAGAACATTGGAAGTCTACTGACAGCCTCTTTTTTTAGATCTGGCTCACTTTGCACAGCAGTAGAGCCTGCATTTTCAGATGAACGCTGTCTGTTCATATTCAAACAAAAAGACTCAAAAATTGTAGGAACATTAAGTCTTGTATCTTCAAGTAAAGTTAAACACAAACCTTGCTTTTACTTGTGAAAAACATGCATTGCCAAGATTGAGGAACACAAGACACTTCTGATTTTTTTTTCAACATTTAATCAACAAACTAAATTTGTTTGCCATTTAAAAAAAGAAAGAAATGATAAAATGGCATGTCAATTTAAACAATGTAAATTACTGGCCTTCTTATACTGCATGGAAATAGAATGGTGTGCTATATCCTGGGTGACTGTGTTTGTTTTATATAGACTTGATAATATGTAATGCCTTTCAGCTTGGGGGAATGAGCTCAGGGGTCTCTAGTTACATGATAAGAGCTTCAGGACCTCCGGAGAAATCCTCTGACCCTAATAATTCCAGGTCATGTTTAGTGGTTCTTCACATCTGCCACAACTCGACTACAACTACAGCTCATGCTTTTAACTACGGGATCTGTCTCCCCTCTCTCCACCCCACTCTAGTCCTTTAAGTATGAAGCACCATAAATCCATATAATGCAGAATGGGAATCTCTGTCTTCTATCTTCCAGTGTAAGGCACAGTGAATGGTAATGTGCAGCAGCCTGCTCATGATGTGGGTCATTCATTCTCATTGTGCGTCAGGCAGCCATGAGTGGCCTATGAATGCAGATGTGTGTGCGTGTGTGTGTGTGTGTGTATGTGTGTGTGCGTGCTTGTGTGTAGAGGGGGTGCTTAAGCCCCGGTGTATTCATTGAAGGATTAATGGAGTGACGCTGTCCATGAGATGCAGGCACTCCCTTTCTTTCTCTCCTTCTCTCTCTCTCTCTCTCGCTTTCTCTCTATCCCTCTCTCTCCTTTTCTCTCATCATACGGATCTTAGTGAGGCATGGTGGGGTCAAACTAGACTGACAGATGTTGCGCAAATCCCCTGATGGAAAACAAATCATGGCCGCAAGTTGTCCGACAGAGGCAAGTAGCACAGTTGCATCACACTGCTTTCCCACGCATGTGGCTGACCTCAGGACACCTCACGTTCAGCTCAGCGGTGCCATGAAATGGAGGTGGAGTAGGCTATTTAGGGGAGACCTGTGGTCAGTAATGTCAACAGTGCCACAGTCATCAGGTGCAGCAAAAATAGGTTGATGTTCTTCTTGTTGTTGATCAATTGTTTCAAAATAGCTTCCAGTTAGTTTTGTTTTTCAGTGAAGTTGATCAACAGCCAGCTGGATTATCTCACACTTAGTTGCTGTTGGTGTGCGAATGTGTCTTTGCATGAATTAGTATGTGTGTGTGTGTGTGTGTGTGTGTGTGTGTGTGTGTGTGTGTTTATGTACTGTGTGTGTGAGAAGAGAATGGTGAAATCAGAGAATCTTTGGGGAGCTCCTCCTCTAAGGCCTCGTCCAAGAACAGAGTTTACAATGAACAATCTTCCCTTACTCCTACTCACTTATCCTCATTCAAACCCTGCAGTTCCTCACAACTTTTTTTTCCCCAGAGTTACATGCAGTTCAGAAGCTGTCTTCCAGAGTGACAATCTAACTATTCTCCTTAATAGCTTCCAATATTAGATATGCATACCAGAATAAGACCTGACAGACCTGATAAGATCTGACATTCTCTAACATTATTACTTTTTTCTTGGAATGATAAACATTAATATCAGTTAATAATAACAGTTGAATCCTTTCTAATCCTGTAACAATAATTGTAAAACAGTTTTGATGCAATATTCTCAACCTGACCCAGAAAAGTCTGAAACTGTGGCAGAAATTAAAGTTGAAAAGTATGTTGGACAACATGAAGATAAAAGTATTACCTAGAATGCTAAAACATCAAGAGCTGGAATGTGAACTCAGTTGCTCAGTGTTTGGGTCCATTGCTGCTTGGTGTCCTATTGACCAGTGTCCAGTCTTTGGAGATAAAGCTGGGTGACATGAGAATAAAGTTGAAATACCAGAAGGACATCAGTGACTGTGAAGGTACTGCTCACCTGACCTGGAATTCATCACAGTGAAATGCAGACCCTATTATTTACCAAGGGAGTTTGCATCAATCATCGTGTCCAACGATGTCTATATCCCACCCCAAGTGGACACCAACAAAGCTCTGATCAGGCTGCATGAAACTCTCGGCAGGCACCGGAGTGATGACCTGGATGCGGCTTTGACAGATGATTTTAACAAGGCCTGTTTCCAAACGGCGATGCCAAATCTTTATCAGCATATCACATGCCACACCAGAGGGGAGAGGATACTTGATCACTACTATGTCTTGTTCAAAGACTAATATAAATCGCAATCACTAATAACCCCTCTTGGCAAATCACACCATGCTGTGATATTCCTCGTGCCTAAATACAATCAAAGGCTCACTGAACCTCCAACTGTGAGATTGTACACTGGGCAGAGTGATCAGAGGCTGCACTCCAGAATGCACATTGTGGATTGAGATGTGTTCAGACAGGGCCCAGATGACAAGTTCATATTGATGAGTTCATAGAATCAGTAGTGGGATTTATCGCAAAGCTGGTAGATGATCCCACCCCCAAGATCACCATCATGACAAATCAAAACCAGTACCCTGCGATACCCTGAATAAACACACTGCTGCACATTACTCAGTCATCCTATCTGGCAATATGGAGTACAAAGAGGCCTCATATAATCAACACTGCATGGTTAAAGAAGCAAAAAGACTTTATGGGGTAAGGATTCGATCCCAGTTTGAAATGCCAGACTTGCATCCAGGACCACTATGAGCGGCATCGCAAAACTGGCAGATAACT
The DNA here is from genome assembly GCA_015244755.2 of Tenualosa ilisha. Classification (NCBI taxonomy): domain Eukaryota; kingdom Metazoa; phylum Chordata; class Actinopteri; order Clupeiformes; family Clupeidae; genus Tenualosa; species Tenualosa ilisha. The sequence continues at coordinate 3,812,548 of PYXC01002370.1, forward strand.
TGAATGCTTTCTATGCACGTTTCAACACAAACCTCTCTCACTTCTCTGCTGCATGAGAAAATTCCAACATCATTGTTACATTCGCTGATGAGAGGGCAATGGCTGCTCCAATTTCAAACAACAGATTAACACACTGGTGCCAAGATAACAATCTACATATAGCAATGGAGGCAGGCCTGAAGCAAAGGCATAGGACCTTTTTGATTGTGTATTTTTCAAATATTACCCTGCTTGTGCCATTTTTCTTTTTTCATTGATTTAATATCCCTCCTTTAACCTTTCCTCCAAGGATCACTGGGTATGGCAGCACACACCTCCAGTCCACTACTGCATCAAGGTGAGCCATGCCTGCTGGACGTACAACCGGCTGATGCATTCCATCTGACGGGCCTCCATGAAGGAGTACATTCAGCTGTGCTTCATCAGTCAGCCTGTTTGTCTTCAGCTGGCACCTGATTAAACTGCCTTCATTTGGGAACTGAGGACTAAACTGAGCTTCATTTCTGTTATAAAATCTAGTGAGAGGGGGTTTTGTGTATTTTTTTCATTGTTGTCGTTGTTTGGGTTTAATAGCCCTCTCCTCCATTATCTCCCTCCCTCCTGACACACACACACACACACACACACACACACACACACGCACTCCCACCCCCTCACTGTTCCCACCCTTCTCTCAATGGGCCTAAATTCCCCGCTCCATTGCCTCTGATGACCTGTAATCCATGCTTATTACAGCAGGTGCCTGTGCCTGCCCCAGTGCTGCAGCCGCAGCCAAATGAGCCTTAATGGAGGGAGTCGACGGGCGGCCCTGCCTCTCACACTGACACCCCCCGCCCCCAACCCACAACTTTATGGGACACGCTACATTAGGACCTTAATTCAAGAGGCTGTGCATCACTCGGCGGGTTAAAAAATGATTCTTATCTTCTTCCATTTCTTTTTTTCCCCACTATTCTATCTGTATTTTTCCAAGGGCTGCTGGAGAAGGGGATGTGCTTCACAGGCCTGGTTGACCAAAAAAAAAAAGCTGAGCAAGCTGTTAAGGTAATGTTCTTGTTTTCTTTTTGTCAGAGAGATAAAAATGAAGGGAAGCACATGTTGGATGACCATGGTTAACGATAAGCTACATTATTGCGTGTGTTTGGAGTTGAAGGTCCGGCAATGACAGGTTAATGGGTTATATTAAAGCCTCCGAAGACAAAGATGACACTTAGGAAAGGTTAAATACCAATAAATCATAACAGAGATACTTGAAAGCGACCCCTGTATGCAGTGACCTGAACAAAATATGTTCCAACATGACAGAAAAAAATTGTTCTTATCCAGCGTTTTATGACTGATCACATTTCATCATGTCACCCACATGTGCCAAGTCTCTGAAGTGATCCCTTATTGCTATAAAAGATATGTCCTAAAAGGCACCCTACACAGGGGCTTCTGATGCAGATCACTACTAGTAATGCATCCTGTTAAAATGATGCTGCTTGTCCATGATGATTAAAATGAGTCATCGGGGGAGGCAACAGTCTCAGTCTCTCTTCTAAGGCTGGGCACTAATGATCATCTCTCTCTCCCTCTTTCTCTCTCTCTCTTCCACTCTCTGTCTCTCACTCTAAATCATTCTGGCCTTGACTCCCTCTCTCAGTGCTCCCTCTCACCTTGTGCTTCTTAGGTATTCATGACCACCTAGCTGCAATTGACCAACATCACATCCAGCACACGGCAGGTAATTACATCCAACCGGCCCTGGTCTGGCAGCTCTACAGCTACAGTTTAAAAAACAAAACATGAGATGCCTATGAAGGAGCCAGCTGAAATAGGAGGTGGCATCATCTACAATGAACACCAGCAGGCCATATATTATGTCTGACATCTCAGTTTCTGAACAACTTGCATCATTTAATTGGTACCAGCGAGGTACATTTTCTGTCTTGTTTTATTGTGTTGACTGCTAAGTAGCTGGCATTTACATATAGATTTAGTTTAGATATGCCTTGAAGTGGAAATCAAAACAAGAGATATTGTAGGCCTATGGTTTAAAGCAGACCGTGTATCAATACAAACTCCGACTGTGAGGAAATCTAAGTGCAATGCAGAACGTGTGTGTGTGTGTCTGTGTGTGTGTGTGCATGTGTGTGTGTGTATATATACATAAACATGGGTGCCCACCGAGTCGTTTCAATCAATTGTTATTATCCAGAGCAATAGGTACACCCAGATACAATCAATCGTCTCTTTCCTCCTCATTGCTTTGTGCTTTGGTCCAGGTAGACAAAAGGAAATGCATGAACCCTTTTCATCATCGACTCATGGTCTATCAGCCTCTTGGGCACCCATGCTGTATGGTGGTTGAGCCTGTCTCATTAAAAATGCCCTTCTGAAATAAGAGGGATGATGTCGTGCTCAGTAATATCTCTACGCTTTAAGTGCTCTCTATTGTGTGTCTCCCATGATCTTCTGTCCTAAAGATTGCACAGAATTCAATGCATCTCGTACTGGCCCAGCTCATATGTTTCCACTGCGTAGCAAAAGACAAGAGGCCAGATCAAAGTTCATCCATACTCATATGTCTCAGTGCCAAGTGGAGCTTTGGATGCCAAGTGCGTTTATCATCAAACTCAAGACCAAATGTCTGTGCACTGACATTTATGCAAAGCTGTATGAACGTGGATAAACAGGTAAACAAAACAAGCCACTGTCTTTTCCTATGAGAAGTGTGAAGCAGTGGGTTATTGGGGAAATGTCCTTGATCAGATCATTATTAAGGTAATTAGCAGTGTTCATTTTGAAGATGTGAGAAGATGTGTCTACTACACACAGGTAGGCCATATGTGTAGACGTGTAGATGTGTGGAGGTGTAGAGCCCTACAAAAAGGACACGTGCATAAAGGGTCGTAGTTTCCTGACTGTGTTCCACGGGAACCATGAAACTTCTGTAACTGAACTGCTAACAAAAGATGTAAACACCAAGGCTGCATTTATTGAGTGAAACTATATATATCTATCTGTCTATACATATGTATGTTTATGTAAACTGTGTGGATTGTGCAGTATCTCACCTGCTGTAGACAGAGAACCTGTATAAATTAAGATTTGCTTTTGGAAATGAGGGTGATATTAAGCTAAAGCTCTTCAGTTTGTGTATTTATAGAAAACACATAGAATAAAAACATCAGTAGATTAAATACCTCAAAAACCTGTGGGGGGATGATTGCAGAAGCAAATGGTAAATCAATGACAAATGCACATAGAGCATATGTAATTAGTCTCCTGTAAGGAAGCTATTGCAAAGCTATTGCGAGTTTTCTCTCACAGTTGGACCTCTCATGTACTTTCCCATGGGTTTGATTATTCATTTGTCCCTGCTGCAGAACATAACTCCTTTTAACCGATTTATTTTTGATCCAAGATCGGTGCTCAGCAGTTGTTTGTTTTCCCCGAGGCAAGGAGAGCAAGTTAAAGCCATTAACATTGCATTGTAATACTGTGTACAGTCTAAACCAAAGTCATAGTGCAGACTGCTGACGGCTGCAGCATTTTTCTGTCACTTTGCGGAAGGAGAGGGATCCTATTCGTCTCTGCTTGTTTGTTTCGCAAGAAGATTAAACAGTGCTCAAACTGAGTTATCACTCTGTGAAGTGATTAGACAACACAGGGGTGTGGATGCTTTATTTCCAAACACATATCTGATCATGAACCGATAAATTTTTGACTCATCCTCAGTCTTTTTCTTAGTCAGTTTGTCTTTGGGAAAATGTGATGTGACATGTCAGTTGTTCGGCATCAGGAAATAAATAAATAAATAAATACATAAAAAATACAGTAACTCTTACAGATTACTCTGATTGGTTATCTTCAAGTGAGTTTTTTTTTTATGTATTGCTATGTATTCTACTAGCCTGCCACATTCAGTGTCCTGACATCTATCTACACTACAGCCAGTGCAAGTAGTAAAATGTCACTAGGTAGTGTAAGGAAGATAACAGCAGTCTTTTACTTAGATGTGACTTCACAAGATAAACCTTTGTATCAGCAATCACAGCCATGCTGAATGGAAGCTGGCGCTTCCATTCCATGGCGCTTCCATCAAACAATGTGGTGAAATCACTGAATGAAAATAAAAGAATCCCTCTTCCACTCCCCCATTTTAACCCTTTTTCAGAGTCTGAATAAAACAGCCTTCCTAGAACCTCAATAGGCAATGCCTATGAATTTTGTAGTCTCTTCTCGGGGTAGCTTTTGTGCCCCTGCTGAGTCACAGAATTAGTGACATAACAAATTATTCAGACTGACCTTGAGTACGACTCTCAGCACTGTCATACACAGCTAAACTGACAGCATAGACTGACAGGCCTCTCATGTTTGAGATAAAACTGCATGAAGTCTCGACAACCCCAAGATGAGTGATTTTCGTGGAACTAAAAGGACTTTTTTTAGTGGTGGTGGTGGTGGTAGTGGGGAATCGTGATGATGTCTGAGTTCACAGATAGGCCACAGCTTCATTAGGGCAGCGGTGCTGCATAATTCTCCTTCCCCACTGCTGAATGAGTGTGAGGCGAGCGCAACAGTTTTCAGCCTTCAGACCGCCAGCAGACAATTAATCGTCACGTCGCGCAGAGGTGGGTCCGGCGTGAAAGATTCGTTTGCGAGGCATTGCGTGAAAATCTTTAAAAATTCATGTTTTAAATTAGCATTGACATGAAGCAAAGGAGAAGCCTGTGAGGGATGTTCAGCGAGTACAAAGTACTTTGGCAGAAACGTGATAGAACACAAGAAGAACTGCTGGAGAGAAATAAAAGAGCTGAATATGTGTAGAGTGTCCAATAGGTATCAATGGCCATATATACCATCAAGGCTCAGGTGTTTGAATAATTACTTAGTTCATGAATAAATCAACTCTGATTATGAAAGACTTTGATCTCTGTGTTGCTGTCATGAACTATCTGACTGCCACATGTAAAATAATTCATGCTCATCTACACCTTGAGCCGTACGGATGGCATCTCTCAGTTTTTTTTTGTTCTTACCATGTGACTATCTCCTGTAAGCTTCTTTTAGTAATATATAATTTTATAAGCTTTATTCTCTGAAAAAAAACCCAGATTGGGAGCTGAACTGGGGCTGTCATCCTCATGAATAGCCCTGATTGTATGTCACTTTTCCCGCATCTGCCTTTATACCATCTGAATTAAATGTATTGAATCCTCTTAAGATTGTGGTGCTGAGCATCCTCCATATGATGCAGACCACAGAGGGAGCACATCATCCTCTCTCTTCAAGCCACAGTGGCTTCGCAGGTCTGCCTTCTGCATGAGAATTAGGGCTTGTTTACACATATTTAGATATTTGTATAAAGGTGTTTTGTTTTATCCATTTGGGCCTTTTGTTTACACGTAAACTGAGATTTAGCCAACTCTATTTTTTAAAACGATTTTTCAAAACGCTGGATTCTGTGGATGTGTGTAAACGTAATTTTAAAAAAGTACGTAGTAACATATCCATTTATTAAAATATCTAGATACCTAGACATCTAGCTAGATGTTGATAGTTATGACAGTAGGAAACACCTAGCTAATGAAACCAGTTGAAACCATCATAAATCAGTCTATGCTGGTCAAGCTGGATTTTTCAGCACGGCATAACAGGATACATCTACTTGTTACTACAATTGGAGTGGTGTAGCCCAACATATGAGCACATGTGAACCTGAACTAACAGTGCCTAATGTGTGTAGTAGCTTCAAACAATGCATATGAACTTTTCAGAAAATGTGAAAGCTAATAGTCCTTGGAAGTTGTCTTCACATTCATTCTCAGCTGCAAAACCAAGTCATTGTCATCTGCAGAGGTATAAATGCTGCCCAATCCAAAATATCAGCAAGTGGAGGATATTCCATTCTATTTACACATTCTGTTAAAGGATACAGTAAAGTTCTGGAACATACAGATAAGGATTCTAATTTTGTGAGCCAGTGCACTCTGTGTCAACCACTAATGGCTAATGGAGTAAATAATTATAAGCTACCTTGCGATAAATCTGATTAGTTTACTTTCTGAGCTAAAGGAAACTAAGGGGAGACTGTCTATTTGTGCTTTATAATACGGGCTCCTGACCATAATAACCATGGATCTTTTTAATAAATATATAAATACATATCTACACACATGTATAAATAATGCTATTTTTGCTCTCTCTAGAAAACTCAACCTCACCAAAATGTCTAAACTGAATAATTTCAACAGCTAAATTAAACTTCTGTTTTTTAAACTACTGATGGTTCTAAATGGCACAACATCAGGAGCAAGACAGTTTTCCTCCCCAAAGTCTTCTTTATTCGACTTTAACATTGACTCACAAGGCAGAGAGCTTGAGTGCAATTTAGGGTCTGATTCAGTTGTCTGAATTTATAAGGAGTGTTTGTCAAAACATAACATCAACTAAGTTTGAAAATAAGTATCTGATTTACAATGTATCAAGTAATATATACAGCCACCTCAGTGAGAATTAAGATCAATACCTCGAGTATTACAGTGCTCACAGTCTGGTCTGTGAGTCAAGCACAAAGAAAGTCAGAAAGGATAGACAGAAAGTGGAATCGAACCAAAGAACAAGACAGAGGCAAGCCAAAGAGGAGAACATGGAAAATCTCACTCTTAGAAGAGGCCTTTGATAAAAGTTCTTTCCTCTGTGAACAAGTAGCAAACAACTACAAACTGCCATTGTTAGAGCCTTCCCTCAGATACCCTCCTCAATTGATTTATTCGGCTTGTGGATGAAAACATCACTCAGTTCAGACTTATTCAGTACTATCAAATTTGAATTGCTTTTTAAACATTTTCATGAAGTAATTTCTTTGTTTATGGTCAATTATTATATACAAACGATGAATGCTGTATTTTTTTTATTTCTGATCCCAGACCAAAAACCCAGACTTTCAACAGCCCCACAGCTGGCAGAGGAAGAGAGGGGTCTTCCCATCGTGTTGCCATGTCTGCTTCTACAAGATCACTGGATAGATTTGTCCAGTTTTCACTGCAGACCGAACTCAGCCTAAAATATACATCAGTGAAGAAAGCCACTGAGAGATACAAAACATAGTGCTGGTAGTCAAACTACCACAATGTTCCTGAATGTTTTGGCAGCAAGAGAAAGCTTAACTGTTTGATATTGTTTAATAGGTCAATAATACTGCAATTAAAACTGATTTTGTTTAGTTTATTTGTGGTTATTTCCAATATCATTGCATCTGCAGGTGTCAGGCTGCTGTCTTAGCAGTAGTCTCAGCATTATTCATGTTTTTGAGATGTTGGGGTTCATATTTTCCTTAAAAGTCTTGAATATCAGTTCAGGTAAATCTATTGCCTCTCTTTCCCTGTCCCTAAGTCCCTAATTGTTTGTATCAACTGAATTGGCAAGGAAACATGATTGACAGGAAAATGATTATCATTACTGGTTGAGTGCCAAGTGTTTTTTCATTTATTTTATCTACCATATTACCAAACCTGGACCTTGCACAGTGTAGTTTTTTTTCCACAGTCCAATTATTTCATTGATTCATAGCTAGCAGAGTGTAGGAAGATGTGCTCTGAACGATCACAAATTATATAACTTCAAGCCGCTCTACATTTTCTAATATGACGTCTTTCATCTGTTACAGGTGGAGGGTCTGGTGGAGTGATTCTTCACAGTTTTGTCTTTCCTCTCATTTCAATCCACTCAACTTGGTTACAATCATCCTGCATGCATAATGATTCACAGTCACATTCACACACTGCTATTTCTCTCGTTACCCAGCTCTTTTGGAATTTCTTTGGTATTTGTTTTTTAACCTTGTGTAGGTTCCTGCTGCCAACCACAATGTTTGAGTCACTGAATTAGGTTACTTACTGTACATCTGTGCATCATCTGTCAAAATAACTGAACAGTTTTTTGCCACAGTGTCACATATTTGAAATAGGAGATTATGAGTACCTCTTTGGATTTAAAATGCACCACTGGTCAATACAGTATCTATGATGGAATCAGTCTCGGTAGTGGAACTAGCTTGGAGTCCTCCAGGGGGATATGGCTGGAGGAAATTAGGGATAGGAGCATGAGTCCTTTCTGTCCTTGGATCCTGTTTGCCTAGACCTGCTGTTTACCCTACTACGGGAGAATGGTGTTTGAATAGGGTCCATAAAGGTGAAATAGTGGCAAGACCTAGGGCTTCCTGCTTCATACTGTGTATGATTGTTATACTGTCAAATATTTTAGTGGGTTATAACTTCAAAATAACATAAATATTATCCACTGAGATGAGCTGTGAAAAAGATGCTATATTTCAGTGGGCCTCCTCAGCACCGCCCATTCTCACTATGGCTCTCATCCCAAGGTTACATTTACATCGCAGCTAATGCTTTTGTCCAAAACAGCACAGAGGACAGTGCAAGGCTGCATTATGCATGGGTGTGTACTCCCACCTTAGACTGCTCTCCTGACTTCCAATAAGTTTCTGCTTGGCTGAGTCCAGCTGAGTGCTGGGAGTCCCGTATACCTCTCTGAAGGTGGACAAAGTGCTACGTCATCTGAGTGACCACCGTTCCACCTCATACTCAGCCTGAATGTTTGTACTGTTGCAGCAACAGTGGCCATTAGTCAACATTTCATAATCTGGGACAAATGGCCGTTTTGAATGTATTTCAACAAACACACACCAAATAGGAATGTTAGTTGTATTAGGGCCTGGCTCTTACCAACCATTGTGAATTGCTCACAAGGGCATCTCAAAACTGATATTCTTGTTAAGCTTTACTGTGAATTGGCAGTATAGTGGTTGAAGGTGTATTGTTTAGGTTGTTTATCTGTGGTTAGTCCATGTGATGTTGAAAGACCTAGCAACCATAACCATTAACTCAAGCAATTTAGTATCTTGACATGTGAGTAATTTAAAACATTATATTAGGGAAGGACAAAGGATGATATTTTCAAGTGTTTATTCTGTTCATTCCTTAGAGTGTGCCCACAAATAGTTAACAATCCCCAAATCCACTTCACCTTGAGCCAAAATTCAGTGTTAACACAATACAAACAAACCTTGAAATTCTGCTGTATGCCAACATTCTGTTTCTGACATTTCAGACATTTTACAAACCACATCAATGCGGAGAGGCGCTTTCACGATTCATCTTTGTTTATTTTATGTCTGTTTAAGGCATTACTCACACACTTTCCTTTAGCGGTGGAGACTGAAGAAATCTTGACGTCCCGATGTCTGCCTCCCGATTCTCTGGATTCATCTCTCAGTGTATCTGTGTGCCAGCCCGAGCATGAAGTATTCTCATCTCTTTCTCTGCAGAGGCCTCAAAGATGAGGTGTCCCATGCAATGCTATCAAATCAAGGAGCTGAATCAATAGGAACCATGCTAGCATACCCCCCCCCCCCCCCACCCACCCCACTCTTCAATTTCTAGCTGTGGTGGTTCAGGCATCGCACTTCACAGCACCCACTGGATCCAGGCTGAGTAAGAAAACACCTGAAATTGGTTGGCACAGCCTCCAGATAGTGACTCTTAAAAATTACAGTGTGGGCAAAGTACCCAGAGGACCATATAAATCTACCTCTAGCATAGCACAATAAAATGAAATGTCACAAAAAGTGTTCCTTGAAACATCACAAAATGTCAATCACCAGTTTATTTTTAGAATCGTTTTTGAAAAAGGGAAAATTACACCTTGAATGCCATCCCTAATCCCCATACCTAATCATTGCATTCTATATAATGTCATGTGGTAGAATAAGTCACAACCTGAAATAATGACGTTCCCCATTCTAACACTGTTTAAAATAAAATAGAGGTGGTCATGATGTATTGATTTACCATTATGCAAGGTTATAATCACGCACATGTTCAAATTTACTTCTCCAAGTGCTTTTCTAAGGCAGAGACTGGGGATGTTGATAGGCACTCTTGTTACTGGCTGTTTCACTGACAGTGTAGGTTTGATTGATGATGGCCATGATAAGAAGAGAGGAGCACATCCACTCACTGCTGAGAGCCCCTTTTGGTACTGATCATCCTGCTGGGATCAGACTTTCTGTAGGGAACCATTGTCAGTATGAAGCGCTTTGCAAGAAGAGTGTACAAGATACAGTAACTGTCAGTCAAGTCCATTATTCTCATCAAAGACTTCTGTTTGTGTCAATCATTTGTTACTTCTGATTTTTTCTGATTTTAAGGCAAACACACAAATACTTGTTTACATCAGATTTTCATTTTTTAAAACTCAAATATACAAATACTGCTGTCTGTTGTGCTTAATAACAAATCCTGCTCAGTGTATCACAAAAAAACATTCCTTTGGTGTATGTCACGTGCACAAAGCCAAAATCAATACTAATGTCTCTTACATGACACCCAGATTTGCTGCGCTGCTCACATGAGGCCCCTAAAAGTGCCATTAACATCGAAAGACCAGTGCTAAATTAACATAAAGATGAGAGGTCAGGGGGGTCACTGCCCCCACCAGCATCACTTAGGGCCACCTCCTCCATGGCATGGCCACGTGGATCAGGACCGTCCGGCACCGACCCGTGAAATGTAATTCAGAGTGTGAAACAGCCTAATGAGCTAAACTAATGGCCCTGATCACGCAGGCCCCTGGCTCTGGATGCTGATTAAATGGAGGAAATGAAGGAGCTCTCACCTACACTTGTACCATGTAAATGGAGGTGACTTCTGCGCAATTAAGGCAACGTGCCCATCAGCCTGCAAGGCAGCAGCATGCCTTCAGCCGGCAGCGGCCATCGATTCGTGTGTCAGCCCCGACATGGTGTGAACGATGCAGTGCTGCGCCTTACACCACAGATCCTCTGAGCAGTCCAGACAAGGGATATGGCCTGTTACTGACAATGAGAAAATTGAGTTTCTTGCCTAGATCTAAATTTGGCCTGGGAAGCCTGCTCGTAGCAGCTGTGCTTGATTTCCCTGTCCCAGTAATAAGGATAGTTCAAGAACGCTGGTAAATACAAGGACCTCTATTTGTTAGCCTCCAACCCTACATTTAGCAGACGCTTTTATCCAAAGCGACTTACATTTTTGTCAACTATCAATTGTTCAGGGCCAGTCTCCCCTAGAGCAACTTTTTAGGGTTAAGTGCCTTGCTCAGAGACACAACGGTGGCAGCTGGGATATGAACCCACAACTTTTCAGGCTACACGCACGCTAGCCAGGTTCCCGCTACACTACCACCGCCCCACCTACCACCATCTGGTTACACTGTTTGGGCTTCTTAAATAACCAGCTGTGTGTGTACATTTGTTGCAACATCAATCTCCCACTACAAAAAATCATTCATAAAAAAATCAAACACATTCTACATTAGTATTTTCCTGTTTCTTACCATTTTACTCTCTTATGTTCGCCTTGTCCGATTGAACTGATTGGGTGTGTTTTACTTGCTTTGAGACTCGTGTTTTTGGGAGCTCAGTGAGAATAAAAAGTATGACTGCAGAACACAACACCAGCCGAGGTTTGTCAAGGGACAGTGGAGCATCGGCGTCAATAAAATTAGCTAGATAAATAGAACTGGACGGAAAGTGGAGTTCTTTTATCCAAATGCCAATTTCCCAAGCGCCAGAGACCTCTAGTAATCCTTTAGCAGATAGCACGTAATGTGGCCCAATCAATAACTGCTAAACTGCCAACGCTGTGGAGGCAAAACACCAACCATGCCAATGCTAAACTATTTCCCTTTTTTGCTCAGCTTCTCTTTTCTTCACTTTGCTGAGAACTCATAAGGAGCCTGCAACACTCTTGAGGCTTCCGCATATATTCATCTGATCTCCACAGTGTTGATTATTATACTTGCAAATCTGTCCACTGTCATTAAACAGCATGGTTTATTCTCCCCCTGTATGATATAGCTGTTTGTTTTCTTCCACAGCTCCCTCAGCATCCTCTGGTGAAATAATAATGTCCTATAAACTTGAAATGCTCCGTTCGAAAGGGGTATAGTCTTGTGGGTATGGCCCCTCTGTGGCTGCCTCATGCACAATGCCACCCATACGAAGCCCGCATAATACACTGCTCCCAGCTGTTTAATATCTGCCAGCTTGTGTCTCTTTTAGCCTCTTTTAGACTGTTGTGTGTTGTGTGTCGGCCTCTATTGTGTTATGTTGCAGCTTCCCTCTAGGTGATTCTCCTCATTGCCACACCCGCTCTACCACCTAAGACCTTGGCAATTATTCTGCTTTCTAAGTAGACATAGAAAGCAAGATGGTTGGAGGCTGTGCCGTGCCCACTGAGAGACGAAAAGTCTCCGCTGTCATTTGTCAATGGCACAATTTGGGACACAAAAAAAAAGAAAAGGAAAGATGAAATGTAGTTCTTCATCCTCTTTGTTTGGCTTAAAGCGCTGTTCCTGCATGCAGGAGAGTGCACGATAATCAGATTTTCTCCCCCTGCAAACGCTTAGCCTATACCAGCTGATTCAAATATGGGAGCCTCAAAAAGGTAACAAGTTTTGCTTCTTTAATAAGTTTGCAGGTCATTAACAAATCAATATGATGGATCATAAAGAGCGATAATGAGGTGAGAAGTAACAGATGTCACAGTTGGATGAATGTATGTGACTCTGAAGTGAATTTATGAGTTGTCATAAAAAGGTTAGGCGCTAAAATGGGCGGTTAAACACACTGCATGTGCAAGCAAACCACAAAGGTTACTCCAAGCAGTCAGAAATAGTCTCATCTCGCGTTTGTTTTCACAGAATATGACTGCTTGTACTTTACAGGCAATTCCCAGCGCTAATTAGGGAAGACCATTTTCATTTTTTATGTCCTTCTCTTCCACGCCTCTCTCAGTTTATATGAATGTAGCCAATATTCTGAAGGATTCAAACTTTGTGGATTTTCTACTTTCTTTTATTCCTGGTATATTTTTTTCATTGATCCATAGCAGCTCAGTAATATATATGAGAGTGATGCAAACAGGGCTGGTGCAAGAACAGGATTATTTATTTTAAGTGTAAGTTTGAGAAGAGATCCTGCCGTCATAGTAGAGGACCTCATACAAGTGATTGAGTGTATTTTTTCCTGAATAAACTATAGAGCTGTCCTTTGTAACACTGTTATGTTGTTTCACACATGGGCCATGAAATAATAAAAGCTCTTGGGACCTCAATAGCCCAGAACTTACAAGGGTCAACTGCCCTGAATGCATTGTTTAGTGGGGTCTCATGACATTTTAATACAGATACATAAACAAATCAATATTTCATGTCAATGTTTGAGTCCTTGACCTCTATTTTGGTCCATGGTGACATGCAAACATCAGAACCTGAACAAAACATATGTATGAAGAGAAAGACAAATATAATTTTGCTGAAGGAAGATTCTAATCCGGAGGAGGTGAATAAATGTAAATAAATTAAAATAAATAGATAAAATAAATAGGAGTGAATAAATCAAATACAATTAAAACTGTTCTTGAGCTGTTGTTGTTGATGAACTGTGGTTCTTAAAGGTTTAAATGGACTAAGTGATCAGATATGTCACTGACCTAAACCAGCTGAAGGAGCTACTTGATGAATTACTTCGGGGGTAATAACAGTCTGTGACTGATGCACCTCACTTTCTTGATCTGGCCACGGAGGATGAAGTCCATCTTTGGTGGTAGTTCAGCTTGTAGATGCTAATTAGAGTTTGCAGTGTGCCCAATGAAGGGATTCAGCTTCTATTTTCTGTTCAGTTGTGAAAGGCCCTCATGGAGTAGGTCTGCATTTCGAGGTTATTCCATTCATTTCCGTTGTTCATGTGTAGACTATATGTTGTGTTCCTTGTGGGTTCTCTAGATTGAGTTACACTTGGAGGCCCCACTGTCCAGTGGGTAGAGGGTGCTGTTTTGGTGGAATGGCCTTGTGAACTCTGCCATTTTCTCATTTTCCCATGTGTAGATTTTGGCTTGATGTATTTTAAGAGTTTGTTTTTTTCTTGCAGTTCTTACCACACAAACCATTTAATTCCATCGGCCACCCCTGCCAGAGAGCTTTAACTAAGTCCTCACTGAGACTGCATGACCGTCCTTGTTGATATGTAATAGGTATATGCTCTAAAAGTTATGTTTTAAAAACATACTGATACTTGTCATGGTGGTGCTTAGGTGAGAGGGTGCTGAATGTAAAATGTTACATATTGCTTTGACCTGCAGTTTTGCACATTTTACTTTAAATGTAAAAATGCTCTATAATCGACAAACTTAACATAGTGAATTAGTGAAGTAGTGAACATAGTGAATACATTATGAAACTCCATCGGAAAAAAAAAAAATTGAATTAAAGTTCCAAAATAAACATTTACACTCACTATCAAAAACAAACCCTAACATGTTACTCTGGAGTATTGCTTTAATATAGTTCAGGTTTAAAATTATCATGTCTCTTTACACAATGACAACACTATCAATCTTGACATTAGTACTTAAATTTAAAATTAAGCATTTTTCTTCAGCATATAGATTATAAAAATATTATCTTCACATGCAAAATTTTAGTAATAGCACCGTATAAGTGCTTGGAGTCATATTTTTGTTTAAGGTGCTTTTTGGATGGGCTAAATTTCGTTCCCTGATAAAGGTTTGAAGGTAGAAGTGGTTAGCATTTTTGAAAGGTCTAATATGACAATGCCATGATTAAAAAGGTATTTTGATGGGGGGTTAATGTTTTCTTGGATGCTAAAATATATTAATGAACATGAATAATTATTGTGGTTGAGCATTAAACTGGCATTCACTCAGAGCCGAACTAAACCTTCCTGTCATGGTCAGGATCATTTCTATGGGGCTTTCATAATAATTTTTTTTTAAATGATGGTTATGATATGAATGACAAAACCTTTTACTTTGACTCCAGCACACTATTATTCTGTTTGTTAGTATTTTACTCTCCACACTGCATTATAAAATACATGTATATTATGTGTGTTGTATTATTCTATAAAACAAATTTGGTCCATACAAATTGAAATGAATCTTCAGTTCATGTTTAAATGATCAGTGATCAACAAATACCATAACCTTGTTTGTAAGTAAATCATACTCTGATTAAGTGAGTAAATCATACTGTTTTGAATGAGCATACCCCAATGACGTTAAATTTCAAAACTGTTACTCATATAACTAATCATATCTCGTGAAATGAAAAGCTGTGTATGAGAAACACAGATGTGGATTAAAACACTGCGCTACTGTAGACTAAACACTGCACTACTAAACATTCAGGCTATCTCTAGCTTAAACCCTAAACATTCACATGAGGTAGAAAGGCCTGCCAACCACAGAGACATGCATTTAGTGGCATTGGGAAAATACTTGACTTGCCCACAAACCCTGTGTACAGGGACCAAACAGAGCAGTAATGACATGCTGGTGAGTATCTCTTTGGGAGCTGGACGCACTTGTAAGGCACTAGACTCGGGCCTTCTCCTGGTCCTGTTGGCATGATCCAAAACAAAGGGGATTAATGCCGAGTGGCACCGAGCCTCAGCGCTGCAACCAAGGATCAGGCTCTTTGTAAAGGGGAAATGGCGAGGGGACGTGTAATTGCATTAACATGGTCATGCTTGGCTGGCAGACCCCTGTTCTGGCACATCGGCGTATACCCACAAGCAGTCGCATGCCGTGCCAGGCGGGTGCAGCGACAACCACCGCAGCAGGACTTCTTTTGGCTGCATTCACGTCTAGCCTAAAATAAAAGACACACAAAAACGGAGGGAGGAAAAAAGTCTCCTGGAATGCATCAAAAGCTATAGTCTGGAAACCATAAAGACCTTGACAAAGATAGAACAGCCATTTCCGCCGTGGAGTGCAGTGGAGTGGCTGTCCTCGAGTCCCATAAGCCGTCTCCCAGTACCCTGCTGCAACCGTTTATCTAGGCCAGCCAAAGAATGAGGAGCATAATCCATGAAATCACTGCCCTCATAATAAACAACATGGTCGGTTTGCAAAGGCTCTCATTATGATGCTGCAAACACATAGGCTGAAACGCAAGAGCGATAAAAACTGGAAGTCTCAGAAGAGTCCAAATACAGGTCTGTGGAGGACCTTTGGCAGCCAGAAGAGAACAGAGTTTCGCCAGTTATTTCGCACCTCTGGTACCAGCAAAGAGAAGTCAAAAACAACAAACACCAGTGCAAAGACAATATTTCAGTATCTTGAAATGTATCCAGAAGTGAATCATGGGTTTATGCATTACAATCATTTACATATTACACATTTAGCAGACCTAAAGCAACCTAGGGTTAAGTGCCTTGCTCAAGGGCACAATGGTGGCAGTGGGGATTTGAGCCCACTACTTTCCAGGCTACTAGAAGGCTAACCAGGTTCCTTAACTGCTATGTTACTACTGCCCTGATTAGATAGATAGATAGATAGATAGATAGATAGATAGATAGACAGACAGACAGACAGACAGACAGACAGACAGATAGATAGATAGATAGATAGATAGATAGATAGATAGATAGATAGATAGATAGATAGATAGATAGATAGATAGATACTTTATTCCAACACAACAATGTTGGTAATAAAACAAAAAAGACTTTCACCTTTAACTCTGTTTATGCCTAATTGTCTCCAAAGGTAGCCTATGCAATAACTCTCACCAGAATACAGCAGAACACTGCTTTGCCTTCCAGTTGTTGTCTCTAAACACAAGGTGAGACTTTCAGACACTGCTCCCCAATTCATTTTTCCTCCACAGAAGGCAATTTCTCTCCCTTCATCAAACAGGTATTGATCATGTGGTTTCTTGCGTCTCTCGGGTATTGATCACTGTGCTACTTTCGATCTCCTGCGTGCCACAACCTGGTGGCACGCTTCATTTAGTGAAGGCTAGGGTTAGCAAAAGTCATTGACCACTGCTCACCAAGTCATAATGACCTCTGAGGTACACATACAATATACAACAAGAAAATGTTGTAAATTGGTCAATTGTAAATGTTGTACATTGGGTGCAGGATCAAAAATTGTAAAAGCATAAAGAAATGTTTGTTGGTATACCATTCTCCAAACCCTGTTCTCTCATTACCTGTTAAGCAAAAAAATTATAAATGAAAAATTAAATATATCAGAATTAAGACTCACTCACTGTGCATTCCAGTCCTTTCACACTCTTTATCTCATCTCACCTCAAACATCTATAAGGGCCATGTCTGATAGCAGTCAGAGCCACTCAGTGTGAGTCACTATCCCCGAGGGGGTGTGAGGCAGAGTAGGCGCCATTTCTCTAGCCACAGTACTAACCAGCCTTCTGCTCTGACAGATGTGACATGTGACATGTGAAGCCAGGCTGTGGGATGTTCACACTCAGATGATCCTTTAAATGCCATATTGGTGCAGTTGCATGGTGGAGAATGTCTAACGGTGAGCCTAAGTGAGACTGCACAGGTCTCAGAGCCCTATCTGAGGTCTGCCGCACTGAGTGCAATCTCGTTCAATCAAAGCACTTCGACGCCACCACTTTGACGCCCATCTGTCACCTTTGGATATGACTTGGATATGACTTCCTGAACCCTCTAACACTAAGCCTGACATAATCAAGCATCAGGCGCGTATGTGTTGGTGTCAGTCCTCTGGCTGTAAAAAGCATATGCAAGCATGCCATCTTCCTCTTTCACCTTTCAGCAGACTACTGAACTGCGTGATCTCTCTGCCACTTTTCCCGCTACGACTTTGAAGTGCTCCGAAGATTCAGTAAGTTTCCTCCCCTGATAGAGCTGTCTAAGCGAAGCATCTTACATATTCAACGAATATCCTGGCATTGCACTTGCATTTTCACTATCGTGTGCTTCTTACAGACTTAATTGTCATGTGCGCAGCACCCAATATGGTGACTGCTAATGCAACTGATGCGACCGATAATCCCCCGAGCACTGCCAGGGGCTGGCTCTGCACTTGAGTGCATTACATGGGCTGGGGAACCATATGCAATGGCAAATTGATCAGGGCGCTGTGGACGGGTTCCCGGCAAAGGGAACAGTGTGGCACCCGTCTCACACTTTCACTATGGCAGCTGACTGCCTGGACCCTGAGTGGGAGTCGGTCTAACCTCCCCTGTGGTTCAAGGCTCTCAGAGTGCATGATATAGGATACAGAGGATGGTAAGGGTTAAGTGGGGGGGGGGGGGTCCCTGATGGAGTAGAGATGTGTGCATGTGGGGTGGGGTGAGAGCGATCCATATTATGTTAGCCTGAACTAAAAGGGAGATAATTCCTTGCATATTACAGTACAGTCTTAATTAGGCTTGTCTGATGTGTGGCAGAACCATTATGTTTCCAATTAAGGTCCTATCAGCCTGCAGAAATAATGGGATATTGCACATCAAAAAAGTCTGGCATTACCACTCAGACAAGATTATGGTGACTATCTAATGGAGATCTTCCCATTGCAGGAGTGGTTACGTGTATGTGTGTGTGTGAGTGAGTGTATTTGGGTGTGTGCATGTCTGAGGGATACGCACTATTGCCTAGAAGGGGCCTGAACGAGGTGCCTATCTGCAGCTTGATTGAGAGGGGAGAGGGAAGCTTGTGTGTGTTTGTGTGTTTGTGTGTGCGGGGCTGCACTGAGCAGCCGAACGAGACTTATCTTCTCCTTGCAGAGGCCGGACTCTCATCAGCCATGTTGCATCATTTAAACAGGCAACCCAGTAAAGTAGCCATTATGCACATCATGCTATTCACAAATCATCTAATGGATGCACATACCCAACCCTCACCCCCCCCCTCCTGTTTGCCTCGTGGCACTGAGGGAGCAAGAGTAAATCTTGAGGGGTATCTCCACAGTATGAGCAGACCTCATAAACAAATCATGATTGCTTCATTATTTGGCCAGGAGAAGAGGCTACACACTCCACAGTTACTATTTCTGGCTATTTCCTGGATATGTGACAAATATTGACAGAATGAGGGACTGTTTTTCTCTAGGGTCTAGTCCTGGTCATTCTGTTCTGTTTTATTTCAAACTGAACCTCACTCTTATAGAACTATATTTAGAGGAGGCAGAAATGGGGGGGGGGGGGGGGGACAAAAACAATGTGTCACTACTTGAGAGCAGAAATCTACCAGAGGGACCATTTCTCAGTATGCACTTTATTAATGTGTCAGGTTAAAAGAAATGCTTGAAAGCAGGGTGTGCAAATTTGAAAAAAGATTCAAATTGAGGTATCCTTGAGGAAATAAACAACGGTTTGCTAAAGGCATAAATTTTCCTTTTCAGTTCTGATCATGGAATATGTGCCACATACACACACACACACACACACACACACACACACACACACACACACACACACATATACATACATAAATAAAGATACACAAGCAAAAATCTTCTGCGAGTGTAAACAGTATCAACATTCATCAGTAATATAAATATCTGAAAGGTTTATCATTTGCTAACAGTTCTAATGTTGTCTCTGAGGCTTGTGAATTGGAGGGGAAGTACAGACTGACAGACATGCTTTCTCTGTATTACACAAAGTGAACAAACCGTTCCATGTCAAATCACTAAGAAGCCCAATTCTTATGACTACATGATTAGCTCTGTCAAAATTCACAAGTTCCACTTCGTCAATCGTTGCTCAGCTTTCTGTTGTTGACAATTATTGACAATTGCTGCTGACAGCTGATATTAAACAGGTAATGAATAGTAAACAGCATCTATTGCCAGTGCGATGATATTATTTAGCCTATTTTTGATAACCAGATAACCATAACATGAAGATGTTAACATGCCCTCAATCAGCTCTACTTAAAGAGGCTGAAGAGGTGAGGGATCTTCAACTAGTTTGAATTTTGTGTTGGGCTCTAGAGCTATTCACGTACCAAGAGCAGAGGTGACTTTTTACATCTGAGGGGTCTGAGTGTTCAGGAACATTGAGCACCAGGTTGTGGGAGAATTGCAGATGATGAGGTGGAGCAGATTTGACAGCATATTATACGCCCTTCACTGCTTAATGTAGGACTAATATAATAATGTGAAAATATCGGTCGTAAAATTGGAGGTAAATGTGGAAGTATTGTGTTAATGTTGAATAGCTAACAGAGAGAAGCAGCAACAGCAGTAAGGTGTTGTGTTATTCTGTAGTTTTGGACATTTTTAAAGTAGCTGTATGATATAATTGCAGAAGATACTGCAGTGCAAGTAAACGTAATTTACAAATTTTATGGACTTGAATGTTCAAGGTTCAGTCAAACTATAAATATTATTTGGGTCAAGATGAGATTCAGGAGATGTCTTTTCAAATATGGAGATGTTACTCCTTCGATTCAGAGAGTGATTTTTCAATTAATGCAATCTGCACTTCTTCATTGTCAAAGGATAAGGCATTTCCTAAGCCTAGATTACAGGGGTCAGTGAATGTGAAAAGCTGCTCTGAAAGAAAGGTGTGTGTGTGTGTGTGTGTGTGGTTGTGGTGGTGGTGGGGGGGGCTATTTCTATCTCCCTGCTTACTTATTCCTGTATTTTCCTTCATCTTAAGGCTACCACTCTGTCTCTGCAAAATGTATCATTCATGATGTGGACTGACACAGTGACTCAGAACACATTTCCAGACAGACCAGGCACATTCAGTTTTTTTTTTTTTTGGCTTGCCACATGAATTTCTGCTCTTGATCTCATTGGGCCCAAAAATCGTGACTTTTGCATCTGAACAGAACTGTCTCCACAATACAAACAAAGACATACATCATGCATTTTAATGAATCTTGCTCTAAAGGTTGTTACCAGTGCCAGGGCATATACCACAGAAGGAGACCCACCATCATGTTTCATCAAAGCTAATTCAACCAAGTGCTATGGTGGTGATGGTGATGGAAATAATAGCATGGTGTATGGGATAGCAACAAAGTAGTTCATTTTCATCAGCATATTGACAGCAGTGAAGGTGTGTTTATAATGTGTGTGGCTTCTGCTGCGATCAATAATGATTTTTTTTTTGCCCAACCTCACATCTATCTTAAAACCAATATAGGAAAAATACCTAAGACATACAGGGAAACTCAATACAAAGATTTTGGTAGCAGTGATTGTTGATGGAGACATGGCTAAGTCAAGCAATGAAAATCACACAGTAATGAACATTCAAGACTTTCTTAATGAGTGTACCTGCATTATTGAGAAATATGCAACTGCAGTGATTTGTGATAATTGCTCACTTGGGATCACCAGGTATTTGTAAGTCAGCTCTAACAAGTCAAGGGTAAAATTACAAAAAGTCCACTTCAATTTGCATTTATGAAGAGGAGTTTAGAGTTAGATCATAAGTGATTGGTTTAGATAATAACTAAAACCATTTCCCTGTCTCTGAATTTTGTCCCAATACCTGAGCATCCCCCAAAACAGCTCCCAGCTGTTTGCCACCACAGCAGAATCTGGCGAGCTACACTGGAAGTGGCTCAACACAGCAGAATGCCAACTGGCCCATCTCATCTGGCTTGCTGAGATGAGGTTTTCATCAGCAGCTCTGAATCCTGTTCAATTTTTGCTCATTTTGCAAAAAAAACAACCTAAAGGGCCATTTTCATCTTTCGACCTAGACCCATTTATGCCAAATTGAGCTAATTGCTCTTCATTGGGGACTGATCACGTGATTACATCAGTCTGTTGACCAAAGATAACCTTTGTGAATGTATGAATCCTATTGGATGGAGGAGGAGAAATATAAAAAAAACGGTAACACTTTCTATGAAGACCATATCTATAGCGCATTATGAGCGCATTCATAACAAACTATAATGCGCATCATAATTACTCAAAATGCATTATGACTACACTCATAATGCTTCATGATGCATTATATCAACAGTTATAAAATCTTAGAAATCCAAGCCCCATCAGCCAGCCTGTAGTTTAAAACCAGTCATGAACACTCATAACACCCTTGGATTTATAAGGCATTATAAGCTAGATTTATAGTTATTTATAACTGTTGATATAATGCATCATGAAGCATTATGAGTGTAGTCATAATGCATTTTGAGTAATTATGATGCCCATTATAGTTTGATATGAATGCACTCATAATGCGCTATAGATATGGTCTTCATAGAAAGTGTTACCAAAAAAACAATGACCCCATTATTCAGTTTTGGAGAAAACAAGTGACTGGACACCCTACCAGTTTTGGCTCATTGCCCATCACTTGAACAGCAGGATCAAAAATGTGTGCGTGCGTGTATGTGTGTGTATGTGTGTGTGTTTATGTGACCAAAGGAGAGAGAGAGGGAGAGGCATGATTCCCATTAAAAGCTTTTTAATAGCATCACGTCCCACCTTGTTAACACCCTCTCATCTTCAGCCTGAAGCGGGTGTGACACTCCTTGTGAGATTAAGAGGCAGGGTGACAGAGGCCACTATACTTTAAGGGAAACTAACCTTGTGTATGCAAGCCATGCTGGGTCTAGCCTCATCAAAGTCTCACCATGATACAGGATATACTATCAGAGCAGAGGTGATTCAGAGACCCTGCCACAGCATTTGCGTTTAATCGCCTATTTATTTATCCATGCATTTTTCATGACCCAATTAAATTTATGATTGAATTCAGTGACATCACCACATGACAGCAATGAGTGCTTTGCGCATCTGTGTCATTGCTAACACCTCTGAGGGGTTTCTTTAAAGAAGCCATCTGGTCAGTGTCTCACTGTGTTTATTGGTGTGGCCTTTCTCAACATTGTGACTCCATTGTTAAAGGCATTAAAGCAAAAGCCCAGAGCCTGTCAACACATAGCATGGTTTGCAGTTGCCGAGTACTGTCATTAGGAATAACAAGAATATTTGGTACAACGCAGACCAGATAGCGAAATGGCAGTCAATGCTAACTGATAGGGACAAGGAAACTTAGTTTTCCAGTCCCCCCCTTCAGTTAGCGTCAACTGCTTTTGCAAACTCGTTTGCAAATTCAGTCTGTGTCATGCCAACGTTTATGATTCTTTTACCTACCAACAACACTCAGCAACATCAAACAACAGGGATGGGTTGATTGACTTTACACATTTCCTTTTGTGTGACACATGTGGCTATATGAGGTTGTGATGTGACTTACCGACTATATTCTCATTTCTCTCCTTTGGCTTTCAAAGGGATTTGTCTCATTACAGAGTCTGATTGGCAGCCAGACATAATCTAGAAAAGCTATCAGGAGCAGCTGGAGCCACATTTTGTGTCTCGCCACAAAAATCATTGCCAAAGAGCAATTTAATTAAGTGAAGTCATTTGCTGCATATCTCACTATCTGATGGGAATAGGTTCTTTCAAGTGTACTGTCAATAAAATATTAGTCTCTTATATAAAGACATATTTATTAGATGTTGATTAGCTGTCCACCAGTCATATTTGTTGTTGAAACTCCCTCTGACATCCTCAGATAACATTCTAACATGGCCTGAAGCTTATGAGCATATCTCAGTTGTTTTCTACAAAAGGAAGTTGGAAAAGCTCTTGAGTGCATTAACACCCTCAAAAATCCCCTGAACCATTTTTAAATTTAACATTAAGTATCTAATGACAAACCTGTAACATTCAATCAGGGATGTAGTGTATCCCCTTCTCCCAAAAGTATGTAATCCCTCACCCCACCAGCTGTGTGGCTATTGTGCCAGCTCCTAATGTGTCTCAGACAGCCTTTGACAGTCTGTCAAAAATGGGCATCTCTAAGCAGCCAGGCTGCCACTGAAACATATTTCTTTCTCTTCTGACACTGACACTAAATGGAGGCCAGTCTGTCTGACAGCGGCAGTGGGGTGGAGATTAGCAAATCATCTCTCTTCCCTCTTTATTGATCAGCTTCAAGATGGGCTTGACATCCACATTAAACAAATGATTGCAAATATATTGGCGGGTGAAGTAAGTGGCCAGTGAAATGATGGGATTGTGATGGCAGCCGTCAACACTTTGCATCATGGTTTTGCCCTTTATCATATCGACTGCACTGAGGAGGCTTAATGCTTAGCACACAAAAGAGCTTTTTGATGTTTAAAATGAAAAATGTGTCTTTCAAATTGCATACAGGTGGTTTTCAAAAGAAGACATGAACTCATGACATTCAAGCAATGAGCATTTAACCTTACAATGCACAACACTGTCAGTCAGTACAGGTTATATGGATTGTTGGGAGGGTGGACCTTGAAGACATCCTGGTGTGCTAGTATGTGAGTCTTCAGTTTCAAAATACTTACATAAAATAAATACTTGCTTTTCGCCCATTTATTTATTTATTTGTCTATTTGTCCTGATGCCATGCATGAATAATTTTTGGAATCATGGGGAGACCGTACCCATCACTGCAGATTTTTTCCTCCAATGCAGTCAGTTAATTGGAATTAATTGTGATTAAGTTGAGTCAATAGCTGTGTATTCGGTGGAACAGGGTTAATGTTGATTCATTTTACAAACACAACTCTCTGTTACTTAAGAAATAGCTTGAAGTATGGAAAACAAATCATGTGCCGTTTCATTTTACACCTCATTTGCCAGGCTAAGCAGATAGGCCATTACTGCCTGGTGGCAGAAGGCCGCCTTTAAAGAGAGTGTCTCACTAATGGCATTGGAATTAGCAAAGCTAAGTGTTTCACACTCTAAAGGTCAAGGCTTTGCAATGATGGAATATTAGCTTGTGTTGCACAAATGAAATCAATTACCCCAGTGCTCTCCGGAAGAAAAATCGTTCTGGAATATGAAAAAAGGCTAAAAAAGAAGAGAGGAAATGTGTTAGCTGGGGGGGTCAAGACTGGCCCACATTGTGTGATTTCATGTGAATTTTACACACCGGGGGCCAACTGACATAAAAGCCTCTTGGTGGTGAATTTTATTACTCTCATGGATGAGTTTTTTGTCTAGCTGTTGCTCCTGTGCTGTGATTGGCATGACGGGTTTCTCAGAATAATTCATAGAGCCAGAATCAGCTCTCCTGAACCATAAACCACAGTGCTGATGCCAAGAGGCAGTCACATCAGCATCCAGCCTCCATATTACCATTACTGAATAGTGCCATTACAGGGTAAATACTCCCCTTTGCTAGCACAGAGGTGATAGCTCTAACATGACAACACCTCTGTATTTCTTCTCCGATCAACACACTGTATTTATATCCAGTGCACATGCTCTCAACGTTTTATTTTGTTTACTCAGATGAAAGAGTAACTGTCCTGAATTATAGCACTATGTGATGGTGCATGATCGTAAATGATGGGGAGATAGTGTGTGGATAGGAGTTGTTCTCTTCATATCTCTCGTCCTGGAGCCGTGTGTGCCAAACCATGATGTATTCACTAAGGCTTCTAGTTTACTTGCAACAACACATGGTTGCTGGGAACGGTTGGCGCAAGTGGCTGAGAACCAAGTTTGGTGATGTAAGAGTGGTCCTTAAGACCTTGAGAGAGTGGAGCTGGCCATCAAACACAATTATGCTCTGGGCATGGTGTCAGGTAGGTCTACAGAAAAATATGGAATTACTCACTGATAGTCGTCAGTGCACATAACCTGTGACCATACGCAGCAATGAATGAAATTTATGCTCAACAAGATAAAACAATTCACATTTCACCACATCCATTTTTAGGAGGATAGTGACTCATTACACATTCATTACATCACATCACATTCATCAGCCAAGCACTGCAGTTCACGGCAGCTTCTTTAATCTGTGAAGCTTTAGCTTCTTTTGAGGCCTGAGGAACCTGAATGCATCCCTGCGAAGGCCATTAATTTGGGCTACTGATTATCATTAACATTTGTGGTAACTGGGGCTCAATATGAATGTAAACAGGATTAGTGGCAAAGTCCCATAATTCCAGACTGAGTTGGTGAGACTCTGGGGACAAGCAAGGCCATCAGTAATCACAGAGAGAGAGAGTGTGTGTGTGTGTGTGTGTGTGTGTGTTGGGCCCTGAGCTCTATGATGATGACCATGAGTGACATGTGGTCACGAGGGAAACAGCAACAGTAGCTGGCGCTCGCACATTTTATCCTTTGGATTGTCATTTGTATATTTTACATGCAATTACGCACTCAGTGAGTCGGCGTGACTGAATTAGCCCGGATGGGCTCACAATGCAAAGTGACAGCGGGCTCTAATACGTATATCTAATCCCCCGAACTGTCAGTCACCGGGCGCTGCAGCCACTGAGCCTGTCGTGCAGAGCTAGGCATGTCCCATCACTGCCGTGAATGAAACAGACCAATTACATAAACAAGCGCTACTTCAATTCTACAGACAGACTTCATCAAGGGTGAAAAAAATTATGAAATTTAATACAAGCTCAGATTTTATTTTTTATATCAGTGATGAGTACATGAATTAAACAATATAAATACGGGCATGGTGGTGTATCATAAGAACAATCTCAACAGAGCTCTTTGCTTTTCTTTTTTTTCAACATTCACATTGATTGAAAAATAAATGAGCTTCCTTCAAAAAAGAGCAATTCATTTTGTGACAAGAAGAAAAGCATTTCAACAGAACATAGACAGAATTTTGCATTAAGATCCTTTACAGGAAACTGAGGTTGCTAGACATTAACAGCTACTCATTTGATTATACAGCACTTAAATGACTTTTTTCATGCTGTCCATATTTGATTGCCTCAGGAATATTCTCTCTGAAGCCTAAACCAATTGTTCCTGCATGGTGCCAGCATACCTCTGGGTGAAATATGCCCCCTTATAATAGTAACATTCTGTGCTTTGCCTCATTATGACGATCAATGGACTACATGTTTGTACTGCACTCTTAACATGCAATATCTCCAGACCTTGCCGTGCTTCTTTTGTGTTAGAGAGCTTGTTTCTATGGACCGATGTACTAAGGGTCTAGTAAACCACTTCTTGCCTTTTCACTGTTGTGGCCAATTCTCCCATAGCCACCGGTCAGTGCTGTAAATCAATATGTGCACACAGTGCCCAAGTGTGAGCAATAAACTGGTTTCAAGAGATCACAATATTATTAAATTTCCCCATTACTGCTATCACATTGCCTTACAAGCCCCATCTTTCTCTTACGTGACCCAAGCTCTGGGATGTCAGCGGAGAGTTGTAAGTCATGGTAACTCCACCACACATATACACACACACACACACACACAAATACACACACACACCACCACCACCACTTCCCTTGGTGGATGGTGGATTTTCACAAGGCCCCCGACATGCACACCCCTCATCCCATCTTCCTCCTGGCCCTCCCCATCCCATAATAAGCCACCGATTCGTCACCCAGAAACGAGATCCCTCTCCAGTGCTCTTTGGCAGCCGGAGTAAATGAGTTATAGACCCATTTTACCTTCTCATCAGTGATGGTGAAACTGCAAAAAGGCACCAGACCCGAGGAGACGAGTACCATGTAACAGTGGCACTGTGTCGATGGGGAGAGTGGAGAGGCGTGTGCAGTGTGAGGCGAGGTGCAAAAACTAATAACCACTCACACCATCCCCCCTGCCTGCTGTGCCTTCTGTTCTCGGCAAACACAATCGTTATCTCTTCATCCGAGGCTAATTTTA
Source organism: Tenualosa ilisha (assembly GCA_015244755.2). NCBI lineage: Eukaryota > Metazoa > Chordata > Actinopteri > Clupeiformes > Clupeidae > Tenualosa > Tenualosa ilisha. The sequence goes on from PYXC01002370.1 coordinate 3,840,083, forward strand.
TGTCCTATTATTTAAAAAAAAATTAAATAAAATAAAAAATACATACAGTACATTTGACACCCACTCATCCAGGCGAGCAGGGGAGTGGACCATATGTGATGGTAGCCCACTGCTGGAGGTGGAGGATCAGGGCGGGGGATGGGGGCGGGGGGTTGACAACCTCATCACTTTCAACAGGACGCCACCTGGATGACTCTCCCTTCGGACACCTAAACTTGGGAAGTAGATTGAGTTTATGTGCCTACATCAATTCCAGAATAATTGATTGGTTCGCTTTTATGTTTTGGATATTGTACATTAATTGTACATTAAAGCACAATTTGAATTGAGATCCTTTGGGTTTGGAACAGGTGTTGTTATTTTATAGAGCAATATTACGAATATATTAGCTAAGATCAAACCAATACAGTAAATATGGCTTCATGGATTAGCACGATGCAGCCCATTTTCACTGATATTATTGTACATTCTTATTCAATAAGGTTTGCAACATGCCACACGTGTCAATTTGAGTAGTAGGCAATGGGAACTATTAGTGCTTTGAGCACAGTGACCATGACAGTCTACACACACACACATTTAAAAAAGCAAAACAAAACAAAAAAAAATCAGAAAATGAAAAATGGCTTCCTACAGGAGGGCTTTTGAGCACTGGTACAGTGTTCTTTTTCCACCACAGGGAAATGGGAAAAAAAAGCAAACAAGAAAAACACCTCCACCACTGAGTGCTGACATTTGGAGGAAGCGTGGTTCTCCTCGTACCCCGCAGCTGAGCCATCACAGCCGCTACTGACCTGGCACACTGGCAGGGGAGGAACATGCCGAGTTGGAGTTGAGGTGTGTGAGTGGGTGGGTGAGTGGTTAGTTGTGAAGGGGGTAGGGTGGCATGGCATTCCCGGCAATGAGGGGCGAGCTGCGTCAATCACGGACCCCCTGTGTAATTAGTGGAAAAGGCTAGTGCTGGTAGCACTGAGCCTCTCTGTCAGTAATTGTCCACTGTTTCCCACCCACAGGCAGGCACACATGCACACACATGCACATGCACATGCACACACACACACACACACACCCACACACAGTCATGCACACACTTTTGAGGAAAGTTGAGGGGGGGGGGGGGGGGCTTCAATAGCTGGTACTTCTTTGGACAGCAATACATGGTAATAACTTGAAATCAACATGGCTCTGGCCATTTAACCCAACTTCTGTTTATGATCCTTTTAAGGTTTTTGTCATATTGCATAAGGTCTGAGAAAAACAAAAATGTTGAAGGACTTTTTTATGTTGTTGTTTGTCGTTGATGATGATGATGTTTTTGTCTGCATCCATGATGAAGCTCAAAGGGGAAGTCCGCAGACTGACCACATAGCTAACGGCTCTCGCCCACTTGTCTGCATTCCTCTGCTGAGCCTCCAGCCACAGGACAAGTCACCATGACCAGCAGCTTACAGGCCACGGAAACAGGAGGGGGAAAACACACACATTCTGTATGGCTGTACAGCATACGCTAACAGACAACGACATATACACTCAAACACACAAACAGTACCTCACACACACACACAGAGGAAAGAGGGGTATGGGGGGTGGGTGGGTGTTATGGCGCCCCCTAGGGCCCGGAGGACCAGGGTGCCAACATTTGCACAACAGATTGAAAGAATGAGGGACAAATCCACACATCCACAGTTTTAAGGTGTAGAACTCAGGTTTTATTTATGCTATACCAAACAAGGTAATCATGGGGGGAAACGAAGAGTTAACAACACTAAAAGGTGACACCAAATAAAAATAAGAAAAAACAAAACCCACCACCAATAGGAGGTGCTCCAAAGAGCACCCCAAATTACATCAAAGGGGGGCGGTGTCACCATTTGACTAACCCTAGGGAAATGTGGCTAACAACAGTCAACTAATGTATGCAAACATGTAAACCCTGGGGCAGTTCTAAATATATGTATCCTACACCCAATGCCCCCCCAGGACCTCAAATAGCGGTTAACCACAAGTAACACACAACATGAAACACAAAACTAAACTAAGGGCTGGTCAGCACAAAAAAGTCAACAAACTTACTCAAAAATACAGCATAGCAAGAACTAAAAGTTCTAAACACAAGACAAAGAATCAAAACACAAACCACCAATATGGGCGCTGCCACCACCCAGGCAAAAGAGAGAGAACAAAAAAACAGGAAGCTTATGGCTTATATAGTAAGGGCAACTGAATCCGGATTGGCTGGTTAATTAACTGGGATGAAGCAAAACTGGAACCAGGTGCACTGAGCTGCAAAGAAGGAATTGTCAAATGGAAACTTAAAGGAGGAGACGAAACAAATCCCAACACTGAAGACAAATTGCAGGCCTGCATACACGAACAAACAGACAATAGACAGGGTCATAACAATGGGAGCAAAGAAAACACAAGAGAGCCACTCCCCACAACCAGGATGCTGCAGAAATAGATAACCTTTTATGCATGTTGACCTTTCGTCCACACACAAACACTGAAAAACGTTATTTTTTAAAAAGGTAGCACTTTCCATGGACCCAGTATTCATAAAGCATTGTAAATGCACTCATTTACATTTACATTTATGCATTTAGCAGACGCTTTTATCCAAAGCGACTTACAAATCATCAACTATCAATTGTTCCGGGCCAGTCTCCCCTAGAGCAACTAAGGGTTAAGTGCCTTGCTCAAGGGCACAACGGTGGCAGCCGGGATTTGAACCCAAAACCTTTCAGGCTACTTACACACTAGCCAGGTTCCTTAACCACTACGCTACCACCCCCCATTTAAGCAATATAACACGAGTGGAAGTGAGGTTGTTTGTGGATATCCTCACGAGTGTGGTTACTACAGTAGTCTTCGGCTTCGTGCCTTTGGCTGAACCACACCCACAACCACGAGTGTTATATTACTTTTATACAACAGTTCCATTGCCAACTAATAAAGTTTTAAGACACTGAATTTTATTTTCTACCATTTAGTTTTCATTTATGTTCATTCATCCTCTGCCCCCAAAACAGTTTTATGCTGTTTTGCATCTCACGTTCCCAAGCAATGCAACAGTTAATCAATGGCTTGGAAGTTCTCTCTATGGAAGATGCAGAGTGATTATTAGCTGAGAAGAGTCACCCATAGTATATTTGGCCTTTTGATACTAGGGAAACATATAATTTCACTTATTGTCTGTAATGGTGCCTTACTGATTTTCATGAGCAGTTATATGTTCATCTCACTTTCCTTAGAGTAGGCACTGAGCACTTGAAACTCAACATTATTTGGCATGAAAAATTGGACATATAAAAGGACAATTAACAATTAATTGAGGCTTTAGAATATTTTGTGACACTTCAAGTTGTAAAGGCTTATATGATAACATTATAATGCTGTCTAAGTACAATCATTAGAATGTATAAACAGTAATGAACACTAATGTCATTAGTTATAAGGCTTAATAAATGCATTATGACCCTTTATGAATGTGTTTATAATAGGTTTATAATAGGCTCATAAAAATTGTTACCAAAAAAAGAAACCCAAAGTGGAGATTTGGGAAAACACTTGTGTTTCTGTGTGTGTGTGTGTGTGTGTGTGTGTGTGTGTGTGTGTGTGTGTGTGTGAACATTTGTATTGATTTTGGTATTGTTCTGTTTGTTCTCTCTTCTGTGATCAGACCTATGGTTGGCTAACTGTTTGATTGGTGTTGTCTTGATAGCATTCCCCAGCTTGAATGAGCATCAATGTCAACAGAATTAGGAGTGAAAAAAATCAGTTTTTAAAAATACCCAGCTACATGTGAACGCAATCTTCCTGTGTGTCATTGCTCAGCTCTTCCTTCCACAGGAGTGGCACCAGGGGGCAGGGCCCATGCCCACAGCTGCTCAGCTCAAGCCAGACTGCCGAGGGGCACAAAAATAATCGGCCTCATTGATTGGCACCCTGTGGATCAGCTCAAGAGAAATCATAATGCATTGAATGAGTGGATCTTTGTGATTCTTTGTGAGTCTTGGTTGCATGCACAGGGACTCCCACACGCATCAATTCACACACATATACAGACACAATCCCTCTCTCTCTCACACACACACACACACACAGAGACACCTATAATTTCTGTCTCTCTCTCTCACACACACACACACACACACACACACACACACACAGAGACACACCTATAATTTCTGTCTCTCTCTCTCTCACACACACAGACAAACACACGCTCCCCCAAGCACAGACACACGCTGTCCATTATATGCACTCATTCTGTCATTCTGACCAGTCAGCCACTGGAGGGTCATCTGACTTCTCCTGACCAGCCCTCATGTTCTAATTTGTCATATTTGGTGCTGAAAGCAGGCTGTGGCTCCTTACTGCCCAGGTCACTGCTGACCACAGGCCTAGGTGCATTTCCACTGTAACCACCTCAGCAGTCTTTCCTAGCCATCCACCCCACTGAGCATGGTTTCTCCTCCATCTGTGCTCACAGGCAAGACACACTGGGGCAGTGGAGTGTGTTTGTGTGTGTGTGTGTGTGTATGTGTGTGTGAGAGAGAGAGAGAAAGAGGGAGAGAGAGAGGGAGAGAGTGAGAGAGAGAGAGGGAGATGTCATGTTTATGTATTTGGCCTCATTCATTGTCTCTGCTTGGTATGTGCTCTGATTTTCGGCCTTGAATATGATGACTGCTTTGGCAGTATTATGCAGTTTAAGTGCCAATTTGTCATGTCAATAGAACTACTGTTCAGCACTCAAACAATCCCAAAGACAAACCTGTGTGCTTGTGGGGCATTTTACAATTCCGTGTTTCACCTGCATGCAAATGTTATCCATTTATCAACTGCTGTGAATGGATCATTCCAACCTTTCCTATGGCAACACATTTTCCCTCTTCAGATTCTTCAGATTCCCTCTTCATGATGTGTTCACATTGAAGAGGCAGAGTGAGATCTGGCTTGTGGCTTGTTAGCAGCTAATGGTGGTGGTGGTGGTGTTGTTCTGGAGCAGAGCAGGGTGTTGGGGGGGGGGCAGTTACAGCCGCACACCTTGCCTCTCCGAAGACAGATTATTTTTGGACTCCTGAGTCTTCACCATCACAGAGCACAGCACAGCACAGTATGGCACGCAGGTCCCTCTCTGCAAAGGCTGTCTGCCCCTGGGGAGACGGCAACGAGCGCGATGATCCCCCTGGGACTAAAGTGCGCCAAAGAAGCCGAGGAACAGGTATGGAGAGAGGAGAAAAAAAAAAAGGTCAAAGGACAGCTGTGAAGCTGAAGACAAACACACACACACACACACAAACACACACACACACACAAAACACACAAGGGTGATTTGTCTTGGTGATGCATTTCCTGATCGGCGAGATTCATTGCTCAGCGACCATGACGCATGCAGACAATTAGTCAGCGTCTGAAAAGAAACGGATGCCTCTGTTTCACAAAGACGTTTGTGACTGCTCACAAAGAACATCTCTTACACACGTGTACGCATGGTGGAGAGAGGGGAGGGATTCCTCTCATGTTTCTCAGCCCTTTTTAGCTCATTGTCAGAGAGCTTCAGATAAGGCAGGATTACAAAGCAGTTACCAGTGTGTGATGGGTCATTCGCACGGGCTGGATTCTCAGAGAGGTGGATGAGTGGGCCTGACAGACTGACGGTGAGAAAGACTGAGAGTGAGAAAGACTTAAAAGAGAGAAGAGGAAAAAGTGAAGTGAAAATTGAGAGAGAGAGAGAGAGAGAGGAAAAAAAAAAGTGAATGGAGGGAGTGAGAAAAGTGAGAAAATAAAAGAGAGAGAGTGAATGAAGGGAGGGATGAAGATAAAAGAGGAAAGGAAAGAAGTGGATAGATAGAGTGAATAAGTGAGAATGAACAAAGGGTAAATAAAGGAGGGAGAGAAGGGCAAAGAAGGGAGAGGAGAGGAGAAAATGGACAAGTCTGTTAGCTGGGCAGCTGGTGAGTTATACAACTAAGCCCCCCTCTCTGTTTCTCCTAGGGTATTAATGCCTATGAATCAGATCTGATGAGCGACACACACACACACACACACACACACACACACACACACACACACGCGTCTTCCCCATTTTTCCCATCAGCTCAGTCTCCTCTCTCACCATCCTGCAAGCATGAAGGTCAGGCTGAGGAAAACAGGAACAAAGGTCTCCGTGGTCCCTTTCACCATTACCTACTCTCAAGGGTGAATATTATTGAATGGCCCTTAGAATAAAATGAATAAAATTATATATAGGTCGGGGCAGGACCACACTAAACAGCCCTCATATATCATTGTGCTTGAGTCCTTTTTTCCACAGGCATTGTACGGTATAGCTCTAGTTTTGCTCAGACAATGAAAAATATACAGTATAGTCTACCTACTATATTTCCAGCACAGTGAATGCACTTTGAAGGCCATTGCATTGCCTTAAAATAATGCCCTCCTTCCTTTATTGTAATTGTTGGTGAATGTCATCTAAGCAATGACAACAACAGACAAGCAAAGCTTTATATGCTCTGTGGTACACCAGGAAAAGGCAGAAGCTATTTCTAATACCCAAAATGCTTACGTGACCATGTGACTTAGATAGAGCAGCACATCGATTAAAGAAGTGGGAAACACACCACTACCATTAACTCCCACAGCAGACTGTCCCTCTCTCAGCACTTAAAGATTAACCCCGGGATTAATGTTTTATAAAAGAACACTGCAACCAAAGACCATTTATCGCTCAGAGCGCACTTGAAAACTTTAGTGAACTATCTCTGAATCATCTCTTTTGGTGTGTGTGTGTGTGTGTGTTGTGTGTGTGTGTGTGTGTGTTGTGTGTATGTGTGTGTGTGTGTGTGTGTTTGAGGTGGGGTGGAGGGTTATTGATGGTGAAATTTAGAATTTTTGGTCTTTTCATCAGCAGATTATAGCAAACAGTGCAGACCCTGCAGGCTTAATTGGAATAAGTTAGACGATGCTTTGAAGTGGAAGGCCCAGGCGCACACAGAAGGCGTTGCAGAGGTTACTGAGGAAGTTGGAGACCAACTTACAGAATCTCCAATGCCTGCACCTGCTGCACAGACAGGGTGATGTTTTTCATTATCACATGGGCTTCATGCCAACCTTGTAGGGTGAACTTCAGAGTTGTCTAAATACCTAATCAATATTCCAAATCTTGTGTGATGAGAACACTCTGCATTGGAAAAAGGTGAAAATCCCACATCCATCTGCTCACTTAAATGTACTTCACTCCTGCGGATACTGAATATTATACTGCTTTCACCTTAATCTCTTAAAAGCCACATTATGTGAGAATTGATATCTATCTCACGTTGCAGTCACTTTTCAATATGGGTAGTCCAGCAGAACAACGCCAAAGAGCAAAGAATTGGAAGATTCATCGGAGAACATTAAGAGTACATTAACAGAACATTAAGGAATCACATAGTGTGTAGAGATGCTGTCTAGATTACGGGAGGAGTACACTGACCACCAGTAGTCACTGAGAACAAACAGGCTCTCTGCAAACAAACACTGACCATGTTAACAAAACACTATTGTATACACCAGGGAAGATAGAGACAGTAACGCCTACATGACATACTTGTTTTTAAGTATGGAATTAATGTTTGTCATCCAGTCACAGTTCAGTCACACACACACACACACACACACACACACACACACACACACACACAAAAGGCTTGGTTCTCTGATGAAAGTCTTTAAAGACTTGTTTTGCTCAGTTTCTGCTGTTTCATTTTGTGCATCATGCTGTATGCTATTTAGGTAAGGTGCCCAACCCAAGAAAAGCTTGGAAGCTTTCTGAACTTCAGTTATCTTGACAAAAAGTGGTAAAAAAAAACAGTCATGCTCTTATCATGTCACATTAGGAAAGTGACCCCAGAGTTAATGAGTTACCCAGCGATCAATACACAACACTAGCAGCGCTCAGTATGGTGTCATATCTAACCTGGACCTAATGTTATTTGACTTCAGGCTAGTTATTATCAGTTGTGTCTAGGTTCAATAAGCATTTCATGGCATTTATTTTCTCCACGAAATTCATGTCAAAGTTTTGATTTGGCTTTGCTAATTACTTAACAAATTCATCTGTCCTTATTGGAACTCTCAAAGCTATCAGTCATCTCTCAGTGAATTTGGTTGTATGGTATGACAGCATAAATTTTTGTAACACACTCTTACCACTTGCATTTCTGACCCCGTCTGCATACATATTCATTCACTTAGAATAAATGCATCTGGTAAGCCCTTGTAAGGCTGAGCATATCCTATATAACAGATTCTCAGCTTCTGGGACCGTGTGTACTTTTCTGACGTCCGCTCTGGCAAGGGAGGAGTGGGGGTGCCGGGGACAGCCGCAGGGGTTTGGAGGTGATGGCAGTGACAGCCCCCAGTGGGGCCGGCCTGTTCATCTGCGTAAGGCGGTTCTCCCTGGGACGTGTGATCCATCTGCTCTGACATCCCGAGCCAGTCACACAGAATGGGGCTGAGCTGTGGAGACGTGCCCAATGGCATAGTACAGTATAGGGCTTGGGAAGACCCAGTTGGGTACTTGCCATGGGAAAACAAGATTCATGTGGAGGTCAGATCAAATACCGCATAATACATGAAATGTAACGTGAGTATTTGAAGGCAGGAAATTTTACATCTTTATAACTGTAAAAATGCTGACGTGACTGTAGAAGACAAGCATGCAATGAACATGAAGTCATGATGTTTTTGCACTTTCTTTCCCATACATTTAGTTTACTTTAATGCATCAATATAGCTTAACTATAACATACTATTATATAATGTATGCTGTATTCTATTCTCTTCAATTAACCCTAGAGAATCAAATTGCAAATGCGCTCACAATACATCAGGAAAATACCATGTGCATAATGTATTGGTCACAGCAATCTCAGTACAGTTGTACATGAAATGGATCGTGGATCTTGGAGAGTGAGTAGCCTTCCCATGACCTCCTGTTAATTACGAGCTCAAGTGTCCTAGGACAGGACATTCAGAGGAGTCCACGTTCAGGACGAGGTGACCATTGGGAACGCTGCGACATGTTGGGGAGGTCATCCAGCTCAGCTGATAAGAGCAGCAAACCGGCAGCCAACCAGTCAGCCTGTCTGCAGTGAGAATAGGAGGGCAAAGTGGAAAGTGGGAAGAGAAAGAGAGACAGAGAGAGAGACGGAGAGAGAGGGGAAAGGCTCCAGGTGTGGCTGCATGCCACTCAGCCCTGATTGCAGTCATCTGCAGCCCACAATGAATTGAGCTTATTGTCCCAGACAGCCGTTCCAGGAAGCCTCCATTTTGTACCGATTGTCTCTCAGGGGGAATTAACAAGCTGACTTGCTTAGATATGGCAACAGAACACACTCTATAGACCCTGCTGATGGAGATTGGGTGACCTCCAGCGACCCCCTCAAGGTCAAAGGTTAATTAATTGATCAAGCGCAGCACAAAGGTTTGCCTGTGGCAGTGTGTGCTAAGACAGCTGAGAGTGATGGTGTACGGGCAGGTTAATTTCAAATAGTGCCTTATGTTGAGCAGACACACCAACTGAAAAATACCCAGTCTACCAAGTTTAACCCTGTAGCTCCCATGTCTTGTACCATATAGTGTCTGGTGTCTGATTCAGTCTGATTCACTCATGTTTTGTTCTCTATTTAACCTGAATGGCAGATGGCAGTGTACTGCAGTTCTCTGTTGGCCAGCAGCACCTGCATGAAGAGAGAGCATGCTGGGAGAGAGAGAGCACAGTCATGTGAAACACACACACACACACACACACACACACACACACACTCGCACACACACACAGCAAAGAGGAGGGGATAGAAATAATACAGGATAAGCTGCAGTGAGGATTTTCACCAGCTGAGTGCTAGCCGACATTTTTATCACACACTTGCTGTGAGGATCTTAAGCAGGGTCCTAGTGTGACATAGCGGACAAGCCATCTGCACCGAGTCCAATCCAAATGTCACCAAGATACCTGATGTCTCTGCTCTGCTCGTGGAGAAAAAGGCAGGACATATCCCGCGGCTAGTCCCAACCATAAAAAGAAAAGACAGAAATAGAAACATGTCCAGTTAAGTCTCCATAACTTGTCTGTGCTCTTTCTCCATCACACAAACCACCCCACAGGCTCCATGTACTCTTTATAAGCTTTGTGTATAGTGTGATTTCATCATTAGCAATTGGCACTGTGACCATCACTTGCTTTAAGGCAACAATGGCAGATTACTAATGTCTGAGCCATCCTCAACAATGCAGAGACAGGCAAGACGTCCTTCACTAATTAGGTCTCATGCTGAGCAGGAACTCAAAAACAACAAAAAGGGCTTCCTGACAAAGACACTGACGCTGCTTGGGGAATCTTGTGTGTTATGCTTTTAGAAGAGATAGAAACCTTCAAATGACAAGTAAGCAGCATACAGTAAGCCATGCAAATAGAGCTCATTACTTGCACTGAGGTGTCTGATGAGTCCCACTGCACATGTTGCTTCTGACTGATGAGGGTGTGACAGTATATAAATAAATGCAGTGATATAAGGACTATCAGAGCACATATTACATGTCATATACTGTGGTAAAGTTTAGCACATCATCTGTAGGAACTGTCAGTATGTCATGTCATATCACAATAGTAACAGGCTAAATGCATGGCTCTGAAGAATCCATGTGCTAAGATGATATATTCTATAGGAATACCAGCCTTTGCCTCGTCATTCATGCATCTGCTTCTACCTACTTTTGAATAATGTGTCATGGATAAATGGCCAATAACTTCAGGGTGTGTCTTTCATCTGGGTGAGAGCTGTCCACGTATTTACTAGATAACTCAGTGCCTTCCTAATGAAACACCTGTGCAGATGTGAAATGTTGCTCTCCCAGAAATGCTTGTCGCAGCTATTTTTAGACCTCCCACCCCACACACGCACCTCCAACTTGTGCTCAATTGGTTTCCCTAAATAGGAATGAGTCTTTTAGATTCCTCTTAAGAGTCCAGTCCAGCCAACAACTCATCATGGACCCATTTTCTTCTAGTGACCTCCCATCATTTCCTGTGACTGCTATCTTAATTACAGGCTGGCTTAATGCAGTGCAAGGGTGGCTAAACCCTGGGCTACCACTCACATTCCTTCCTTCCCAAAAAAAAAGGCAAGCCAGAAGGCAAACGGGCAGATACCCATATAAATCCTTCCTGCTCCGTAGCGGATCCCTTTCCGTTGTAATTGTGGGTTGCAGAGGGCGGAGGGACTGGCAGCCAAGCACAACATGACCAGGCTGTGCCATGGCAGCAGGATGAAGACACACACACACACACACACACACACACACATGGAGGCACACTTGTTTCTATTTGCTGCGTCTGTCAGCACACGCCTGAGCGATGATCTAACGGCGCGAGGCCGTAGGTGTAGCTGGCCCCGGGTGACCTCGGCGTAAATAAGAGGGGACGTGCAGACAGGAAGTGGCTGCCCACGGGTCGTGGGGAGAACAGCCGGGAGGGAGGGAAGTAGAGAGGGAGAGAGAAAAACAGACATATATAGAGAGAGAGAGTGCAAGAAAGAGAAGCACCCCTTCCGTACTACTGCCATTAGTCACAGGAGAGGGTGACCAGGAGGTCCCTGCCACACATGCTTCCTGCTCCTGCCCACGTTCCCACTCTTCATTCATTCATCCTTCTCCTCTCAGTCTATCCTCTCATCTCTCCTTTCCCCCCTTTCTGTTCCTTCTCTCTCTTTTCCTCTATCTATCACATTCTCCCAATTCTTCTCCAATCTTGTTTTGCAATTTATTGAGAGACGTAACTGGCAACACACCTGTTCCATTCCCTTTGGTCTTCTCCTCCTTCTCCTCCTCCCTTTATCACTCTCTTTCTCTCATCCTCTTTCTCTCTCTGACTTACCATCAACTCTACCTCCATTGTATCTCTCCCTGGCTCATCAACCTCTCTGTTGCCATCCCGTCTCTCAATTCAATTGCCACCCTACACACCCCACACACACACACACACCTCTCGGTTCAGTCCTTCCATACAGAATATTTTCCATTACACTGACCATCCAAGAGTAACATCTCTCTGGCAGAAAAGATAAGAAAAAAAGAACTGATTTTAACCAATTCAGTCAGTAACAGCCTGTTACTGACACACCCCTCAAGTATTCAGGTTGTAAGCACCAAGACAATCAGTGGCATCATTGTGTCATTGTCTTGTAGCACAGGCGATAACGCGCCTCATTTCACTGTTGTATACAAACAAGTATGAGAGAGGGATGTTTTGGTTCTTCACAATACCGCTAGCCTGAACACTGAGGAAGAATGTCCAGCAAGATGATGTCGCCTGCTAAAGTCTCACTGCTGATTCAGGAAGAACTGCAATTTTTTGGTTAGCTTATAAGGTGAATGTAGCCATTGTCTGTTGCTAAGCGACTTTGTTAGCCTGTGCTCCATGCGTAAATCTGTCCATAGGATTGTAAAATACAGGCATAGGCTACAAATGATGTAAACACAGACATTTTTCAGTTGCCAAACTACACTTCAGTAGAAGCAGAAATGTATTTTGCTAGCCAGATGATCATATGGCTAAAATCCATGTCACGTAGTGCTTAGACTTTGCATTTGCAGTCAATATGCAATGCATAGCCATTGTTTGTTGCCAAATGACTTTATTAGCCTACTTTATTAGCCTATGCCCCTGTGCGTAAGTCTGTCCATACGATTGTAAAATATAGGCATAGGCTACAAATGATGTAAACACAGACATTTTTCAGTTGCCATGTGTTTCAGTTGTATCCAGATTCAGGTATGACTCAGGAGGAGCTGTGGCTCTGCCTTGATTCAAATTCAACATAGGTTCCCATTTGAAATGTAATGTGGTTTAAAAGGAGGCAGGTTATTTTATCATGACTAAGATAATTGCTGTGGATCTTTTTAATCTAAGGTTTCTGTATAAGCAGAAAGGACTTTTCACTGTATCCACAGCTCGACTGCAAGGACACCACTTTAAGGACCCCTGAGCTGTTGGAATCAGCATCCCAGAAGATGTTCCTGAGTCAGTACAAACACTAAATCATTGAAGATTGTTCAGGATTATTTTTATAGAGTCAGCTCACTCCATCAAGGACAATTTCACCGTTTAATAAAGTGTCTTCTCTGAATTCCAGATCCTCTGTTAAACAAAGAGGACTGTAATATATCTGAATGCAAACAACCACCCTTTTACAGACTTTTCACTTAAGTGCTAACCTGATATATGGTTAATCTGTCATGCAGTTAGACTGAGTTGACTCATGGAAGTATGAAACGAGTGAAATACAATGAAACACATTGTATTCCAGTCAGAGTGGATTATCATGTTGTTCCTGCTTGGCAGTAGTGCCGTCAATGGCCTGAGATATTATCTGACCTGCAGGTACCTCCTCTTTGTCAACTATAGTGACAACTATAACCATCAGAACAGTTAGGCGTGTGTGTGTGTGTGCTTTTTTATCTGTGCTGTTGCTATGATACCGCCTTAAACAGATACAACCCACCGTCTTTGTCAGCTAACCCGATCAGAAACCTTCATGCCACCCCACTAGAATCCCATCTGCACCTGGGACTGACAACACTGCTGGATGGATTATGCCTGAATGACATCATTTTTGGGGAGCGGCCAGTGGTGCATGGATGTTTGTGGTGCAATCAAGACAGATTTAATGATTCACATGATTCACTCTCTATTCTGCCACGGTGATCCAAAAATTCAGCCTTTTTTAATAATAAATAAATAACACTTGGCATGCATGTTGATCCATTACCTTCTGGATATTTTGCCAGTCTAAACACAGACTGGTGGCTTGATTCTCAATCAAACAAGTCAAGCTTTTGTGTATGTAATCTCAACAAGTCATCCATAAGACAAAACACAGGCAACATGGAAAACAGCTTTTTTGCATTTAGATGATTTCCGATTCAATGCTTCACACATTTCCTTCTCGTAAGGGAAAGTGAGAGCAATGAATCAGTTCAGAAAACATGTGACACAAATGTGAAATGTAGATTTATATCTCATTATCACAACCAGTTCTAATTATCATTAGAGATATTAAATCTCCATTCCAAAGCAACTGCGAAGAAACTGTAAAGTGGTGATTGCTATTACATCATGAAGACTAACACTAACAAAGCACACACCCACACACAAACACAAACACACACACACACACACACACACACACACACACACACACACACTCAAAGTACTTGAAGGTGAACTGTTTACTTATGTGGAAACCTCACAACTACACGATTATGATTTTTGGTACTAGAGGCGAGCTCAGCTTCAAGCTCAAAGGTTGGGGCAAAACAATCACTTTCCCAAATAGCAGCATGCATGCCCTTCAGGATGAGGGAATGATACGCTCTATTTCTTTCAATTTCAAGCGACGTTTTCCATATCAATAATGTAAGCTTTGTCAATGGTGTCCATGGGCATGAATAAGGTCAGCCAGTGCTTGGCCATCAATAATGCACAAGGCTCATATGCCTTGCGAGGGATGCAAGCGCAGGACTCCCATTTACAGACTGACCAGTAAAATGCCACAATTGATGAGCAATGCATTTTTTTTAGGTTCTACACCGGGAGACAGCATGAGGGACATAGGGGCTTTCAAAGTGTGTGTGTGTGTGTGTGTGTGTGTGTGTGTGTGTGTCTGTGTTTATTTTTTGTCATTTCCACTGAAGCAAGCAGGAATACAGCAACCACACACTTACTGGCAACATAACTTCACCCCCATACTCCTTTTCCCCACTACCACACTTTTCCAGGATGGCTCTGTGTTGTCTGAGGAAGAGTGTGTATGTGTGTGTGTGTGTGTGTGTGTGTGTGTGTTTTCTGGTGGCAAATACAGCCATACCACCTCCACTTCCTCCAGCCCCTACATGTCTCCCCACTGTGATGGGCTTGATTGTCCACAAGCCATCGGCCACATAGACCTTCACTCTTGAGACTCCTAGTATGAAATCTGCACCTAATCCCGGGTTGCCTCTTCACATTCTGGTCTCTGGAGATTCATGTGACTAAGTCAGTCTTCATGGTCTTTGTGTTTAATGTATTAAAAGGTCAAGTAAAAAAAAAAAACACTTAAATGTCCAGTCAAAAACACTCCTTTCTAAAGTCATATTATGCATACCTATTATTGTCACTGACTGTAGATCAGTTGGAGGATCACACTGAAAGAGTGATTTACTTCTAGAAAAAGAAAGGATTCAGGAGCAAGAAAAGGTCTCCTTTTTCTAACCAACAAAGTTGAGCTGAAGTGAGGAAATGTGGTACTCGTCAATGCATATAGAGTGACCACGGCAATCCCTCGAGACCAAGACAGTCTGGCAGACAGGTAGCGGCTGGAATGCAGAATATGTATCGATTCCTCTGACAAAGGTGTAGATCCTTTGTGTAACATTCCCCTAAGATCTCTCTCCCTCTATCTCTCTCTTCCTTTCTCTCTCTCTCTCTCTCTCTCTTGCCATTTATTCCATAAATACCTAATAAGCATGGCAAGCACAGAGACTCCAGTCATGCAGATCAGTGGTGGGAATCACTTCCTTCCCTCAGTGGTGCACACAACCGAGACTGCAGTCCTGCTGATTTATGGGGCAAAGGTCAAGCACCAGACCATACAACCACCAAAATATAAATATAACACCAGCAAGTTACCAGCGAAATGATGGCATGCTGTTTCGGAAGCTTCCTGAGCTGTCTGACAGTATTTTTTTTTTTTTTTAGCAATCACAAAGATTCTGCTGCAAAATGTGCAAGTGAGGGGGCTGGAGGCCTCTAGAAAAATCTGCTGCAAGAAGCTGATTTGCATTTCATTTACCCTGTAGATTAGAACTTCATGGCTCCACATATGTGGCTCCGTGTGTGAGAGAACAGCACCACAGATGAACACACAGGACCATTTGTTCTAATTAAGATATAGCGCTTGAGATAGTGCATGCACTCAATACTCAGAGACAGTAATTAATTGGAGAGGGAGACATACAAAAAAGAAATAGTAGAGGGAATACATGCAGTGAATGTTCACTCCACTGCTCTGCGTTACCATATAGAAAACGTGTAGAGGAAATTCATGTTTGGAACATAGACTCTCATGAGTTAAGACTCAAGTTTTCAAGACTCAACTCCCATTGTCCCATTTTGCATTTGGCAAGTCAGTTGATCTGTTTTTCTTTTTCTTTTTTTTGTAAATCTCTTTTTACTTCTTTAAAAAAAATCAGTTGTAACTGCTAGTCAGCAGAAGGGAAGCACACAGACCTTAAAATAACCCTGCCAAACCTGTTGTTGTATCATCCAAAAAGACACATTTCCTCATTAACTCAGTTTCAGTCTGAACCTGATCAATTCTCAGCCACAGTGAAGCTTGCAATACATATAGTTAGCATTATAGTTTTCCTTTCAACGCTAGCTGGTTTAAGTATTGTGTCATTATTTGTAGTGTGGTGTACTTAGGTGTTCCACTGAAAGTTTTGTTTTTGGCATCACTGACTCTGCGACTGCAACTGAAAAAGGTATACCCTACATACCCACATTTTCTATGCACTCTTATACCCTGGTTCACTCTACTGAGCAGGTTCTTGTTAAGGTGATGTTTGAGCTCCTTGGCATACTAATTTACTGCCATACAGATCCTTTAAGGGCTGTGATCACAGATATGCAATGAGAAAGTTACTAACCTAAGATGTCAATGAACTCAAGGGAGATTCTTATTTTACTAATCATTTAAGTCCCAAATATGCAAACATTAATTAGCTCCTTATAGCTTGTGATGTGTTATTGTAATGGCTACATGAGCACTGAAGCAGTTTTTATTTTAATTGCCCATCACTTTTGGCAGTGATCCTTCTATAGACAACTTCCCAGTTCTTCTTTGAGTCATCTAACACACATCATCTATGATTCAGCCCCCTAAAAGAACCACAGAAACCTACAAACATGCACACATATCGACATGGCAGGGCATTTTCTCAAAAGCCTGGTCTCTGTCTTCAAATGAAAACCACATATGTTCCAACCCGACAGTGTGACTTCCAGCCAGCCTCCTTAACACCCAACCCTATTGTCTTAGCCTTTCAACCAGTTCAGTCACAGTCAAATGCCTCAACAGACTGGGCAGGATGACTAATAATTACAGTGGATCTCAAAGAACCTGGACCTGACTGTAATCATAAATCTTAATGGACCTTAAACAGAAGTCAAATGATACTGTAATTACACCTTAATTCTCAATTTGAATCCTTTGAAAGTAAATAATTGACTATACTCCAGGCTTTTCTAGTGTCCCGTTCTATTAGTACAACTGATTAGTACAATTGTCCTTTGTCATTTTTTGCCATAGGCCCATACCAACATATATAATAAAAACAATCTATAGATTGTAGTCCTCTTGTGACTGATTCAGGATATTATATGAAATGTATAGGATTGCACTCTTTCAGAATATTACATACGATTAATCATGTTTACCCTTTTAAATATTAGTTTTTGTTCAAAGATTAAATGTAACAAGATTTATTTGTTTATACATGAAGGTGTGCTTTTTATTCATTGCATCCATTTTTCCTGTCTAGAGCCAGAGCACACTGTAGCGTAAAAGCTCACACTTGGCAAGACAAATGTATGCAATTCAAATCCCTAAAGACTGTAATTGGCATATTGACTGTGCTGTGTGGAAAGCAAGTCCTTGTAATCCTAAAGTCCACTGATGCTTGTCACTGATGTACAGGGTGTCTCATTTCACCATGGAATTCATGCCCCTCCTGATTCATATTGCTATTGTGTCAGTACCATTTCCGTGCTGATTGCGCTCATAAACATAAGCAGTCTCTCTCTCTCTCTCCCTCTGTGTAAACATGTGCGTGTATAGTAGAAAATGTGTGTGTGTCTAGTGTGTGTGTGTGTGTGTGTGTGTGTGAGAGAGAGAGAGAGAGTGTGTGTGTGTGTGAGAGAGAGAGAGAGAGAGAGAGAGAACACAAACCTGATTTTCTTGCTTAATTGGGATCAGTACCTGCAAGCACATTGTTATTTGCTCCATCCATGTAGTGCTGTGTTCAAATCTCCAGGCCTACTGTACACAGCGACCTCATAAATGGTAGCTGGGGCGAAATTACTGGTGTAGTGTCTGGGAAAACATAGCCATACCACCATGGTCTGACATGCATCAAGCTGCCAACTGTATGAAGACTTTCAAGTAGGATGCGACTTCAATGCACCACCGCCCCCATTCGCTCTTAAGGGAATTGCAGGCTGCTGGTGTTGCAATCCAAGGGAGGTTTTGTAGCTCACTTTCCCTGTCACAATCGCTGCCTGTATGTGGATTCAGCCAATCTCGTCGCGCTGACGCTGGCTGAGGCAGGATTCAGAAAGGCTTGATCATAATATTTAACACACCCACCCAGAAAGCGCTCGAGTCCAGCTCCACGGAATGGGCAGGAGACAATCACTGGGGCAAGTGCGTGCAAATACGGCTACACCTGTCAAACTGCGCTTGGCGTTGACACAAGGACAGGCGTTGACACAAACGCCGGCTATGCGCTGATCGTTTGATGTCCTTTAATATTTCCCGTTGGTCTGAAGTTATTATTATCTAATAAGAACGATCTCTTGTCTTCAGCTCGTTACTCCACTTCAGATGTTTCATGGGTCATCCATCCGCTGGACATCTTTGTTCATCTGTTCACGAACAACAGTAGCTAATATGTGTTGATTGTGACAGTTGTGAGAGCATGTGCTGTATCTTTACAGAACACAGGATTGCAATCTGGATTAAGACCTACTAGTTTCTCTGTTTGGTCGTCATATTCGGCGACGCAGTGAAGACCGGGCACTGGCGATGGAATAGCAGCACATGGGCATCGCGCAGTTGTGCTACGTCTGGTGAAAACGATTTTTTTTTGCTCCTCTAAATTTCATTCTGCGTTTTTAGGAGGCTGGCAAATATCCCTGAGCTACACTGTCAATGCTAACTAGTTCAATTTGTTGTGTGAGCCTCATGAGAAATGACAAGACTCCGAAGAGGCTTAGCATGTAAAGAATTCTGTGACTTCTTGAACATGGAGTTGCAGACTTAAAACGGAGTATTCTCGTAATGGTCATAGATATTATTCTAATGAACACCGAATGGTGTATATTGCATGTCGTACAAAATTGACTTCTTTGCTTTGGTGGTGTTATTTTGTGAAAGCCCGCAACATTATCAGGACAGTCTATTTGATTGGAATGGTAAAGATGATATTGTTTCGTAAATTCCGTGTACTCATCCTCATGGTTTTTCTGGTAGCGTGCACCATGCACATTATGATAGACTTGCTCCCGAAACTGGAGAAACGCGCGGCAGGAACGAACTCTGGCACAGGAGGCTGCTCGTGCTCTCATAATCCGAGCGAAGAACCACGGAATTGGGCAAAGCAACAAGCGAGATCGGGACCGGAATCGGGCTGGCCTAACAAACACACTTTAAGGATTTTGCAAGATTTCAGCAACGAGCCAAGTTCCAACCTCACCTCTCATTCTCTGGAAAAGGTCACAGGGACAGCCGAGAAAGCTGATTCTGTAAAGCGCATGAGGCAGGTCCCTGGGAACGCTGAAAATCAGAGAACGCTCATCAAGGATAGCGCTGGAGGAAAGAAGGCATATGCCTCAGGGTTTCGCGTTTAACTGCTTTGTATGATCACCCTTTGTATAAGGTTGACCTGCCCGCGCTCACAGACGATGACACCCTGTTCAGCGTCAACACTGACATCCGACTATACCCCAAAGCTGCTGGAAATCCAGAATGGTAAGCCAAATAAAAAAGTGAATAAACACGGTCACAGGATATCAGACAGGTTCTTCGAACAGTTTATTCAAATACAATGTATCTGTTTCAACTAATGTCTATGAAGTACTGACATACAGAGGCGCTGCTGGTCCGCAATCTCTTAGTGCAATTGTGCTATCTTTCTTAATTTCTTTCTTTCTTTCTTACCTTCTTTCTGTCATTCGCCGTCTAGTAATAACTTTTGAGTGTTTAATTCCCACTTTGGACTGCAGCTGATTATCTTTTCCCGCCGATGAATCATCTCCTCTCATCCCAGTGTCCCCACGAAATGAGTAGTGTATCAGGATTAAGAGTTGTGGGGTGAAACAGTGAATAGCCTACATCGTGATTTATGAGGGTATTTTCCTCCGTAGGACGATGACAAGCGGAGGATCTACAAGGCCGATTTGTGTTGTCTTTGTTGAAACAAAATAACCTGGGCTTGTTTTTGTGGTTGCAATTAACCTTGACACTGTAGTAGTGATTAGGTAGATTACATCTGTGGCTGAACAAGTTTAGGGCTCATTATGAACAAGACATTAAACCACAGTAAACACCGTTGAGGCAATGAATCTCCAGACCAAACGCTATCAGCCTGACGAATCTCACATGAGGCTGTGCAGGTTATGAGTAGGATAAATCCCAGTGTGCAAGCGGGGGCCAGTTTGCAAGCAATTATTATCCATCCAGCATTTTATCACCTGCATAGAAAGTGTTATTCTTCAATAAGCATTAGTCTGACAAACTAATGAGGAAATAGGATTAGGTCCTTGCATGTCCTGTGTGAGCCCTAATGGATGAATTCTCTGCCGCTGTGTGACATTACAGTTTTATAAAGTAATTATAAAGTTGTAAAGTAATAAAATTTAATGATTTCGTGTCACTAAGTTTCTGATGAAAGTATATTATCACTATTTGTTTTTGGATTTAAATTGCCATGACAAAATCTCTGTTAACAATTTAACAAGGATTAAGCACATTTGACATGTAGGTATTGAAGTGATTGACCTTTTTTGTAATATATCATAGTTAGCCTAACACTGTCAATCTGTAAATGGATGTGGTTTGAAAATGAAAAGAGTACATCCTGAATTTAACTATTACATTCAGAGGCAAGAATAGACCTGCATGATTAGCCCAAGATCTCCACTTGATATATTTGTATAGACACTAGAGCCATCAGCAGACACATTCAGTGAGTGATTCAAGTGAGTGAACATGCAGAGACTGACCCTCCTTCTGTCACTCTCCTCTTGCTTTTCCTCTTATTTCCTTTATCCCCCTATCCTTCACTCATCCTCTCTACCTCTCTGACCTGCACTTCCTTCCTTTACAACTCGCATCTCTCTCTCCCTGTCTTTCCTTCTATTCTCGTCTCCTCTCTCTTGTGTAATTTTCTTTCTCTCCCTCTGCTCCAAACCCCCAGGCACCATGAGGGCAACGCAGAGGAGGAGGAATACAGTCCCACGGGAGGAGCCACAACCGAGGCCTACCCTAACTGGCTGCGCTTCCATGTGGGCATCAACCGCTACGAGCTGTACGCCCGCCACAACTCAGCCATCGAGGCGCTCCTCAAGGACCTGGTGTCCCAGAGCATCACCAGTGTGGGTAAGCAGGCAAGCCGAAAGCAACAACAGCAGAACAGCATCGCTCTGCCACCCTTATGGCTCTGCCTACGTTACGTAATGGCGTGGGGCAGTGCAGAAACGCTAGTCTAGCCTATCTGGTGTGGTTGCAGAGGGTGATCATCATCAAGTGGTGTGTAGCATGTGTAGCATACAGCAGGGTGGTGGTGGTGGTGGGGTTAGATTAGTTAGGGAGCACGCAGAGGGCATGATGGCAAAGGGAGCAAGGCTGACATGAAGTGGAGGGTTGCCATGCAGTGTCTAGACAGGCAGAGAGTGATAATTGACAGTGACAGTTTGTGAGTGTGTGTGTGTGGTTGTGGTGTGTATGTGGTGTCTATATGTGGGAAGCTTGTGTGTTTGTGTTGTGAGTTGGCGTTTTTGTGTATGTGTGATTGTATTGATGTCTGTGTTTGTTTTTGTTTCTGTAAGAATTTGTGTGTGGGTGTGGTTGAATGGCGCGTGTGTGTGAGTGGCTGTGGGTGTGGTTGTGATTGGAGTGTGTGTGTCTGTGGGTTTGAAGCTTGTGTGCCTGTGTATAATACTTGCACAAACACACTTGCGTGTTTGTGTAAGTATGTATGAATTCATGTACTGTATGTGTGTGTACGTATGGATAAGCTTGTGGGTGTAGGAATGTATGTATAGATGAGCTTGTGTGCTTGTATGTTTGTGTGTGCATAGATTTACATGTGTGCATGTGTTTGTTTCTGTGTGTGTGGGCATGGTAGAGCCACTTACATGGCAACAATAACAGCAATAACAATAATACTGTTAATCTAGGAATTCACCTGTCCTTCCCTCTAATTTCCTCACTCTGATAGGAAAGACATAGACAAGACATAGATCAGGAAATGCCATTTGATGTTACACATTGCAGACAAGCAGGTTTGTGGTTGGACAGGATTGTCTGGATTGCTTTAGGCTGGCCATGTGTAGGTGATGTGTCTGTCAAGGGAAAGTAGATATGGATATTACTACTTGGTGGAGCTCATACTCCCTGTTTTTGCCCAGTCATAGCAAGACTCTAGATGGGAAAATCCTCGGAAAAGCAAATCCATTCCAAAAAAGCAGAGCGGGCAGCCAAAACGTAGTTTCATGTTTCTAACACCCCTTTTGTTGGCGAGATCAAATCGGCAAGGATCGCACGAGAGTGCCAGATTTCCTCCACAATAGAGATAAATGTTGTCCTGAATTTACACCCCCCCCCAACCCCCACCCCCACCAGCGCTTTGGTCAAACAGACCTTTTAAGGGAGTGTTATGTGAGCAGTGACCTTGACAACTTTAAAACCCTTTTCCAATCCACATCTGGAGGGCCTCCAACACGGCCTCGAAGCACACATCTAACGGGGAAAAAAGTGGCCTCCGACGTTGCTCGAGCTTAGGGGGAATTGAAAAGACGTTTTAATCCCTCTTACAAGGAATGCTTTGATAACATGCTGGCATTACCTGCGAATGTGAGAAATACTGAGGTGTGATAGCTTTGTGGCTTATATCGTGGACGCAGTCCAGAAATCTCATTCACAAAGGCCATTTTCAGCAGACATTTTCAATGGGAGAATCTTTGAAAAGATTAATAAGGTTATTCAATTATTCATACAGATTAAAATAATAATTAGTTTGATTGATATCGTGTGAGCATGACAAAGAGATCAATAATTATATTATCACAAGACTAATTAGGAGCCCGTTAATACGTTATGGACCAGTTTCATGGACAGGGATCTCTTTTCCAGTGAAGATCTTGATCTTTATGCTTTCTCTCACTCTAGGATGAAGCCAAATCCATATCTGGGAAAACTGCCCTATAAGCTGTGTGGGGATGTTAGTCAGACCCTAATGTGTTTCCAGAATGCAAGCTGACTTGTAGTTTTAGCCATGAAGCCATGATTATTTCCAGTACACAGCACTACATGTATAGCTGTCTAGCAAGAACTGACTTGCATTGGTGTGGCTCCTCTGTTTGAAGCCTGACAATAGCACTTGCCTCATTCATGTAAACACACAAACAGCTCAAGTGTGAATCTCAGGTCTGAATGCAGTGTGATGAAGGTGTAGTCACCAGTGCCGAAGCACATTTATTTCTGCTTTTTGACTTGTGTTGTCATTTTTGCACTTTCTCCACCAGCTTAATTATCACTTTGTAATGAGATTATGTGGTGCTCAGCCGCTGGTGTTGCTGTGCACACTGCTGATCTTATTTCAGATGTTGCCTTACACACAAGCACACACACTCATACATACATACACACACACACACACACACACAGACACACAAACGTACACACACACACACACACACACTCACACTAAACTAGGAGCTGGATTTTTGGTACATAATGCTGTTTTCAAGAGAGGCTTTATTCTAGAGATAACACAATTAAAGATAACACAATTTAAACTGTAAATTGACACAGTAAGCTGAGGGAACCATATTGTCACACACTGACATGATCACCCTTCACTTTGTCTTGTTTCTCCACAGCCATGAAGTCAGGTGGCACACAGCTTAAGCTTATCATGAGCTTCCACAACTACGGACAAGCCCTCTTCAAACCAATGAAGTAAGTCCTCCAGCTGTGTTCAGACATGTAACCTTCTGCTTCCACCCGTGTAAATACTGTGCATTTTACATATGTAGTCGGTATCTTACATATGCACAGAACATAATCACAGCAATTTCCCTTGGGGATCAATAAAGTCACCTGTCTATTTATATCTGCATATTTACATATTGTCATGCATGAACACCTACACATACACACACATATGTGCACACACACACACACACAAACACACACACACACACAGAGATTCACAACTGAACAGGAATTCACTCATTCACCATACTCTTGAAGCCTTTCTTGCAATGCATTTGGTGGCTGTTTGAAGTCGGCGTCCCGTGGCTAGTGAATTGCCATGACGCGGTACCAGCTCTCTGTATCTCCCCTGGGTGCCAACCCCCACCCCCCCTCTACACACACGCACGCACACACACATACACACACACACACACCTCCCTCCATTATAACCAACCCAGTGTATGTTGTCTGGCTGCTGAATAGTAATGCTTTCGATTTATTTGTTTTGAATGCAGAGTGAGAGAGAGAGAGAGAGAGAGAGAGAGACGATGAAAAGACAACAGCAGGCGCAGTGATGAGCTGAGTGGCTGATGGGGCGCTGGATAGTCAGATCTTTGCCACAGTGGGCTTTGGGTTTTTAAAATGTATTTTTCTTTTCTGTCTTTCTCTCTCTCTCTCTCTCTGTCTCTCTTTCTGTCTTACTGGCTTGGTGGGTAATAAGCATCAGCCTGTTTTTAATTAACATAGCCTAGTGTATGTGTTAATTAAAAAGTGGAGAGGAAAAGAAAGCTGTCACTAGCGCTTGGAGGATATTCGCCAGAAGCTTTCACCCGAGTCCAGCTTGTGAAACCAGCAACTGAATACATTTATATATTTATACGCGCAAACACACACACACACACAGATACTCACACATACTCTCCCTCTCTCTGTCTTCCTCCACACACACACACACACACACACACACAGACATGCTTTTTGTCTCTTTCTCGTATATACTCTGTCGAGGTGTCATCTTCTCTGCTGCCTACTTACTTCTTCTCGTTCACCAAGACCCCCCCCCACCCCCCAACACACACACACACACACACACACACACACACGCACACACACACACACACACACACACACACACACACTCACACACACACATACTATCACCGACATGTGTGTGTGTGGTTTGTGTGTGTGTTTGTGCGCGCGCAATCCTGGTTTTCATAGTTTTGAAAAAGCTAAGGGCCATACAGTAGTTTAGAGCCATTTGATGAATCCGTACACATTCTCCTTACTTCAAAATGAAAACAGAGGTGTCCCTTTCATCCAAATATTACATCATGCCACACTGGACTTTGAGCACTGGACCTTGTTTATGTTTTCTCTTCGCGAGTGGCTAATGAAAAGTTTTTCGGTCCTGCGGTATCAAAGAACTAGTTTGTGTTGCTCAGGGCCGTGCTCAGTGGAACACCATTCTACATGGTCTTTTCTTGCGGTGTAAATACCTGTTTTGAGTGGAGGTGTTGTTGTTTGGCAAATTTCTATGCCCAGCCAGGCACAGAAACATGGGCACGGTGGTCAGTCTCACACACCCAGTAAATGCCAGGGGTTGGAGGTGACAGACAGCGATGAACAGAGATGTGGCACTGTATCGCCCCTGCCATCTCTGCCTTTAGGTCTGTCCCTCCTGTCTGTGTCCTGACATCGGTGTGGACATGTGCCTATGCTGGAGACAGTGGCCAATCCAGGGCAGGAAAGGGCAGGTGTGTGCGTTTGTGTGTATTTGTGTGGGAGGGTGTGTGTGTTTGTGTTGATGGGCAGATTCGGAGGCAAGAATCGTGTCCAGGAACAACAGATGCTTGAGTGTGTCACCCGGTGGACATTTTTCAGGACTATGTGCCAACTCCGCTTGTACTGCAGCTTATCACCGTGTAACAGTTTGAAAACGTGAAAGTTTAATCAGACAAGTGTGTTTATATGTGTCTCTGTGTGTGTGTGTGTGTGTGTGTGTGTGTGCGTGCGTGCGTTAAGACGTGCATGTGGGCATACGTTATTGAGCACAGCTGTCGCCTCCTCTCAATCCCATTCTGTGGTCACTTTCCCTTTAAAAATGAAGCCCCCATCTGCTTGCGGCTGTCGAGGCACCGCCAGTACCAGGAACACACGCAGACAGCTGTCTAGGAGTTAAGCTATGGTTAAGTGAGCTAGTTTACCGCCTTAATGAGACGTTTCTATTCAAATGGCACATCGGAGACGTGCCTCCGGTCTACGGTAATCTGGAGTACTTGGCAAAGCTTGAAAATGTGCTCACATGAAAGCTTCGTGCTTTTTTTTTATTGGGGAGGCAGACTAGATGACACGCCACGGCACAGTCTAGTTGTGGGTGTGCATCAAGGAAGCAAATTTAGAGTCGGTTAAATAAATTCAAAACAAGGAAGCAGGTGAATAGACAAAGGAGGAAAGGAACACGTTTGAAGTTCTGAGAGTCTGCCATTGCCTCCTCCTCTTCCCTTAGCAGGAACAAATTGCCCTTTCATCCAGATAGCACATTATGCATGATCACGTCACTTTTACTACTACGTCACTTCTACCACTACACATTTTGTATACGCCATATTAAGAAGAGTTAGATTACACAGCCCACATTGATCCTATATGTCAGGTAGATGTTGGTAATAAGCAAACGTGCTGATAAAACCAGTGTGCATGCAGTATCTCCCCCTGGTTATTGAATCTGAGGATGTCCTACCGGGCTCTCATTACCTTGGCCTCATGCATGATGTTTTTCCTTCACTTCCAGCATTTAGCAGGCATCAAAACACTCAAAGGGAACTGTGTAGAGGACAAGTGTCCTCTCACCACGTCAGCCAGTAGCAAACAAAAGTTATTCATTTCCAGAAGCTACATTTCTGGGGCAGATCCGCTCCAAAACGTATCAGGTTTTACTGTGGCACATGCTACAGTGGGACATGCTACACTGTGGCACCAGGTTTAAGGCAAAACAGGTATTGCATAATCCTGCACAGGGACAGAAAGACACACAGACAGACAGGCGGGTAGAGAGACAGGCAGACAGACAGACAGGTAAGTAGGTAGGTAGGTAGGCAGAGGCAATAAATAAATGTGGATTGTTTTTTTTTCTCTCTCTTCACTCACCTGCCAGTGTGAGAGTGCCACTGTGCATGAAAGTGTCTTTGATGTGCTGCGGCTTGGGGCAGAATGCAGATTGGGGTTGGGGGGTGTGGGGGGACGACGTGGGCATGGGCTGGAGCTGGTGTGTGTGTGTGTGTGTGTGGGTGTGTGTGTGTGGGGAGAGGGGGGGTGCCTTCCGCGTGCCCACTCTCAGCACGCCAGCCATGCGTGTGCCACCGAGTGTGTGAAGAGGAAGGCAAGGCAAGGAACCTGGGCAAGACACAGCACTAGTCTGTACAGCCCGTCTGTCAGTCCATCTCAGGCAAAACATTTCTCTCACTCTCCCCCTACCATCACTCTGTTATTCTCTCTATCTCTTTCACTTTCTCAGGTTCTTAACTCTCTCCCTCTTTTCTCTCTCCATCTATCCAACTTTCTCAGTTTCTTACTCTTTTTCTGTCTATGCTTTCTACTCTCTCTTTCTATCTTTCTCTTTCTCTCTCTCTCTTTCTCTCTCTTGCCCTCTCTATCCACTCACCCTATCTCAGTCTTGCACTGACTTGTTACATCTCCCTTTTCTGTATCTCTTCATCTCAGTCCTGTTGTTCTCCTTGCTCTTGTTCTCTCCTTCTGTCTCTCTCTTTCTTTCCTCTTCCTCATGATCAGAGGGACAGCAGTGAGATAAGTGGGTGTGGGGGGAATAGTGCGTGGGGCAGATCAGGAGTATTGACCCACGTGAGTGTAGTTGAGGAGAGGAGGGGGAGAGGGGGTGGGGATGATGAGGGGTGGGGGTTGGCCGTGTGGGGAGCAGGAGAGATGTCGTTCTGCTTCAGCACTGGGTCCACAAGGGCTCTGGGCTCGGCCGATGGTTTAATTATCCCGCAGCCGGGGGTGGGGGGGGTGGGGGGATTGGAGGCGGTGTGGAATGAGCTCCCCTCAGTACCGTATGAAAAGAGAGAGAGAGAGAGAGAAAGAGAAAGTGATGTAGATAGTGATACAAAGCAATAGTTATAGAGGACATAGAAAGGTTGTAAAAAGAGCAAGTCACAAAGAGAGGGGAGTGATGAGAGAGAGATAAAGCATGGAGAAAGTCTGGAATAAGAGGTTAGAAAGACAAGAGAGAACAGAAGACTAAAATAAATGGAGAGATGGATAAAGGAAGACAGTCTGAAGAGGATACATGGATGTGTGTGTGTTTGTGTCAGTCTGCCTTTGTGTCCATGATCGTGTGTGTGTGTGTGTGTGTGTGTGTGGTGGTCTATCTGCGGGGTGCAGCAGGCGAGTGGCACTCCCTGCCAGAGCAGCTCACAGTGACCCCCCCCCCCCCCCACACACACACACCCCCACCTGCCATCCCCGTCTGCATGGACTCCACCAGGCAGGGCCACGCAGAGCAGAGAAGAGCAGGGTGGAGGTGTGCCAATTTAATTGGATTGTTCAGGAAAAAAATGGTTGTGTGTGTGTCTGTATGGGGAAAAGAAAGAGAGAATAAGTAAGAGTGAGAGAGAAAAGAGAACCATGATTGTCCAAATCTTCAAAGAAGTGAACATCATCCGCAACATAAGAACCATCAGAAAGAAGCGTGAGGCTGCCCACAGGGTGTGATGGTGGTGGTGGCTTAGTGATTACGGAACCTGGCTAGCTTGGAAATTGTGCGTTTCTGAATCCCGGCTACCACTGTTGTGCCCTTGAGCAAGAGATTTTATTGTACACCTTTTTTTAAGTTACCTGTTCTTTTTAACCAATAAACAGCTGATATGAATCTAATTGTTCCACAAGCTATTCCACTTACCCCACCTTCTAATTTTTTCACCGAGCAATGTGATGGAAAAGACCTCCACCACCAGTCACCCCCAATCCCCCACCTACAAGCCATTCAAATGATAGACACAAAGTGTGTGTGTGTGTGTGTGTGCGTGTGTGTGTGCGTGTGCGTGTGTGTGTTTGTGTGAGACAATTGGATGACCTGCCTTTCACAGTCGGCTCCGATTTCAATAGCTGCTCAGTGTAAAGACATGCTGCCGCATTCAATGCCAGCAAACCAGGCCACTCCTGATGACTTGTCCCTCTGCATTATGGGTAGCAGCCTCTTAGGCATTTACAAGAGCTGGCCCTGAGCCACAGTCTGTGGCTGCCGGAGAGCGTTGGGTGCATTTTTATAAGATGACTCCAGTTTTTTTTATTAGACTTTTTTGTTATGACAGCTGGACAAGAGGAGCATTTAAGCGAGAATCCGTCAAAACAGTCTTGCTGACCGCTCATTTATCATTTCACCGCATCGCCTCTCATTTGAGGGATCAGAGGCATACTCTTCTGTTTTCACTCTTTCTCTCTTTGTGTGTTGACATTCTCTTTATTTTTTCATGTGGCACAAATGGTCCCAGGTTGAAGATAACTGTTGGTTGCGGTCCGTTTCTGTTCTCTGTAGTTCCTCCTCTTTGTGTATTTTGTGGTCTCTCAGTGGCCGCTTGTTGACTGTGGCCTCTCTGCACCAGTCTTGGTAAATATGAAAGCGTGGCATTTGATGCATGCAGGCCTGCCTCTGACTGCCTCTGAGTTTGATGAGAGACTTTGGCAGCACCAACTCTGACTCTGCCCGTTTACCCACACTGACAGCTGCCTTCCGGAAAACACGAGTTTGTGTTTGTTTCTATTGTTTTTTTTTTTCCTCAGCATGGGGACAGTAGTCGTTGTTCAGTCTTTGGGTTCATCTGATTACGGATGGATCGTTCTGAGATAACCTGCTTGTTCTGGTTCCTCCACCTACTCCACCTCCAGCCTGCCCCCCCCTCACACACACACACACACACACACACACACACACACACACACTGCCTCTGCTCTGCCCAACCTGGGTGTTGTTATTGCTTCCTCTTCCACTGAGCCGTCCCCAAACATGTCCACTAGTCAAAATACAAGGTGATAACAGTGGCGGATCTGTGTGTGAGCATGTGCTTCAAGTCACGGCATGGCTCTTAGTCAGTTTCTACCATACACCTCTCTCTCTGTCTCTCTCTCAGTCTTTGTTTATTTATTTATTAATATTTACTAATATTGCTATCTCATTTCAACCCTTCATGTCTCCCTTCTCCTGTGTGCAGTTCCCATTTTCCTCCTCGCATCATCCCTGGCCTTTTGCTTTCCCTTCTTCCCTGACGTTCTCATTCTCATTCGTTCACCCTCTTCCATCTTTATACCTGTGCATACGTGTCAGCTGAATGGTACTTGCGATCAAAGGCAAACATGAGTCAGCTGCAATCAGAGGAGGTGCACAATGATACTCTGGGTTTTTTTTTTGTTGTTGTTTTTTTTTTCAAACCCCCAGAGGACAATGAGATGCAGGTGATTATTTATGCGGGAAAGAACTTTAGACTCGCTGTGGGATGCAAGGCTTTCAGCCGCGGTTGAGCTGTCGTGCACAGTGGTCCAATCCAACAGAAACCCATGGCTCACAGTAGTAGAGGAAAATTTCTTATTTTGAATATACAAACACACACACACATACACGTACAGACACACACACACACACACACACACATACAAACAAAAACACAAACACAAAGCTCCACGTAGTTGCTCACAATAGCATTGCTTAATTAGATGTGCGGATGGGCACGTTCACAGCAGTCAGCTCCATTGTTCACAGTACCACTGGAAGATTGCTGTAGACGGAGTTATTTTCCCCTGTATGTCAGCAGGAGCTTCTTTCTTTTTAAATTCATGAGGAAGAGATGAGCATGGTAGGGTTCATGTCTTTGCACTTCCATTCTCTTGGCCAGTAGTTCTGTTCTTTTACAATGCTGATGGAAAAATGCAGTACCTCCCATAAAGTAAAAAAAAAAAATGAAAGGCTTTGTCAAAGTATACGTGTTTCTTTTTTGGTGCTTTTTACATGCACCGTGCCTCTCCTTTCAAGAACATACAATAGCCCAGTGTCAGCTCAAGCACTCAAAGCACAGTGCCTTGGATCTCGAATCTCGCGTCTGATGCATTTGTCTAACTTTGAGCTCTGGGGGTGCATCCCTGATGACTTTTAGAGGTTGCCGAGGCCTTTGGTCCTGTTATTCTTGTGCTTTTAAAGAGGAAAGTCCCAAACTAGCCCCTGCTGTCTGTCTGACCATAATGCATGCTGACACAAACTGCTTTCAGTCAACACCGCCTTGAGAGAGGGCTGTTTTTTTTTCCTTGATTCAAGACCTGCAGTGCTCTTAAGCACATAAGACGTTTGGTCACTGATGTGGAACAGGAGTCTCAGTGGTTACCAATATACTGTGTGTGTGTGTGTGTTTGTGTGTGTGCGCGCACGCACACGTGCACACGTGCAATTAATTACGTATTGGTTGACAAACAATCTAGCATGTTTGCAAAGGATTGAAATTAAGGTTAACTGTTTAGGCTGTATTCTGTTGTAATTAGGATTCCCTAATTGTTTTCATTTTCATGGTTGAGTGTTTTCATTTAAAATGCAAAGACTGTTTAAAGTATACACATTAAATGCACTTTGTGTTCAGTCCACACACCAGGTGCCAAATTTCAAGTCTTTTAGCAAAACTAAATCTTCAGTCAATCATTCATTTCCTCAGTGACTTCAATCTCTGTCCTATCTGAAGCTTTCATCTGTAATAACACATGAAGCAAAAAGTAAAAGAATGTAGAATTCCATATCTTCAGACCCAGTGGGAAGGGAAATCAAGCAAGCAGAGGGAGATTTGAATGATGTGAAAGCTCCTGAGCCGATAAGCCAAGGCGCAGGAAGGTTCTGTATGATAGGAATTCAAAGGTAACCGTCTCCTCCTTGGGAACAAGGAAAGGGGAAAATGTCTTGGAAGTCACTTAGAGGAAAAGAGGGTGACAGTCCCAAAGGTGGTGGAGTCATTGCATCCCCATGTGGAGTGGAAACAAAGATGGCTTCTTTTGTCTGATCGTTAAATTAGAGACCAGGTCCCCTGGTCCCTTTCAGCCCCCACCCCACACACACACACACACACACACACACACACACACCACCCCCGCCACACCAGCCAGTGCAGGATGTAGGTGGGACTTTCAGGCGGAGGTCAGGTATCACAGGGGTCAGCAGCAGGTGCAATGTGATCCCGATGCCCGCCTTTTCACCGCCCCTCTTCTTGGCACAGCCAGAAGGTGCGAACAGAAGAGTCTCTGTGCTGGAGAACCTTCCCGCCGGCCGTGCAGGCCTTTGTGTCTCTGGCCAACTGGGGCCAGCTTTTCTCCAAGGCCCTCCAGGAGCAAAGTCCCCCAGGGGAGAGGGGATGAGGAGGGGTGGGAGAAACAGCCAGGATGCTCCTCTGTGTCCCAGCCATGGCTGAATGTGGATGGTCAGTCATGGTGCTGCCCAAACAGTGACCTATTATGCATGCCACAGAAGTGGGGTGAAACCTTTGGGGGGTTAGGTATGTAGGGGTGACGGATGGTGGGTGTAGGGGGTGCATGCAGAATATGGTTGTATTAGTGGCCAGGATGCTTTCTTGGCGTTGGGTTTTAAGGTTTAGTCTGTGTTGTTTTGTTTTGCGTTGCCAAAGCCAGCGGGAAAAAAAAATAGTGAAAATGGCAACAAAAAAGGGAAACCAAAGGGAAGCATTTTTTCATCCTGGAGGTGAAGATGAAGCTGTGCCAGACAATACTTACTCATCACTTTCTAATTCAAGAGCACCTGGGTGGATTGAAGTGAGGTCAAGCTTCCCAACACCTCTTCATTTCAAAATGTCTGATATATTCGATGTGCTACACTACCCAGAAAACATCGTATGGATGACTTCATTTTATTGGTTCTTGTAGTCAGTGGTAAATCTGAATGCTTGAGTTCAGGCTTAGAGAAAGTTCTGGGCAAAGCAATCACCACAAAATTACACCACCACCTATTTTTTTCAAAGAGCCATTTCCAATGACGTCTTTTAAAATGAACTAAACAAAAGAAAGCAAAACAAACACCACAACACCACAGGGGAACCTAATATATTACAAACTCACAATACATCAAACAATCGTGATCTTATGGACCTTTAACCCCAAAACCACTCCACTCTAATGAGCTTCACATCACATATAACAAATAACTGCAGTGTTATCTTTCATCCCATCTAGTCTGGCTGTTATTAAAGACGAGACAAGGGCACGGAGCAGGCACTCTCACCACCCCCCCCACCCCACCAACCCCACCCCCCCCCAAGAGGGCATGTCTGCTCCCCTGCACCTCCTCACCAACCACAACCACCCGCATTCCGCCGGGCAATCAGGAACCCGCAGCCCACTAACTGATGTTTGCGCACTCTATTACTATTTACAAAACGGAAAACCATCAACCACTGATGGTTATGGGAAGGACGGGCCAGGGTGAAATCATGGCACTGGTGTTGAAGGCGCACAACCACACAGAGAGCATGTGGTGGTTACATAAAAAAAACTGTGGTTTGATGAAGGACCAGCCAGCTGTCACTTTGTAAAGAGATTCCCCTTTTTCCAGTTTGGACTCATCATCCATTGTAATCATAAGACATTGACATTGCAATGATAATAGTTCCTTGTTGATTTTTGGTTCAGCTACTTTATGGCCAAACAAGTCATAATGTCTGGGAAACCAGGAACACAAAGACACAAAAATATTTTTTATTTTGACCATGAGTCAGCCCTGTGGGTTGAATATCTAAACACTGTGTGATGAAATGTACCATGCCATGCCTATCACTCAGGTTAAAAAGGGGTCTGTAAACCAAATTCATTAACATGCTAGACTAAAGACAGCACTTCGAAATCCTCGCCACTATCGCTCATGCAACACTTGCAAATGGCACTTTAATGACGCTCACATTGCATTAATTAGGGAAAATGAAAGCTGTGCTCAAAACCACAATGTATTCTGGGATAGCTGATTTACTCAGCCATGTACAGTGTTCCATTACTTCCTCTCCTCTTCCAGGGCTGTGGCAAGAGATTCTGAATCCATTGAGCTACACCTACAGTGAACTTGGTTTGCTCGAGGGCTGTTGTGCTAGCTAGAACGTTCTCTGAAAATTGCTGCATCGATAAGGCCAATGTTCAGGTTCCAGGCTAATAGTAGAAGATTTCGGGTGGAATGCCACAGTCCCCAGAACCACTGACCTCCTGTTGTCTCATACAATAGTCATAGGTTGCTATTGGTGATCTCTTTGTGTCAGTCTCGCCTTTGGTGGTCTCCTTGTGTGGCGTGAAGATCAGTCTTTACGTCTCTTTACCCAACTTTTGAGTTGTCGTCTGAATTCTGTCATGGCAAAAAAAGATGCATAATACACAGCAGAGGTCCAAAGATACCAGAACATTCTTCCCTTGGTTGCAGTCGTGAAGATCTCAAAGCATGAGATTTCAGATGCCAGGTGTAACAGATGCAATATACCAGTGTCTGTTTTTGGTTGTTTGGTGATTATGATCCCATGCAGACATCTCCACCCTCTAGAGACAGGAAGGGAAGTCATTTTCACCTAATATATGTGCTATAAAAAAAAAAACAGCTGGGGATAGTTGGCTTTGCTCGTAGATTTGTCTTTTATTTTGCTCCTCCACCGTGTCTGACAAGACCTCAGTGAAACCTTTTCACAAATCCCTAAAGGTAATGACTTGTTAAAGCTGACACTGCCCATTGATGAGCAGGTCCACGTGTGGAGCATGCTAAACGGGAGAGCAAGATGAATGCTGTCGGATCAGAACAAGGACTTGATAAATGATCATTGATTTCTGTAAGCCCTGGAAGACGCGGGGGAAAAAAGGCACTTGGAATCACTTTTAGAGGAAAGTGCCACCGCCTGGTCTCGTTCTAAACTCGATCAGCATTCAAGATACTAGGTGGTGACCCATTGGTTCAGAGGAGAGAAGAAAATTAAATCCAAACTGAATTTGTTCTTCGTTCCGTCTCCATTAAGCAGTGTTAGGAGTGCTTTCCACAGTGGAAATGAGATGTAGACCTGAGTTGGTTGACAAAAGCATATCTATATTCACCATATTCACTGTACCTCTCCATATACGGGACACCTTCCCCAGACCCACAGCTCGCTTTACAAAGGAAGAAAACATGGCTGAAAGGTAAACGTGTCCTCTTTTTTACCTTTCCTCTTTGTAGCAGATGGTACACAGGTTACCCATGCTGTCCACTCCTTCAGCTGAGAACAATGCATTATCTATCATGCCGTTGTGGATGTTGTTTTGTAGGCCCCAGTTTGAAGACAGATTCCTGTTTGCTCCTCAGAGCATTGTGCCCATCTGGCCAATGAAAATGCAAAGGCAATGAAGCAATAGTGGAGAAGGAAATGATCAGCAGTTTCCCCAAGATCCCCAGAAAGACTCTTTCTCTCTCTCTCTCTCTCTCTCTCTCTCTCTCTCTCTTCTTTCTCCTCTCTCTTCTCTCTCTCTCTCTCCTTTCTCCTCTCTCTTCTCTCTCCTCTCTCTCTTCTTTCTCCTCTCTCTTCTCTCTTTCTCTCACTCTCCTCTCTCTCTCTCTCTCTCTCTCTCTCTATCTCTCTCTCTCACTTTTGTTTCCATACTAGTTAAGGTCTGAGATCACATCTCAATTCCACATGCTCCTGTCAACAGCAGTCTGTGCCTATTCACATCTACAACATGAAAGGCAGCTTTATGGCTCACCCTGTCGAAGCTTGTTCCTTTTGTTAGCCTAGCAGGTGCAACAGCGAAGCATGAGTGCTTTTCTTTCAGGATGTTGTCATCTATGCATTGCAAAGGGAAAGGCATCTAATCCTCAATAGAAGCAGGTTCTCTATGCTTACATGCTCATATGTTGAGGCCATATTATTCCCTGCATGAGGGTGCCACACACAGTTAACGTTCACTGGCAGGTCTTACCAGTGGCATGGATAGCATTAGCTTGCCTAAGATAGAGGCTAATCCCTCACTGTTGGTAAACATAAAAACACGTATAGCCTGTGCACTTGAAATGGCTTCTGTTGTTCACGCTTCATTCAGCTGGGGCTGATAGCCTGGCAGCGCTAACAAGTAAGTAAGACAGGAAGAGACTCCTAGCCAAAGTAGGCTGCACTCAAACATTCCTAAGACCAATGCAAGCAGATTTGTTTGGACAGTGTCTTATATCAGTAATGGACTATGCATCAAGGCCAGGCTCAGGGTAAAGAGAAGAGAGTAGGAGGTTCTCATACAGTATCTAGCTACAGCATTTGTCATTCATCACAGTGACTCATTGCTAATGGGCTGAACAAATGCATTGGTCTACCTCTTGTTCCAAAGAAAGACTGATGTCAGGACGAGGCCTAATGCACTCCTGCGTACGTCCACGTCACCACCACCACCACCTTCCTCCACCAAGTGTCACGTCTCATTCAGATCAGCACCAGCACTCTTCTGGTTTCATGTCCTGGCTGATGAGAGAGGCTAGGAGAGGGGTGATGGAGTGGGGGTTGAGGGGGAGCAGAATTTACCGACATCGCCTTCCAAGAAATCCATTTTAAGAGAGGGATTATAAATTATGTAAAGACCCATGCGAAAGACATACTGAGAGTCATCTCCACAGCAGCGGAGGAGCCAGACTGTGTCGCAATTCCCAGCATTGTCTCTGAAGCAGAGACTAACAAAGAGTGGCAGCACTGTATGTGTTGAGTGTGTGTGTGTGTGTATGTGTGCGTGTGTGTGCTTGGAGTCTCACTTTCATAATTATCACTGAATCCAGTTTTGTTTCCGCTATGAGTGCTTCATTGGCATGAGTGAGCTGTGAATGAAGCAAGTTATTTCAATCCCATGGCCTGCTTTCATTCATACCAACAATGCAACGGCAAACTGTATTGATTTCAGCTGTTTCTTTTTCTTTGCCACACAACAGTTAGTTCCTGAGACACCACAGATAACATTGTAGTACTGTGGAAGAAAGACATTTTGCTCCCCTGGGGGATTTCAAAATAGTGTTTTTGATATAGCCCCCCCCCTCCTCCCCCTCCCCATTATGGTATGGCTGGATGTTGCAATGTTGGATGGAAGGGTGTGGTTGAGGGGAACCATCTTCACTGCTTATTTTTATCTATGTGCAAGTCTCCAGTTGCTTCATCATCTCACAGAGGAACAGTGTGTGTATGTGTGTGTGTGTGTGTGTGTGTGTGTGTGTGGCTATGCCCTGAGAACTCTGCGTGCTGAGCAGTCTTAAAGAAAACTATCCCTTAGGCCGAAAGAGAAGAAGAGAAAAAAAGAGGGAGAGAGAAAGAGGGAGACAAACAGAGAAGGAGACAGAAACCTGCTCAGTGGCCTCCCAGAAAACCACGCAGAGGAAGCCTGGCTGGGGGATTATGTTTCATGCCAGCACAATGCCACCATGCTCCACTGTGGCAGAATGAACCTGCTGGAGGCCGTCGAAGAAGAATGCCTGAGTGAACACACACACACACACACACACACACACACAGAGGAACAGATTCTCAGTTCCATGCAGGGAGGCTGCCTTTGGGACATTGTCGATTAAAGCAAGGTTGGGGGGTGGGGGTGGGGGTGTGGTAACGAAAGGTGAGAAGGAAGGGGGCAGTGTCAGTGAGAATCAATGCACCGTAATCTTCTCCCCCACCCCTCCCGATGCAGTTCTAATTAAAAATCACAATGACCTGTAATTCCTTCAAATCACTGATATATAATTACTGCCCTAAGTCGCAGCGTCTCCCCATTAGCAAGTGTTATTTGAATGTGTGGCCCTTGTTGTGGGGCAAAGAGGAACAGACATAATTGATGTAGGTTGGCATCCAATGGTGTTTCTTGTTGTAATCCGCAACCTTTACCATCTTAGATGTTTAGTCAAGGACTTGTTTTGTTTGGGGACTACCACGAGCCAACGCACATGCAACTGAAATGTATTTGAGTGTTGTGCATCTATTAAATAGAGCCTTGGAGATGGCGGCTGGCAAGTCTGGAATGCATTTTTGTCCTATTCTTACCTGAACAATGTGCTGTTCGCTATTCAGGTGTCTGCTTTCTCATTTTTGTTAGAACGGCAAGTGTTGCCTTCACATGCTGCCTATTTTATGACCAAAATTTGGAATGAACAAGAAGGCTCATGGGAGGGAAATTGAGGAAACAAATGTTGGATTTGGTAATTTGACTTAAAAAGAACTTTTCTTGCTTTCGTCTTTCTTTCACTCCAATCCAGCTCCCACATACAGCAACAAATCGCTTCCTTGTCCCATTGCAGAGTGTGCGCACAAGACGTTGTGTCTTTTCGAGGACTGTTTTGTTTTATTTTTGCTCGATACTCTTTCACCCCACCATCAGCTCGGCTTGGGTGGAGAGCACTGTTTTGTGGCCTCGTTTCTTCACTACCGCCACCGTGTCCCCATAAAGCTCTATCATAAGCCCTGGCAAGAGCAGGAGTTTTTCTGAAACAACCACTGTAAATGCAGACTGCTTTCCCAGTAGAAAATAAACAACTTTCTATGGTAATCAGGATCCATGAACGAATCCAATTTAGTCTGGCCCTGTTGCAGAATACTTTTTTGCATTCTCGCCAGTTACACTGCCTAATCCTTGAAGGAGGTGTCACAGTGTTATGAAAGTGGTAGTAATTAATTATGCAAGTGAAGAAATAGAGCTTGAAGCTAGACATTGAATTATTCCAGGGGCCAATGCCAGATGATCTCGAGATCCTGTGCAGTTTTCTTATTAAGTCTTTCCAAGTTCCTGCTTCATTTTTCAAAGTCCTGGTGTTGGGAGGGTTCTTGTATGAATCACTTTTCCTAATTGGAAGCCATACATCTAAGGATTGCAAGCTGTTGGGTAACATGATTATGTATGTGTTATGACACACAGATGTTGTTCCCGTAGTATTGACTATACTGTAGACAGTAACATTCTACGGCCGACTCTTCAGCACTGTTCACAGTAGTCAATGTCTGCCTTGTTCCTATCACACAGCACATCACACCCTCTTAGAGAAACAGTCGTAGAATCTGGGATGTTGGGGGAGATACACTGATTCCTTTTGTCTCCTGATGTCTCTGTAGACCAAATTGAGAGCAGCTGCAATCAGCCAAAGCCCATCTGGGTTCAGTGGCTTCCTGTGAGCACCTTGTTCTTGTGAATGGCAGTACTGCTTAGCAAGTACGGTCCTGTCTGCCTTCCAGATGGGGGAGATAGCGGCCGAGAGCAATGGAGGCCTGAGCCAAAATCCCACCGGTCGAGTTTAAACTGGCTGACTAGTTGAGTGCTGCTCTTATGCTCTCTCTATACTCTTTCTTTCTCTCTCTCTCTCTCTCGCGCTGCCATCTCTCAGACCTGACTCAGACCCAGCCTGCACCACAGACAGCTAGCAGCTGTTGCTGTTACCCTGCCTCGAAACATAAGCATTGAATAAGAGCGCCACGGAACTGGGCTGAATTTGGCTGCTTGTTTCGACTCCAAAGCAATCATTTTCTTTCCTCTCTAAGAGCTAATTGGTTATTCTGGCCAATAACATACTGCTTCACATCGCTTATTGAGCTGCCTTGTTAAGTGTTTGACCTTGTTATATTCATGTAGAGTTTGCCTTTTTTTTTTCTTTTAAAAACCAGTGCCCAGTAACTGTCTTGACTCTAGTAGTTTCACTCCATCAAACAGTGTGTCCAGTCATGCGTGTGTGTTCTCATAATTCATTGGTCAATAGCAAACAAAAAGAAACAGGGACATGCAGCTACAAAAGATAAGTTCTTTAAAAAATAAGTCTTAATATACCAGCATTTGATGGCTTTATCTCTATACATGAAAAAAAACACCCATAATCCCCTCTGAGGATCAGATAGAAAGGCAACGCTTCATCACAGTTTTAAACACCCCTCGGTTATGTAACATGCTATTTTTTTTTTGCATTGCATTGCATTGGTGTCTAGGGAGCCAGGCAAATTCCCAGGAGCACATGCATTGTTGTGTAGGCTGGATTGTCATCCCTCTGTGTCCTCAATACCGAAAAGCAAGACAGGATGTCACTGCCAAAAAAGGGAGAAGGTAAAAAGGGGATAGAAGAAGCTTCTTCTTCTTCCTCTGATTCACCAGGTCAGCTTCTTCTCAGGAGGAAGGAGGACAGGCGGAAGACAAATACTCAAGTAGGCCGTCCCGTCGGCCCCTCAGAGTAGAGCGGCGGTAACGCTAATGCTGCCTTTAAACAGCTTCGCTCAGCACATTTAGGCTACAAAGCAGCTCACAGCAACTCAGTCACCCCCTCCCCCCCCTCCAGCTCCTCTGGGATGCCTGTTGTGAACCAGCCCTCGAGTGTGCTGGTTTAAAGGACAGCCTGGTGTGTGTGTGTGTGTGTGTGTGTGTGTGTGTATCTGGATGTGCACATTTGTGTGTGTGTGTGTGTGTATGTGTGTATCCATTTATCTGACATGCGTGTTCACATCATTGACACTGAATGAATCCCAGTTGACATGAGAGGAATATTCCCCTCGGAGCCATGTGGAGAGTTTGAATGAATGAGCCACATTCTATTCAGCGTGTTCATTTACCCCTTCACCAGATGCCCTCGGAGCGCCTTTTAAGTGTTTTAAGTGCTGACCTATTTCATTGCCTTGCTTTTTTTTTCCGCTTTTGCAAAAATCTATCGACCAGAAGCGATCTTGACATTCCTCTCAGCCAGGCCATGAGCAGACAGCGCGCCAACGACTCGTCTCCGAGTTTTATTGGCGTCCGCTTCTTCAGATTGGTATCGAGGTAATTATCCGGTTCCTGACTCCCAGTCCTGCCCTGCTTGCCTTCGCCCTGCTGCCATCAAAGGCACATTAAACAGTCACAGTCGCAGGCTTCCAGGGGCACTGACTTCCGCACCGAAGTGTCGCGTCTCCGCTTTGTCGCCGCAGCCGATGAGCAAGCGAGTGAGTGAGCGAGCGAGCGAATGCACAAACTCGTTCGCCTCCTTTCTCCCCGACAGGAAGAAGCCGACAGGGTCACAGTGACCGCGGCGACAGCGGGGGCTGACGGTGCCGCAGTGCAAGAGAGGAGAGGAGAGACAGCGACAGCACGTTAAGCAGATACAAGAGAGAAAGAGGGTGGGGATGGGCGAAAAAAAAAAAAAAAAAAAAGAACAAGAGAAAAAAAGAAGAGTTGAAGCGAAGCAAAGCTCCGAGCAAAAACGTTCCATGTTATCACGAAGTGAGAGGGAGACAATGTGACAGTGTCTGAGTTTTGCCTAAGCAGCTGGTTCTCTAGGTCACTGATCACCAACCCCCCCGCCACAGACACACACACACACACACACTCACGGAAAGGGGGCATGAGGGACAAAAAGTGCAGATATGTATAATTTTAGATTTTCCTCATCACAGCTGCCGGACAGTCTGCTCTGGCTCCCTTTACCTACTCACTGTTCATCAGTACCCTATTACACACTTTACCATTTACACACAACACACACATGCCTGTGTGTAGCTCGCAAAGACTCGTCTGTCTTGGTCTTACTAACAGGAATGTCTATGAGATGTGACTAAGAGGGTGAGTGAGCTGGAGCCCTAGGGAAGCCAGTGTTGAGCACTTGATGCTGCAGTGGTATTTCACTCCTTGCTGCATCCAAGTTGTGTGTGTGTGTGTGTGTGTGTTTGTGTGTGTGTGTGTGTGTGTGAAGAGAGAGTGGAGCTCATAAGGAGGGGCAGGTGGCCTTTAGGAAAAGCTATTGTGCGCATCATTCGGTAAGTGAGCCAGGGGCAAGCGCTCCCCCATACCACCATCACCGCCATCATTCTGTCCACTGATTTAAAGAGGCACCATCTTTTCCAACCCCCACCCTCCCACCACCCATCCTAATAAAAACCCTATTTGCCTTCGCTTTCACGGAGGAAATTGAATGGATCATAATGGCGGATGGGGTCTGGATTGACAGAGAAAAGCCTGCTTTTCTTCTCCTGAGACAAGCCCCTGAAAAATAAATAAATAAATAAGGAAGTAAAGGGGCCCTTTCCATTACGGCTCAGGCCACATTGCTGCTGTCAGAGAGCAGAGGGTGGTGTACTGCTCTTTGGTCTAATGGCGTGGGCAGGATGCAATGGATGGTGGGGGTGGGGGTGGGGATGGAGGTGGAGGGGGTGGGAGGGGTGGGATTGCTTCAAGACAGGATGCTGCCACGGGAAAGCTTTTACAGGTTCCCAGAGATAGGAAGCCCTTCCCGTAATGAGGATGGTGGGTGGATGGAGGGTGGGAGGTGATGAGGTGGTGTGGAGCGTGGTGTGGTGTGGTGTGGTGTTTCATGCCTGGGCACTGAACTGCACGGGCTACATGGGTGATTTGCCCCTCAAGAGAGCAGTGCGGCAACCTCTCATCCGCCCCTCAGAGCACAGATCAGCCATTACTGAAGGCCCGGTAGCCGCGTTCGCTCGTGGGTCTCTCCCCGCAGCAAATTAGCTACATTTGTCGAGTAATGATCTGTGTAGAACTAAATGGACTGAAAATGACGACATTGGGGAGGAAAAAAAAAAAGAATATTTTTTTCACATCACAGCGTCTGAAATAATAGTGTCTCTCTGTTTCGGTCATTTAAGTTCAGGGACACAGAGCACATATTTGACACGTTGCACACAACACTGTTTCTTACCAGCTACTGATCTGGAAACAGTCAAAGTGCATGTAGATGACTTCTTTGTTGTGTGATGATCAGAGAGGTCTGAATAAACACTAGCTTTTGTGGCCAGAAGTTTTGAGGAGCAGTAGTATGGTGTACAACACCCATATCTAACTTGACCAATAGGTGTTAAACAGGGTAGACTGAAGTGTTTATTGATGGCCGTTCTTGGGAGCAGCAACAGCACTACACCAACCTAACAGTGGACCTTTTTCTGAACAAGTGCAGAACAGAACCTTACAAACCTCTTTTTTCCCCTTTGTTTTCTTTTCTTTTGGCAGGCAGACAAGGGAACAAGAAACCCCTCCAGACTTCTTCTACTTCTCCGACTTTGAGAGACATAATGCTGAGATAGCAGCCTTCCACCTGGACAGGTGAGTGGAGCGCCCCGATGCCTTCTGTCAGGGTTCATCAGCCCCCGGCCATGCGATTCTTTAATCTGTTTGTCTGGAGCTGAGCTCATGGTGTTTGGACTACTCCCATGAGAGACTACTAGCCCCTTGTGTGCAATTAGCAGTAGCACTACCTCATAACTACTGCTTTAATGGGAAGGCTGAACAAAACACATCATTCACCTCACAGCAACAAGTTTTGTTTCATCTTAAATTTATTAGGCATTATTTCCTCCTCACTCACAGTTAGGTAGCTTCTTACAGTTGAAAAGAAATTGCAAAAGGTAACAAAAATGACCATTGTGGTTGTATATATAAATTACTTGTGACTTCCACATCTAAAAGGCCGTTGGTTACACTACGTCAGACCACGTCAGTGGAGCTTAATATTGCATTACCTGGCTGGAATGCCAGACAAACATAAAGCCAGAGGAAGGCTGAGAGCACCGCTCTGTTAGCTGGAGCAAAACAGGGACATGGGCCGATCCTACTGCCAACTGCACTCAGACGGCTGCCCGTGCTGATGCCATGCCATGCCATGTCATGTCAAGACTGTCTGGGCGGAAGATTTCTGCGTGGGTCAGCCAAGGGCATAAAAACACCCTAAAAACCCAAAGTATGCAAACAAGGTATCAATTCTGAGACGGAGGAGAACATTCCAGATGCCCCAAAAAAGACTATGTTTCATTTTATTTCTGTTTCATGGCCCAGAACGCTTAGATTAAGTGCGTAGCTCTCAACCTCCTGTGATTCCTAAGACTCTTGGGCAAAGGCCTGCAGAGGACACAGTTGGAGTCACGTCATGGTGGAAGGGTGGAATGTTCCACACCAGTATATATAATGTATACTCTAGACATACGTTGTATATGAATACTTCCTTCTCTGTCTATTTTAAGTCTTTGACTTCTCCTATCTGAATTCTGTCCCAGCAGTAATAACATAGCAGACCTATTGTTACTGGACAGTAGACATAAAGCACAAACATCTCCACCAGACATCACAGAC
Source organism: Tenualosa ilisha (assembly GCA_015244755.2). NCBI lineage: Eukaryota > Metazoa > Chordata > Actinopteri > Clupeiformes > Clupeidae > Tenualosa > Tenualosa ilisha. Next base: position 3,884,236 of record PYXC01002370.1, read on the forward strand.
ATACTGTTCTCTCCACTAGTCAATGTAGAAAATACAGCATGACTGAAAATACCAATGACTCAAGGGACAGACATGTGTTTGTGAGGAGCGTGTTAGTCTAAACAGTCTAAGGCAGTTAAGACACATGTGCCGCACATGTCAGACACTAAACTGCATACATTTCAACTCATTTCTAAGACATTGTCCCGTCTCAGATGCATGTGGATGCTCTGTCTGTACAGTGTGTCTGTGCTCTTCTATTGTATTTAGATGTAGTGTCCTTCACACTCTCCTTTGTCCTCTCCCACATCACAAACACACACACACACACACACACAAGCAAACACACATCCCTGCTTCCCGGTGGCCTGCAGGAAGTCACTCTCTTCCCCACAAAGGCCTCTCATTGTCGCCGCCGGCCAGCGACGTGAGTCAGCAGTTCTTGCTTTCCCCTCCTCCACTCCAGCCCACCCCACATCACTCCACACCACACACCACCAACCCCCCCCTCGTCCCCTCGTCCCCTCACGCACCCCCTCCCCCCACCCCCAAGAGCGCTGCTTTCGTCTCCCGACTCAGGTTTCGGTCCCGAGGGCCTGGGCCACGCTTCCTTTCCCCAGGGTTAATATTTCTGAGAGAACACAGAGAGGATAGAGAGAGAGAGAGAGAAAGAAATTATCATCGTGTGTAAGTGTGCGGCTGCACATTGCGCACATTGTGAGTCACAGGGGAGCTGCGCCTGAGCTGATCAGTCTCCTCATCAGCAGCATAATTTTAGCACATTAACAAGTACATATGCAAAGTCACAAAGGACTCCATCATATCAAACCCACTGAACAGCTATCCTTTCATAATTATATATGCCTCATATATTTCTGTCTTAACATATCTGTAGTGTACCAACATCTTAAAAATTCAGTTTATTTCATTCACATATAGAGGGCTAAGATAGCAAGTATGAACAGCAGATGCATCAGTGTCTTTCTCTCTTTTGTAAGAGAAAATATATTAATGACATTCAGTGATAGGGCAAGAAAGTAAGGTGGGTAATATCTGCCTTTGTTCTCATTTGATTATTGAGATGACCAATTCATTTATGGCCAAATGCTACATTTTGGCTTCGAACTGAAAAAAAGAGAGATTTTAAGATGTTTCTGAATAATAAATGCTTGACACATTACATTACAGAAATTAAGTTAGATCTTTGGAGAAGTGGTGTGTTGAATGGAAATGTGTTTCCACAAGCTCTGTGCAAAACTATGACATTTCCCATGTAAAACTCCTCCGTTTAAGCCAACTGTTTGCCTGAGGATACACAGCATGCATTTTTCATGTTAATCGGAGGGGGGTAAAAAAAAATCCCATTTCGTATGTCCCACATGGGCTGAGAACTCTGTGTATATGTATGGATCAAAAGGCTGTGTTTTGAAATGCCAGCGCAGTGCTGTGGAAAGGGCAGTTACTCTGAACGTCTGAACGCAGGGATTCACACGGATGAATTATGAATGGGTTTGAGGAAAGGCGATGCAGAACTCAAGGGCTTCCAGTATGGGCACCTTACATTGCACCAGACACACATGTGGCCCAGTGTAGTAGATTCGCCATTGTGTGCGCTGTAAGGAACAATGTTATGCCCTTCCACAGAGCACTACAACAAAATGTGCATTGTCCCAACTAGTGTTGGAGTCTTTACATTAGAAGTAATGTATGACATATTTCTTTTTTAAAACAGTAGTGCACCACTTTGCTTATTTAGTCCCTGGGTGTTACATGTCTGCCAGGATTCACTGTTCAGCAACTTATGAGTGAGACTGAATTTGCAGGTGTGTTGTGCATGAAGTGTCATTTCCAAACCACCAAGGCCGTGTTCCGTCAGAGGCCTCATCCACTCAGTGCTCTTCCTCTCTCACATCCACAGAATTCTTGACTTCCGCCGCGTGCCTCCAGTTGCCGGGCGCCTTGTCAATATGACAAGGGAAATCCGGGACGTGACTCGTGACAAGAAGTTGTGGAGGACCTTCTTCATATCCCCAGGTATCAATATAACCACGACAGGACCTCTGCATACACACACACACACACACACTTGCACACACACATACACACACATTCCCTGTGGATACCAACAGTTTTTCTGTAGTGGCAGGACCGCCACATATCCACCGGTATCAATATTCCCATGGCGTTCCCAAGGCGTTCCTAAGGCCTTTCATCTCATCAGCCGCAGCGGCCTCGGCTGTCTTCGGCTGCCCTGGAGCCGAGCGTTTCCTTTCGCACATGGAGTAATCGGGGCAGAAGCCAAGCGTGAAAACACGCAAGAGTTACCAAGGGAACGAGGCTAGCATTGACCTTTTCATCAGAAAGCACTTGCACACACATCAGTTGCTTCCCTGCTGCAAGGGGCCTGTTTTAAAACAAAGTGGGTGTAGAGTTATTTCAACCAAGCAAATGGAAGTAATGTTGGATTGGGTATAATTAGTCAACCCAGCAGATTTGCATTTGCTGGTGAAATTTAATTCCCACGCCAACAGTGCCCATGGGTTGAGTCATACTGTATAGTACAACATGGAATTAAATATTAAGATCATCATTTATTTAATTTAAACCTTTCATAAACTCAAGGGCATTACAGATATAAAAAACTATCCATAAATCATGCACCACAAGGAATGGTAATTCAGACAAGATGTTACATGTAAGGTCCCTTACCTTGGGAACCTCTTTAAGATATGTAACATTGTGCTTGAATATCATTTTATTGTCAACTTCATTTCACTGAAAAACAACACTAAAATTGGTTTACCAAGATAGATGGTCTACTTAAAATACAGCCGTTGAATTTTGAATGTTTATAAAGGTTGACTACAGCCCTGTGCTAAGCTCTAGACACAATAACCCAATCTGTAACAAAGCAGGATTGTTCGGTGAAAGACATTCCCCACACGTTCCCTAAACACTGACTCAAGTAACACTTCCTTGAGTTGATGAGACCGTGAGATTTTGAAGTTGATGAAATCACAGACTTAATAGACTCCAAGGAAAGGGGCAATGTCCTAGACCTGTATAAATAAAAGAATGTCGTTTTTTATATGAGCCCAGAAGCACACAGTTATCTGATTTCTGTACAGCTTAGTGCAGACGCCCAGGGCCAAGGAAACAAGTGGTCTCTGGCTGCCTGGAAGGCTGAACCTCTCTGAGTCAGGATGCTTGGCTGGCTACAGGAGGTGGAGCGGAGTGGAGTTTGGGGTCAGAGAGTTTGCACCAGCAGGAGAAACTAAAAGCCAACCGGGCAACATCAGTCATTAGCCCACCTGCTAAACTCTCTGTCTCCATCTTTCTTTCTCTCCTCCACTCTTTTGGCATGCTGGTACAAGATAGGAGTTTTAAACTCTCCTTTTGTTCTTCCTTTTGTTGTTTTTTTCCATCTGTCTATCTCTTTGTTTAGCCAACAATGTCTGTTTCTATGGGGAGTGCTCCTACTACTGCTCAACTGAGCATGCTCTGTGCGGCAAGCCAGACCAGATTGAGGGCTCACTGGCCGCCTTCCTCCCCGACCTGGCCTTGGCCAAGCGCAAGACCTGGAGGAACCCATGGCGCCGCTCCTACCACAAGCGCAAGAAAGCCGAGTAAGCTTGTTCTCCAAACATTACACACACACACACACACACACACACACACACACCGACTCCCTCAACTCCCATCTCACCTGCAAGAGCTGCTCGGGTGCAATCACAATAATGACACTGCAGTTTTCTCCTCCAGAGGCAGCCAAAAAAGAAATTACATTATCTTTGTGCGGCTGCAGACAATGTCCCATCAGATCCCTCATTCCGACAGCGCAGTCCTGAGCACTGTTACTTAAGAGCTAAAGCTGATAGAGTTGCCCTGGAGCGCACCCCCACTTCAGAGAGAGAGAGACAGACAGAAGAGAGACAGACAGAGAGAAAGAGAGAGAGAGAGAGAATAGCAGGCACATTTAAGATTCACTGCCCTTTTTCCCTGGTCTCTTTATGTATGTCTTGGTCGATCTCTCTCGCTCTCTTACTCCTTCACTGTCCCTCACTCTTTCTCTCTCTTCGTCTCTATCTCATTAACTTTCTCTTTCAAGCCGTCTCTATTTACCGCTCTCTCTTTCCATCTCTTTCTTCCTCTCCCTCTCCCTTAATGTAATTATGTCTGAGTGAAGCAGGGGAACATGTCATCCCTTCTTTCCTTTGGCTAGACTGTTTCTCTCTCTCAGTGTCTCACTCTCTCTCTATCTCTCTCTCTCGCTCTCTCTTTACTTGAGGGGCAAGGAGTCTTTCTGCAGCCGCAGCAACAGTCTCTCTCCCTGTCCGCCTAAACCCTCCGACTCTCCCTGTCTCCAGTCCCCATGATGTCATCTCTCAGCATGCTCACAGCCAGAGCGGTCCCTAGGTTTCTCCCTTGCAGCCTCCCTCGGCTCAGAGCAGAGAGACACACACCGCTAATAAATGCCCCCGTAACCAAGCACAGGTGACAGGAATCATTCACTTTTCCAGCTTAATGTATCTCCTGCAACATCATCTGAACTGTGGCTGTGAGACTTTGGGGAGTCAGAGGACTTAGTGGCAGGTCTCACTCCAGCAAAGCAAGAAACAGGAAAGAGAGTTACTGCGTATCACTCTTTTCATTCAAAAATTTCACCCTCCCACTCTATTTCAGCATCACGGTAAAAGGTGCTATTTCGGCATAATTGTCGAGTTATTTTGGTTAGCCACCTGCCACTTATCACAGCCAGTTGAAAAATGCAGCAGATTATTCCTGCTGTGAGGTATCAGTGGAGTGGGCTTGATTCTCCAGAAGAAGTACATGTTGACTTAGTGATTGTCCCATTCATTGCTCCTGTGCATTTAAGGTCAATGAATCACTTCACCTGGAGTGCCTGTACTCAATCATTTTTCTATAAATCACTGTTTGAGGAGCCAGGTCATACACCTCTCAGTTATTTTATAGCTTTTCCTGAGATGCCTTTTTTAAACCGCAAGGTCTTTTACGGGGGAAAGATTCTCATAATGTTGTAGTACACTCTGAAAACCCTATAAGACAAAAATAGAGTTTTCAGCTGTGCTATTATTTTGATATTAAATGTTGACTTCATGATTGGCTTCGCTCTGACCGGTCAACATTTTTAAGCATTTTTCAGCTTGCTTGATAAAGACTGAGCATAATGAATGAGAACAGTTGTGATGTAGAAACGATACACTTTTCTGATTTACCTCTCGTCTAGGACCATTTCCTTTCAATGGCCATTACAAACAGGGACTGTCATGACTGGAATTTGACTGGATGGTCAAATTAGAAATTCCTGGTGTGTCCCTTAGTCACAACAGCCTATCTTGTTTCAAAGCAAACAAAAAATCATTTCCTTGACCCTGTTGAAGGTATGGTTCGTAATACTGGCAAGGTGTTGTTGACAACCAGCAGTCATTTGGTTTGGCAAATTGTTATTGCATTACAACCAGGTGCTTTCAAGGGTATCCGTAAATCTGATAAAGGTTGTTTGTTTGCTTGTGCATTCGTTTAGGTGGGAGGTGGACCCTGACTACTGTGACGAGGTGAAGCAGACACCCCCGTATGACCAAGGCACTCGACTGCTAGATGTCATGGACATGACCATCTTTGACTTCCTTATGGGTAAGTGGCAAGTGAAGTATGTGTCGTGTCAAACCACTCTACTGATCACTCAGTAAGATTAATCCTTGTGTATTATAACACTCAGTGGGATTTGGACAGAGGATTTGGAGGGTTCTGACTCATGTTACAAATGATATGCCACTGTAGAGCTCCACAAGGCGATCGATTGGGTGCAGCGTAGGCGTGATTAAAATAAAATGACTGAAAAAGGGTCCCCCTGCTCATGAAAATGCCAAGCAGACCTCTTGATTGCTCTCGTTCTTCAGGCAACATGGATCGACACCACTACGAAACCTTTGAGAAATTTGGCAACGAGACGTTCATCATCCACTTGGACAACGGCCGAGGGTGAGCGAGACGCAGTCTCATTATCCACTCTCACATCACATTGTCATCGCTTTGGCTAGAGCCTCAGCATTGACGACACGCTACATTTCCCCCATCACCTTCCACTCTCTCTCTTTCTCTCTCTCTCTCTCTCTCTCTCTTTCTCTCTCTCTAGCAAGCTCTTTCTCTCTCTCTCTCTCTCTCTCCTTTCTCTCTCTCTCTCTCTCTCTCTCTCTCGCTCTCTCTCTAGCTCCAGTCGAACATGCTCAGAAGAACCATGGCAACAGAAACTTTCTACAATGCACTATCATATTTAAGTTTAAAAGGTTGCCTTCAGAGTCTCCTGGGCAGGCTGCTGACTTGAAAGCAGGAAGACGCTGTGGCATACAGTTCCAGAGAGACAACCATGCTCACTTAGAGGGCCTGAGGGATATACAATTCGTATGCACACACAGCAGTGATGCTAATGTGCCAGGGAGCACAGGGAGCTGTTCTCCAGTGACACTCCAGAATCAGCACACGAGCTTAGTGAGTGTTCCCAGGAAAAAAAAAGAGCTGAGTCTGAGATCGCGGTTTCGGCCCACCTCTGGCCCAGCTCAGATCAGGGACAGATAGGTTTCAGACTCAGATGTTGCTGTCTGCTCACTCTGTGGGTCCTTCGTCTTTGCCATGGCAAAACTTTGCTAAACTTTTGCTCTCTGCTTTGTGTGCTGACCCAGTCTCCTCTGTGAGACCCGAGAGAGAATATGACACGCATCTCCAGTGGGTGCCCTGTTTGATCATAATCCGCCATCTCACAGCTCCGCCATGACGCTTCTGATGTTGGCAGCTGTGCCGCGCACGTCCTGACCTGGTTTTGTTTTCTCACCCCCATCAGGTTCGGGAAACACTCCCATGACGAGCTCTCCATCCTTGTGCCTCTCAGTCAGTGCTGCAGGTGACTATCTTCTCTTCTGACTCACTAACAGAACACGGTTGTTCGTGCTTTCACACTTCTTTATGTCTGACCAGATTTGCTCCATCTAGGTGATAAAGTGATTATTTTCCTCCAGCAGAAACAGGGCATCATCCTGCAGGCTTTTAGAATCACAGGGAATATGTTAATAAAATGTATTTAAAAAATGTATCTGCAGAGTAGAAGGTAACTGGAACTGTCAGTTTTCTCTCAGGGCTAAGTATGAAGTACAGTAAAATTATGAGAATTTCACAAGGTGAGATGTAAGAGACTGTCACATTTGTTACACATTTGACACTGCAGAGGATGAGGCTCACGACACATAGAGTCAGCCTTTAGATAGAACCAACCTGGTAATAAAATCAGATGCTCGCTCTACACTTTCGTTTTGTACAGAGGGTCTGGACATTCTGTACTAAGATTCAATTGCATGCTTGAGGTGTTTACATTTAAAAAGATTGGATCAGCCCTTGACTGATAGCTTGCCTTGACTGATAGCAGCATTCAGGTTCTGCTATCACAATGTGTCCCTCTGTTCACTGACCGGGCAGGTTAAAATGCAACAAGCTCAATGGGATCAAATTCAGACTTGCACTGTAGGGAGATGATAATCAAGCGGAAGTGCTAGGAAGGCATAGCCAGACTAAAATACAACCAAAGTAGAGAGAGTTCTTGTCCTTGAGAGTTCTTTGTGTTGTTGTTTCAGCCTGGTAATGTTATACGTCATTATTTGCAAACAGTGTTTTGTTGGGTCTGTGCCATGGGCTAATGTCATATCCCTCTCCTTCTTCCCCTTGGCAGAGTGAAGCGCTCCACCTACCTGCGGCTTCAGCTCCTGGCCAAGGAGGAGTTCAAGCTGAGTGCGCTGATGGAGGAGTCTCTGCTGAGGGACCGCCTGAGCCCCGTGCTGATCCAGCATCACCTGGAGGCACTGGACCGGCGGCTACGCATCGTGTTGAAGGTGCTGTCTGACTGCGTGGAGAAGGAGGGCTTCGTCAGCGTTGTGGAGGATGACCTGGCTTCCGGCTACCAGGCCCGAAGGGGCTCTGTGCACCACGAGCCCGGCGCTCGGGTGAGGTAGTGATCCCCGGGAGAGTGTGAGAGAGAGAGACAGGACTGTTGGACACTGCGGCCAGGACCTGTTCTTTTTCGTATCGAGCCCGGTGCTGAGCAGCCAGAAGGAGGAGAAGGAGGGTAGACACCCCTTTCGTACCCCTGCATCCCCCTCTCAACAGACCCTGTAACAGAACACTGCACAAGTGTCAGAGGAGGGGGCGGAACTAACTAGTTGAGAGGAGGAGGCGGAAAGGACTTTGGCACCTTCAGCCTTCCACCTCCATCCTGAATTCAGTGAATTCCAAACCAAGACTTGCTTCAAACCGCCTGCAAAGCCACTGTGTGCGTGTGTGTGTGTGTGTGTGTGTGTGTGTGTGTGTGTGTGTGTGTGTGTGTGTGCGCACATGTATGCATAGCTATGTGTGTATGTGCACACGTACAAGACCATGGCTCAACCTTGGCGGAAGGACATTGTCACAGAAGATTAATCCAATGTGAGATGTTTCCGATTTGACACAGACCGCCTGCAGGAACAAGAACTTCCCCTGGTTGTATATTTTGTTTGTTCAAAGGAAGCTTATTCGAGATTTGAGTGCTGCTCTTTTTTTCTGTATGTGTGTGTGTGGCTATTTGTTAAACTATGCCTTTATAATAATAGAGAATCTTGTTTTGGCATAATTTATTAAAAATTGCACATGGATTCATTGGGAAAATGTCACGCAGCACAGTAGTGAAATAATAACCGTTTAATGTGTATTTGACAGGCAGAGAGATGAAATGGAAGTGGTCACTTCCACTGGGGTAGGACAAAAAGCGTGTCTTACATGCTCAATCTCACAGCCACTTGTGAGGGAGCCAACAGTTGTAGTCATTATTCATATACCATAGTCTCTCTCGTAGCTTTCTTCATGCAGACAGATAGACGCAGTGGTTATCCATCCATGAGTGTTTTTGTATATCCTGTTCCTGCTCATCAGTGTCATGTGAGGTAAGCAGTATATTTGGCGGTTCATTTCATTATTTTTGCTCAGACTGAAAATCCCTTAGCATCCTCAGTCAAAATATAACCATTGCTCTCTGAGGAATTGTTTTTTTCTTTTTCTTTTTTTTTCTTTCTTTTTTTTTTAAAAAAAAAAAGCCAGCTGACCAGTTGTCGGCTGTGAACCCAAAGCTTTTTACCTGCACTGGCCAGTTTTACCCATATCACAGGCGCCTGCTTTTTCCCTGTGTGAAGCGCTTTTAACAGCTAGCAGTGCTTCCAAAAAGATGACATCAAATTAAGGAGAAAGAGAGAGAGGATCACTGGGATTTCTCAATCTGTCTAGGCTTTTGGCTGTTTTTGTCTTATCACCACACCCAGCATCCTGGTACTTTCAGCCCAGTCCTTCTGTTTCGCAGACCGGTTCGAAGGCCAGCATCATCTGTAACTCACATCATGCTATACCCCTGCCTTTGCAAGCAGGTTAACAAACAGCATCCACTGCAAAGGAGCCATCTTTGGAATGCCACTGGTTGGATTAGTGAACTGTTGTTTGTTGTGATGTCTTTGGTATTACGGGCATACAGGTGATTACAAAAAAAAGGTAGCAGGGAGATAGACGGATGAGATTTTAGCTTAGACTTTAGTTGTAGTTATGTTTAATAGTAAGCTGAGGGCTTACTGGAAATCTTTTTACCTGTTCAGTAGGTTCATGTTTCATCAATTCACAGTTACTGCTTCGACTTTTTTAATTATTGTGTCCAGACAAACATTATTTACTTTCACAGGAGAGTGCCTTTATTTTTGGGGTTGATTTATAAAGGCATCATCGGTCATTATGAGATCTTACAGTGCCAACAGCTCGGCTATAAATGTCCATAGTGACACTGAGATTACAAGCAGCATGATGTTTTAATATTTCGTGTCTTGTGTTTTTAATGCTTTCAGAAGATTATTTATTGAACTGCGTACCAAAATATAGTGACAGGTGGGGTTGGAAATTGCTTTGTTTGCTAATTTTATTTTGTTTGTTTAGATACGGTCTCTTGTGCTGTCCTTGTTTTTTTTTTTTCGTTTTTGTTTTTTTAATGCTTCTTTGCCACTATAGTGCAAAGCTGGATGTATAGAGTACGTGTGACACAAAGCAAAAGGGGTCCCAGCGTGCTGTGCACCTCTGTCCCAGTCAAACCCAGTGCCTGTGCAACAAGAAGAAGTACTTGAATGTTTTTTTTTTATTTGTTTGTTTGGTTATTTTAAGGGGGGTGAAGGGGGCATTCTGTAGTAGACTCTTGTCCCAGGAGAGAGCTAGGAGCGGTAGTCGGGGATCATCAGGGAGAAGAGTCCTGCCATGTTGTCACACAAAGGCAGAATCTGACATTGTGTAAATATCTATAAATAACATGTCAGCCACAAGTCTCATTGTTTTTTTTTTTTGTTTGTTTGTCTTTTTTAGTCCTTTTTTATTTGGTTATTTGTTTATTGGTTTGCCGGTCAATTTGATGGTTTGTTTTCTTCTGCATTGGTACTGTGAAAACATATTTGCCAAATGGGTGCAATAAAATGAAAACAACAAAAAAAAAATAGTCAGAACAAAATAAACAACTTCAACTTAAACAACAGCCTATGGTCCGATGTGTAACAAGAGGCATGAAAGCCAAGACAGCCTTAGGCTCTGTCAGAGGATGACCAGGACACTGTCTATGTCTGCACAGTGTGGCGGCCAGCTAAGGCTACATTGAGTGCTGTGTGAAAGCTTCAGCGGCATACATCCACACCATCTGGGAAATTAATATTTGATGACAGCTGAGTACCCTGACCAGGACCCCAGTGACATTGGCAGACCCAAAGAAAAGCTCGGGTCTGACCTGAGAGCCTTGTGTTTGACTTCACTCTGCCACAGGCCTATTGCCATAGTCTTCCTGGAGCTTTAGACACAATACTTAATCTCCTTTATGTTCCCGGTCTACTAATCTGTAAGCCTCAACATCAACATTTCATTTTTCTTCCATAGTGAGAGAGAGAAGATCATGGCTTTGTTTCCTTCCTACTGAGCTTCTGAGGCAGGTAGAGAGGCTTACTTGCAGACACAAGCTGATTTACTGGAGCACACGGCCTGCTGTAATACATTTCACCACCAGATGGTGCTAAATAACACTTTAAATATGCTGTCCCGTTTTTTCTTTTTGGGAAAGCTTTCAAAAAATGGAAATCCACCTCAGGCTTGTACTCCCTAAGTTCACCAAATAACTAAAGCCTATATGGAAAACATGTCTAGAGAAGCACATGCTTTTTTAATGCACACGTTCATCAGATACCCCCAAAGTGGGGTCACTTGTGCGATCTGTTGTGTTGTGTGCGCGCAGAGCTGTGCCTGAGACAGTCTGCACTCGGTGCAGCCAGCCGTCAGGGCTGTCATGTCTGATCTGACTCACCGCTCCCAACCACCCAACCCCACCAGCCCCACCCCCACCCCATCTCGCTCTCTCAACCCCCCCTGGAGAAATCAGGAGGCAGGAGAGCCAAGCACCCGGACGGCCACGTCTCTAGGCAACGCAGAGCCATGGACAGCTCCTAGCCATGGTTACAACCACAATGGTGTGGCGCATGATTTTGTAACCCAGACACATACAAACAAACAGGCAAAGAGGCTAAATTAACCTGAATGTTTACAACCGCAGAGCATTTTTAAAGTTGACATGACAACAACAGCATCATTATAACAGTGGAAATCATAAGACACAAGAGTAATCACTATTTTCTACATAAATTGGCAGGGACATTCATGTATTAGTAAATGCTAAAATGAGACAAGTGAATGTGAGCATTGGTCAGTAGGATTAGTAATTCAATGTAGATAAGTATATAAACTGTACACAAACACACATGCACACAAGGGAATTACACACAACAGTGTCATTTCTGATGTTATTTATTTATTTTCAAGAAAACTCTTCAGTGGTGTATTTACATGTTCTCCTTCCCCAAGACAAAGCATTACAAAGTGAGGGAGTAACACTGGGTTAAAGGCAAGTGTCATGAATAATTATGGAGGCAATTGTGCCACATTTTTTGGCAACACATTATTGCACTCCAAATTTGCCAGCTTGCTTTGGTACCGTCTGCTTAATTAAGCAATGCTGATGCCAAGGTTAAATTCTAACACATATTTTTTTCCTCATGACTGAAAACAAACTCAAGAGAGTTGCCCAAACATTCTGTGTGAGAACTTTACAAGTGTTCACATTTTTAAAATCAGTCAATGTACTGATGTGTCAAAGATTACTGGGTGAATGGCCATTTACAGACAGATGTGTTTAGCCTTTAGTTAACAGTTCACACTCTGTTCAGTGTTTTACACCCAGTGTGATTGGAGTTATTCACTGGGCAGACCACAGGGTGGCACTATATGTTCACTCAATGAACTTGATCTCTCTCTCTCACACATACACACACACAGACACACAAACACACACACACAAGCGGAGACACGTCTTGCAGGGTTGATGGCTCCCTGAGGTCACTCTGTGGTGCAGCATGCGCAGGAAGTACACTTTACCCTTCAGAGCCGTGTGCTGCTTAATCAGATCAGTCATCAGCAGCCTACCTCACAGTCACAAGTCAATGCCATTAAATAGCCAGATGAGAGGGATAGGGTAGAAGCTGATAACTCTATTTCCTTCATTTGTGTTAGTGGATTATAGTGTCTTTGTTTCTGATGCACAAAAATAGTGTTCTCAAGCAGAAAGAAAGAAGTGAGAAAGCCTTTCAAAATGGTATAGCACATCATGAAATATTGTAAATTCATTGTAACATAAGAATATATAAATCTGTATGAATACACATCTTTAAAAAATATCTAGACAGTGTAGCATGACTTTGAATGATCATCTTGAAATCACAGACCCAGGACATTTTAGGTTGGTCTGTCTGGGTCTGCTTATATCCAACAGTTTTATTTGTGACAGTGACGGTGAAGAGTAATGACCCACGAGGGGCAGTCTTCCAACACCTTCTGGGCAAACAGACTATTTACAAAGGTATTAGTCTGAAACTAGTGTTTGTAGTGTCTGATGAATCAGAGGGGTGGGGGGATGCTGCTACCTACCACCTCGTTGTTACTGACTGTAGCAACACTCTTCAGGTAACACAATGTTTGAGGAGGCCAGCCTTCATATTCAGGTAAACAACAGTGTAAGCAGGTCAACACTAGATGGCAGTAACAGCCTCACTGTTAACCACTCAAGTAAACAAATGCTTCGCAATAAACAAGGAAGAAATACATTTGATTGACATACAGGGACACCTATGAATATATTGTTATATATTGAAAATGTGTCAAACGAAGGATGGGTTGGGAATGGTGGTGTGACTGTTAAACATTAACAAACAGATAGTGGCCTTTATCTCATTGTAATTAATTGGCTTAAGTCAAAATTCATCATATTATAAATGGAGAAACCTGGCTATGTCTGGCTGGCCTGGCTATATCGCTTGAGCAGTATAGGCACCTTCAAAGTAAAGATTCCTCCCTGCCTAGCGGCATGGCAACAATCTAGACCACTGTCCTCCCGTCTCTATGGCAACAATGAGAATACCCCACCACCATCCCCCTTTCTTACCCTCCCTATATAACCCCCATCCAGTCCCCAACCCACACAAAGGCATGGATGGACACACTCCCCCATACAGACACACACATACACACACACCTGATTACAACGAAGTAACTGACCCCAGGCATCCTGTCCACCTCAATAGACACTAAGGAGTAGTCTTCCTCATTAAGAAGTCTTCCAGGCAGCTGAGCACTGATGGCTTTTATCACCTACATTAGAGTTGCCAGAGTCAAGCCTTAATTGCGAGATAGCCTCATCAACTAATAAACCCGGCACAGAGGTGGGTGCCTTTTAATCACAGTGCCTCATCAGGCCATCTCCCCGACAACTGAAGACCTTTGGAGGACCACCAATCGGATGTCTTTGAAAACAATGAATGTAGGCAGTGGATAGATAGAATCCGTATAGCAAGGCTAATGCATAGTGGCCAAGACAGAATACCAGAGTCAGCTGTAGGTTGTAGAGCAAGGTCATGGATAGCCTATCCTCAAACTTATAAAGCCCTAACAGGAGTGGAATTGAGCCCAATATCTGAAGAGGGCGACAATGACTATGTAATCTATTCCCAAAATAGTCTTGAGTCTTCCTAAATTTCTTACGGGATAATATAGTATCTATCTACCTGAAAGTATGGTGGTTGCACTGTTAAGCAACATTCGGTATCGAAGGGCACTGTGATAGCCTAACACGACCCCTTTCAGACGCAAAGATAGGTAGGTATACATAGCCTACTTCTATCCCCATCAAGCAAAACATAAGGTTAACGAAGCTTATTATTTCGTCTACGTTGTAATCTTACCTTACAGTATACATTTGTGTGGCCTAAGAAAACTTCAAGTAACGTCTGTCTTCAAAACTAGCCATATTTTATCAAGCTCGTCCAGAAATTATTCTCCAACTTTTCTTTAATCGTCTCACATGCATTACTGTCTTAAATGCTTTGTGTGCAGCGCACTGAAAATTACACCTGTCAACTGCTGTTCATCGCACTTCAGTCCCCAAATCCTTTTAAAGTTGCCACTAATGTCATACATTGGCCAACTGATGAACAGCTGGAAGTACTGTCGCCTAACCCAGAGTTACCACGTAGATACACTGGCATACATCAGACAGGCCATGGACTTGGAATTGCAACTACAGACAGCCTCTGTCTCACAAGAAAGCGGACCATATAGATTGTACGTAAACGAAAATATAGAAAAGAGGTTTCATGTCAAGTCAAGTACTGTGCGGTGATACACTTGTTCTCGCCATTCCGCGTTATAGCCTAGGTTGAATTAAATTACATGCGTAAATATAGGCAAACGTCGGGCGCATGCTACCGTTAAAGTGTCTAAATTGCGTTGTGTCATCTTCAAGGTCAAACAGTTGGTCTAACCGTGATGTAATGAACCTCAAATCAGTCAACACTAGAATTAAGCAGTTATGAATGATAAGCATCGCACACTTCGTAAAACAGTCGTTTCCATAAATCACGGATAGACGTGAGGAGCAGTAGTGAACGTAGTAGTGTGTGTTGGCAAATGCGTAGAGGAATATTATTCGCCGTCGACTCAAGTAGTGATGAATTTAACTGCCGAAACCACACAGAATGTAGCGTAGCCTATGTGGTTTAGCCAAGGCATCAACGTTAGCATTCTCTAGTCTGGAGGGTGAGACTGAGGAGTCGGGCTATCAAGGGAGCAAGATGGTTGGATTAGTGTGACGGTCTGTCTCTCTCGTCCTCTCCATTTTCATTCTTGTCACACGCACACTCTCATGCGGGCGCACGTACACATACACACACTCACACATACAGACTAAGTCCCTATTTTTCTTTCAGCACCATCATGCAAGTCTCTCTTGGTTCCTCCATCCATACGCTACTCTTGTTCTCTCGCAGGACACAAATACAGGAAGGTGAGAGAGAGAGAACGCAAACCTGCAACCTTTGAAGCTGGCGTCCTCCCTCTCCGTCTGGGAGGCTGACAACGCTAAAGCAGGTGGTCCCAACTCAACCCCTCCTCTGCATGACTTCCTCCCTGCTCTCTCTCTCTCTCTCTCTCTCTCTCTCTCTCTCTCTCTCAGTCACACTGCGTGAGACTTGCTTGACAAACGGACATGCTCAATCACAAATGCAAACACACACACACTGGCACTTGGCCGTCTGCTCTTGCGTTCATCACCCAAACTGGCAAACTGGCTTCCTGCAAGACTCACCAACACCAACACAGAGAGGCAGGCATGCAGGCAGTCGCCCCCCCCCCCCCCCCCACACACACACTCTCCTCCATCCCCTCCACCCCCACCCCCAGCTAATTCCATTATACATTCCGTCT
The DNA here is from genome assembly GCA_015244755.2 of Tenualosa ilisha. Classification (NCBI taxonomy): domain Eukaryota; kingdom Metazoa; phylum Chordata; class Actinopteri; order Clupeiformes; family Clupeidae; genus Tenualosa; species Tenualosa ilisha. The sequence continues at coordinate 3,900,121 of PYXC01002370.1, forward strand.
GGAAGTAAGAGGACTGCCTTCTAATTGCTTTCTTATCCCCCCGAGTGCCCCCCAACCCCATCCCTCTCTCCCTCTCTCCCTCTCTCTCTGTCTCTCCCCTCACTCTCTCTATTTCTCACTCGCTCCCTCCCACCACCACTATCCCCCCTTCACCCCCCTCACTGAACCTGGCAGTGGAGGCGACAAGCAAGACGAGAGAGAGGAGAGGAGAGCGCCGCAACAACAAGCCCCGCTGCCACACACTCCACCGTCTGTCGGACTGAGGGAATACGAGCTGCCATTTTTTCCCCTTTTCTTTTTTTTATTCTCTTCTTCCTCTTCTTTTCCTCCCCTGGCATGCGGCATAGCACACGGAGGTTACAGTAAGCCCCGCTATTCTTGCTTTCCCTCTTCTTTTTTTCTTCCTCTGTTTTTTTTTTCTTTCTTTCTTTCTTTCTTTCTGTCTTTTCGCTGCTTTTGATAGTGGTGAGGAAAGGAAAGAAAGAAGGACAGGAAGGAGGAGAGGCAAGCAGGACCACAGGACCCTCAGCGAGGCACTGACCGCTGAGGCCACCAGGAAACGACGCACAGGTAAGCAAGTGTACGTTTGACCACCTATTCGCTTCCCTATAGCAGAGCAGAGGCTGGAGCAGGCGCTGGGGCTGGGGGGTAATGGGTGGGCTGGTACAGGGGACGAGGGAGGCTTTACTTCTCCCCGGTCCAGAGGCAGGGCTCTGCGGTTAGAGGGGGACAGAGGGAGAGACAGAGGGGGGCTGCTGATTGCAACCCTGTCTCAGCAGCAGCAACAGCAGCAGGGGGGCGTGTTGGATCCAGAGGACAGTGTAAGTGTGTATTTGTTTGTGTGTGTGTGTGTGTGCGCATGTGTGTGTGTGTTTACGCGGCATGCTCAGGCTGAGAGTGCGCAGTTGGCTCGTTCAGTCGTCCTGCACCTTTGGCAACTGGGGGACATCAGTGGGTAGGACACTAGGGATGTCAGCTCATCTCGGGGGCATTGTAGTGGGGCAGGCAGTGGGACTGCCATGCTACTGACCTCCTTCTTTGCCTTGGCAATGGGAGATTCTTCTGATTCCATAATAAGGCAGGGTGTGTGCGTGTGTTTGTGTCTGCGTGTGTGTGTGTGTTGGTTGGGGGGCACATGACTTTTGTGTGTTGTTTGTCAGTATTTTATTTTGAGGAGGAATGAGGGGGTGTTGTCTTGAAGTATCCAGCCGTGAAAGTCAGCCCCTAACTTTGCAGCAGCTGGAGAAGCGCACCATGTCCAAGTTAGGTCCTCTTATATAACTGCAGCAAAAAGGACAGCACAGTCAGACAGAGATGCGTGGAGGTACAGCCACTGATGAAACACACATTATTTTACCTTCCCAGCCAGAAGACCCCAGGGTACCATTTCATGCCTCTGTGTGTGTGTGTGTGTGTGTGTGTGTGTGTGTGTGTGTGTGTGTGTGTGTGTGTGTGTCTGTGTCTTTGTGTGTCTGTGTGTGTGTGTGTGAGAGAGAAAGGGCAAATGTCCCAGAAATAGATAAAAACCTGAGGTGTGTGAGTGTGAGTGTGTGTGATTTGTGAGTGTGTGGCGTGTCCTTGCCGTATGCTTGAGCAACAACAGCAGCAGCAGCATGAGGGACTGAGTCTCCTCTGAAGCAGGTTTTAATGGTGCACTAAGACTGCAATGTCACATCTGACCAAAATTGATGTGCCGGACAGCCCACTTCCACTGAGAGCATCCATTTACTGAAGGGGTTGGGGGGTGGGGGTGAAGGCAGACATGAGATAGAGAGAAGAGATTGTGTGTGTGTGTGTGTGTGTGTGTGTGTGTGTGTGTGTGTGTGGTTGAGGGGACATGGTAGGAAAGGGGAGGAATGAAATGAAAGTAGATGTGTTTATGTGTGTGGCGGAGAGAAAGGGAAGAATACAAACAGAAAAGAGATGAGTGGACGATATGTATGTGTATTCACCCCTGTGTGTGTTTATTTTGAATCTATATTATATATAACATTTTATTCTATTTTGATCTTACTATTGTAAACAATGTCAACATTAGTGTGATTACAGCCAAGGTCAGAAAATATCTGATGGTTATGCTGCTGTAGAGGTACCAGAGGAACACCCAGCCACACACACACACACATTAACACACACACACACAAACACATGTACACACGTACAGTATTGCATGTAGGTAACACACCTGCCCATGTATGTACTCATGTGCATACACTATTGCGCCATTGTTAGTCGAGTAGGGGGGTCATATCTGATGCAACCGCTGGAAATGGGACTCGTCTGTCAAGGAGCCTGCTGGGGTCAAGGAATGGCTCCAAGCCAGAGGGCTAGAAAAAATACCCTCTCCTCCTTCTCTTTCTCTTTCTCACTCTCTCTCTCTAGCACTTACCAATTTTATGTATCCGCCTTCGCCTCCACACATCCACCCACCCACCCACAGACACACACACACACACACACACACACACACACACTCGCATACTCTTCTCACCCATCTCCTCCCCTCATCCTTTCCTCTCCTCTCCCTTCCTCTGGCTCACTCCTCCCCCCGTCCTCTCCTCACTTCGTTCTTTCCCTCCACCTCCCACCTCTCCCTCCTCCTCTCTCTCCCCATGGAATGGTCGAGGGGTGAGAGCCAAAGCATAAAAATGTGCTGTCTTCCCTCCGCAGCACACACACAGGCAGAAACACTCATGCACACTCACACACACCCACACACACAAATACACACACTCATACTCTCTCTCTCACACACACAAACACACACACATACATACACACGCACATGCACACACACAATTTTGAACACTCCTTCTGACAGGGTGCAAAAACACAGTTCCAGGAGGTCGACACAGGGCAAAGGAGAAGGACAGGAAAGAGAAAGGGGGAATAAGGAGAGAGAAAAAGAGAAAAAGGGAGAGAGAGATGGAGGAGTTATTTATCTCCCACTGCTGCTCTTTCTTCCCCTTTTGTACCGCAGCACTCAGGCTGTCCTGCTTTCCTGACAAGCAGAGCAACTGACCGTTGTTTGCAGACCCCAAAGAAACAACGGTTCGTTCTGAGAGGTGTCCAGAAATATCGCAGAGACACAGAGAAGGACATACACAGCCCTCCTCCCTAGGATTGGGAGTCAGAAAGACTTTAAATTCATCTCAGTGCCCCCACATTAAGAATGGTCTATTTTTAAAGTGGGTCTGGCTGATTGAAATCTGGAGGGAGAGGAGAAGAGGCGCAGTGACCGTGGAATACACTCTCAGTCACCCTCGGCAGGGGTGTGGAGAGAAGCATGGAAAAATACCTTATCCGTCAGTGAGCGTCCCAGGCAGGTACAGCTCTGGTGAGGCCAGATCAGCTTTCCTCATCCAGTACGTCAGTTTCCCAAATAAGATCACTCCAGTATGTCAGACAACCATGCCGAGCACAGAGAAATCATTCACAGATGACCATGTCCATTTGGAGATGTGTATTAACACATGTACTGAATCTCTGCATATGATCTTAACCAAAGTGAAGTGCAATAGAGTAAATGCATTATACATGCCATATACATGCATTTATATGTGAGGCAGAGATACATTATATATGTACACACTGCATTGGGAATGCTGTTGTCAACACCTGTCCCAGTAGCTTTATTAATACTTTATTATTCTACATGTAGCTCTTGTAGGACAAGTGTGAGTCAATGGCCAATGTAAATCCCAATGTCCTCACTACACCCTAAGCCCTGAATCTTCAAAGAGTTACCTTGCATGAATCAGCCAATCAAGAGGCAGATTCATGGTAGTTGAGTCTTTGAGGGTTTAGTGGGGACATTGGGATTCAGTTGGTCTGGCTGGTCTCTGGCTTTTCCTGAAGTGCTTGGATGGCTCATGGGCCTAAAAGAGTTCAAATCAGAGATGAAAACTTTGAGGACAATGAGTGAGTCAGTGGTTGATTGTATGAACTTAACATTAGCAAACAGTTCTGTGCAGGAAAAATTAATATTCAGAATGTCCCTGTGCAGCAAATGGTGCTGAGTGCTAATGTAGCCTCCACGATAGCTTTTAAAAAGTGCTCGTCAACAATAACAGCATTAGTGCCAGTGGGATCTGCTGAGTGATGACGCCAGGTATCCCTTATCAAAGGCTTAAGACGAGGAGGAGCCATATCTGTGTGTTTTCAGTGGCACAGGATTTGCTTTGCTTTGCTGCCATGAGCTGCGGATGGGTGGGTGTGTGTGCGCCGTTTCAGAGGCCTCGTGGGTTACGACTATTCTGATGCAGAGCAGCAGCAGACGCTGGAGCACGGGCGAAAAGTGTTCGTCGTCTCCGCGCTGAAAACGAAACACACCTGCGTTTCATTCTAAAATCTAGAGTGATTTAGAAAGCACTTCTGTGTTTTTTTTTTCATTTGTCTCTTTTTTCATTTTCTTTCTTTGTTTTTTTTTGTTTTTTGTCTTTTTGCGCCGTGCCGCAACTGGGCTGTCATCACCTGAGCATTGCCCTCAGTTTGACTAAGGGTTGTCATGAGACGAGGGTGACAACCTGAGCACAGGCTTGTCAGAGTGCCGTTTGCGTCTCTCCCCGCTGTATTATACATTTACAAGAGGCCTGTTTTGTTTACAGCACGTCCTCTTTATCCTGGGGGCCTGTCAGCCAAGCAAGGCCCAAAGGAAGCTGGTCTCAGAATGACCCCCCTGTACTGCAGAGAGTAAACATCCAAAACATTAGGATTTTCAAATGATCATTTCATCATTTCAGGTACAAAAATCAACCTTGACCTTGTTGAATCAATGGGATACACATCGTCTTGAATTTGACATTGAGGCAGATGAAGAGGACATGCTGTTAACAGTCATATAAATTTGTACATGTGCATGAAAAATGATTATATGTATACCTATGGATCATCCTTTCACATTCCATTTACCTGGTAGAGGTCACCAACAAAGTTGTGGATATTCTAGTCCTTTCTAGTCGTTTCTAGCCCCCCCCCCCCTTTTTTTTTTTGTGTTGTTCAGCTGGAATGGCCAGTGAGCGAGAGTGTAGGAGTGAACAGAAAGCATGTCAAGATATAGGCCATGCAATGTGGGGTGTGAATGTGCGTGTGTGTCCTGTGTGTGTGTACCGCCTGCACGCTTGTAGAAAAGAATGAGAATTGCATGCTGCATATTTGCGTCTTTCTGTGTGTGTGTGTGTGTGTGTGTGTGTGTTGTGACGGCCCCATCCCAATGCCGGTCGTAATAGCTTGGATCCCCTCCAGGGTGGTGGAGATGAGCAGTCGCCTCTGTAAATAGCCTCAGCGCCCACATTTCCAGCTTCCAGCGCTGCGTCCTGCAGCATGGACTCAGTCCAGTGGCTCTCTGGATGCCTGAGCTGCTCTCCTCTCCTCTCCTCTCCTCTCCTCTCCTTTCCTCTCCACTCCCTCCCTCTCCCTTCCTGCCCCCTCCTCCTCTCCCTTCACTTCCCCATTTGCCAAACCGTCTGTCACTCACGGCCTGTGTCCAATCTCTCCCAGACTGTGTTTGTGTGTGTGTGAGTGTGTGTGGGATGTGTGTGTATGCCTGAGTGTGCGTGCGCATATGCATATATGTGTGTGTGTGTGTGTGTGTGATTGCGTGTGGGATGTGTTTGTACCTGTGTGTGTGCGTGTTTGTCAGTAAGTGCGGGGTGTGTGTGGACCTGTGTGTGTGTGTGTGTGTGTGTGTCCGTGCGTGCAAGCTCGCTTGCGTATGTGTATTTGAGGAGAGGTATGCCTGCACTCCATTTTCAGGAGCAGAGCTCTATATGTTCCATAAGAGCTGTTCCCTGGGGAGTCTGAGCCCAGGCCTGGTCTGCACTGCTCCATAGCACAGCCTGAATGCAGCCAGAGGAATACCTCCACTGCCTCACACTGGGCCAGCCTCTGGCCTCGTTTTAGGAACACACCCAAGAGTGAGGTGTTTCTTTGTGTGTGTGTCTGTGTGTGTGTGTGTGTGTGTGTCCGTGCGCGCGCATGTGTCTAAATGAGAGAGACAAAGAGAGTAAAAAGATGGAGAAAGTGAGAGACTTATGAATATAAAATAGCCTGTTTGTGTGTCGGCTTTATTAAAGATATAATGGCTGTGTGTGTGTGTGTGGGGGGGGGGCTGTTGTTTAATTGGAGAATGGGGGATTTGGTCTGATACGCTGTGAATAAGTCAAAGATATGATGTAGTTGAATCTGTGCATGTATCTGTGAACACAAATGTGAGTGGACCCATGGGTGAGGTGTGTGTATTGGGGTACGGAAGGCTGTGTGTATTTTAGTGTGTTCGAGTGTAAAATATAAGAATTAACACGTAGACTTATTTGTGTGTTGTGTTTTGTTGTGTTGTGATGTTTGTGTGTGGGGTGTTGGGGAGAGTGACAGGAGCACGCGTTCCCTCCGCAGCAGGTGTTGCTGGGCTGATTAGAACCACCACTGTCATCGCGGCGTCTCCGTGCTGTCTCCATGGCATCGCCACGGCTCTGATCAGGGCAGAACAATGGCGTCAAAAGTTTTACCCCGCAAAGCGCTTCAAACACCCGTTTGAATTACATAACAATGAGCAAGAGACTCACACGCAGAAAGAGAGAGAGAGAGAAAGAGAGTGATGGAGAAAGTGAGAGAGAGAGCAACACTGCAGTGGCTCCCTATAAACCCCTTTCAGAGTGATCAAACACTTGTCTTATGGTGAAACACACACACACACACACACACTTAACTAACAGGTAAGGTGCAGAGAGAGGGGGAGAGAGACAGTGAGAGACTCCCTCTCATGTTGCAGCGTTTGAACACTGGCACATTTTTAACCCTTTCAAATGTCATGAGAGGGATACAGAAGAAGGATTCGAAGAACAGAGAAATACAATTGCATTTACAATATCAGATCACATAGCTTGATAAAATATTCACACACACACACACACACATACACACAAATAGAGAGACACACAACAGTGTGCACACACACACACACAGGCTCTCATTATGAAGCATGTGCAGGCAGTCTTTCAGAAGACAGTGATGCATTATTCCTAAGTGTGCAGCATACGTGTGGATGAAAGAGAGAGGGAGAGCGCCTGTGGACACACACACACACACACACACACATACATATGGACAGATTCACATACTTACAATTTGATATACACATACATAGACTAACCCGCATGCACACACACACACACACACACATAAACAGGACCCACGTATTTACAGAAACACAAAAAACCGAGACCCAGCAAAGATTGAATGTATGTATCCACACATATATGTCCACACACACACACACACACACACACAGCAGATAGGAGTGTGGCAGCGCTATCAGGGGTTTGCAGCCTGTCCACTGGCCTGCAGTGATTGGTGGCCTCCCTCTGTGTAGTTCTGTGTAGTCCTCACAAGAAAAGCCCACAACCCCCAGGGTGTCTGTGTGTGTGTGTGTGTGTCTTTGGGTCTGAGTCTGTGTGTGTTTAGTGGGATTGTGTTTGCATTTTGTGGGAGAAAAGGCTGGGAGTTGTGTGTGTGTGTGTGTGTGTGTGTGTGTCTTGGGGTGCTTCTTTGTGCCCGTGTGTGTTTGAAAGAGCACGTAAGCATGGGGTGAAACGTGCCGTGTGTATTTATGTGTGTCTTGGGGGTTTAGGAAGGGCCGTGGTAGTGGACTGCAGTGTGGAGTCTGTATGGTGATTGGAGTGGAGTTAGTATGTGAGTTAGTGTGCGTGTGTGTGTGTGTGTGGAGGGAGCAGACGGATTGTGGGAGGGGGTAAGGTGGAGGGGGAGTGGTCTCAGGGGAGTGTGCAGAAGACAGCTTCTCTCAAGCTGACAGGATCTACAGCCCTGCAAAGTGGGCCAAGACTATTCATACACACTCACACACACACACACACACACACACACACACACACACACACACACACACACAGAGAGAGAGAGAGAGAGAGGTTCGACTTTTAAAAGCCTTAGAGAATGGTCTGTTTGAGTGAGTGATTGTGTGCGTGTGTGTGTGTGTGTGTGTGATTGTGTATGTGTGTGAATGTGAATTTGTTTACCTGAGTGCATCTCATGCTGCGTTTCACAACAGGCATGTATATAATGGAGAGAAGGTGGCGTTTAGCAAGAGGCAGAGTGAGTGGAGTGCTGCTGTGTGTGTTTTTGTGTTGTGTGTTTTGCCCTTGTCCATGCGATGCCCTCACACACACACACAGACACACACACACACACACACACACACACACACACACACACACACACACACACACAGAGCCAATGAAGAGCCCTTCACGTCACTTCACAACCCGGCTCTAGGTGCTGCCCCCTCTCGTTGGCTGACCGGCACCTGTGCCGCGTGCTGGACATACTTAAGCACTCTCCAGCCGGCAAACCACGGCGGCAGCAATCATGGCAGGCACAAAGAGCACACCCACAGCAACACTTCAGCTGCCTGCAGAGCAAGCAACCAGCAAACCTAAAACAAACATCACACCAAAACCCCCTATGGGGACTATGGATGGAAATATGCATCATCACGTGAAGCTTTTCTCCCCTTGTCCACCAAACCACAAAGCAAGGGCAGACAAGTTTGTTTACATAGCACATTTCGTAAACAGGTAGTTCAATGTGCTTTACAGAAATAAACAAAAAAAAAAACAAAGAACAATAGATGGGTACAGAAAGCACAAGGATTAATGTACTGTTCTCAAGTACTGAGTGTTTGTGATCTACTGATAATGTCACCGAATGTGAACGTGAAATGTGAAATTTGCACTGACCTACAAACCGACAAAAATGTCTAGTTTAAGGCCCGATAATCTCAGCTTTTTTAAAAAAAAATCACAGATAGCCTCTCAGTGGCCTATCTCCGTGCCGATACCCTGCTCGCCCCTAGAGACGCGCCTGGCATACCAACAGCGCATTAACCTTCCACACCTTTGGCAGCGCACTGCGCATTTTTTTTGGTGTCGCTCCCTCCACCAGAGACGAGTGAGAATGAGAGTGTGAGTGTGAGTGTGTGCGTGTGTGTGTGTGTGAGAGAGAGAGAGAGAGAGAGAGCGCCATGGTGAATTATCCATGGCAACCCATCATAGAGGCGATGAGTGCAGAACCTCTCTCGCTCTCAGGGAGTGGGCACAGGCGGGATGCCAGGACTCCCAAACAATGGCCCAGAGAAACACGGAGAGAGAGAGGGAGAGAGAGGGATAGAGAGAAAGAGGGAGGCATGCCAACGGCAAAGACAATGGGTATGGCAGTATTGCATGCCGCGGGCACAGATAAAGAGGCACAGGCGTGCCTGTGGCTCTGGGCAAGTGGGCAGAGGCGCGCAGGCAGATGCGGCTGTTTGTTTTTACTTTGGGTGTGGGTGTTGGTGGTGGTGGGGTGGGTTCAGGGATGATGGGGTGTGTGTTGGGGGTCGAGGGTGGGGGCTGGGGGGGGGGGGGGGGACTGGGGTTGTGGAGGCCTTCTCTTGAGTCTTGAGTAGCAGAGAACAAAAGCAAATGCAAACATACCGACTCTGTCTGTCCCTTTCACCATCTCCCCGCCCTTGACTTTGTCTCTTTTTTTTTTTCTATCTTTGAGGCGTTTTTGTCTGTTTAGCAACGTGTCTGTTTGCTGCCTGTCTGTCTCTCAGCCTGTCTCTGTGCCTGTCTTCCACCTCTGTTTGTGTCTGTCTAGCCACCCATCTGTCTGCTTATTTGCCCGTCTGTCTGGCTGACTGACTGGCTTTGCGCCTCTGATGGCCGCAAGCCTGTCTGTCTGTCGGTCTGTCTGTCTGTCTGTCTGTGGAGATGTCTGCTTGACTACTGCTCCGTTGACTACATCCTTGTCTGTCTGTCTTTCCATTTGTTTTTTAAATGTCTGGAATACAACTTGTCCGTCTTAATCGTTTTCTGTGTACCAGCTGATCTTGTGTCCTCTACATAAAAGCAATCTTATGACAAGATGACCCCCCTGTCTGTTTTGCAGTTACCATGCCAGATACAACCTTTCATGAATGACATTCAGGGAGCCAATCACTGCTCTGCAGCTCCTTAGGAATATAAGTGGAGCTAGCTTGTGTTAGGAGTCCTCAAGGACTAGGATTGCAATCTTATGCTGACGAGGTTATAATTTTGCAATTACAATTAATTTCCCAACGCAAAAGAGGCTTGTTCCAATCAGATTATATTACAGTCATTAATTACATTGACAATATTATGAATAATATTTACTACAAACAGTACAAATCATATTTATTTCATCAACTGTGGGTGTTGGTGTGAATACAGCTGTGTTATTTCTTTGATGTGACTAATATTCAGGGGATATATTAAAAATGTCTAATCTCTGGCACTCTTCAGTTAAACAGTGGTGGTGCTGTGCTGGAGCACTGCATGTCAACAAGGGTCATTCTGAGTGTCCAACGAAACAGCACAAGTAATCCGTCTTGAGATCCATTTCTCTGCTCTCCCCCATAGGGCTTTGAATGTTTATGGGATGGAGATGTTTCATTTAAATTATTAAGGAAGCAGTAAGTTTCCTGAGTCTTTTACACTCCTCTCTCTCTCTCACACACACACACACACACGCCCTCACACACACATACATACGCACTTGAGCTCTCAGAGCCAGGGCTTGTAAACAGGCGAGGGAGCATTCTGGCGCACAGGCGTTTTGACACGCACAGCTATGCATACTCACGCCCGCATTAATTCATGACGCTCTTGCTCTCGCTCTCGCTCTCGCTCTCGCTCTCGCTCTCTCACGCACAGTGGCATAAACACATGAGCGGCCACAAATAGCCCTGGAGACATGCGCATAGACACATACTCACGCATACACACACAAGCACACACACACACAACCACAAAGATATGCACTGACACTGCAGACAGAGGTGGGGGAGGGCTCAAATGTGTTTGTGTGTGTGTGTGTGTGTGTGTGTGTGTATGTGTGCGTTTGTGTCTCTGTGTGTGTGTGTGTGTGTGTGTGTATGCGCATCTGCATATTTGCGTTTGTGTGGAGGTGGTATAGAACTCAGCTGTCGACTGGGATGATGAAAGGAGAAAGAGTCCATGGAAAGACAGCACAGACACAGGAGGTGGACTGAGCAGAATTCTGCATCTCTTAATGGTCTGTCTTCAGTCCAAGCTCAGTATAGCAGGGACTCTGCAAACATCCCTGCACTAGGTCAAACCAGTCCCAGCTTGTTTACATCCAGTCTATCCAGCATGCACTGCAGAGCTGCGGTTTATGTTCACTGGTGATACAGAACAAAACCACAGGAAGTGTCTGATCATAGGATATCTGATTAGAGGCCCCTATAGCGAAACCACGGACCACTGTTTGTTTGTTTGTTTATTTGTTTGTGTTTTGTTTAGCGGTAGTCTGCTATGCTTTTGGAAATGCAAAGGACATCTATCAGACATTGTATGCTTGCCAGTATGGCTCTGTTGTATGTGTGTGTGTGTGTGTGTGTGTGTGTGTGCAGTTGCACACAAGCTTGTATTTGTATTGGAGGAGCAGCAGAGCCACTTAAAAATAAGCAATTACCTTTGTCGAGGTCCCTGGTCCCTCTCGCTCCATAACAGCACAGCACATCAAGCGCAGCGCAACACGTTCAGCAGATCACAGTATAGCACAGTGCATCACGGCAGAGCACAACACAATATAGCACAACACAACATAACATAGCACAGCACAGAACACTATAGCACAACACAGCACTGCTTAGCTTAGCCTAGCTTAGCTCGGTGCGGTTCAAACATACACTGGCGTAGGCTGGGTGAGCGTGAGGAGGCACCGTGATCAAACAGGAATCTGCAGCCGCTCAGTAATCTGCACCGATGGAGGGCAGAGAAGAGGAGAGAGAGAAGAGAGAGAGAGAGATAGAGAGAGAGAGAGAGGAGAAGAAGAGGGGATGGGAGAGGAGAGAGAAAGAGAGGGGGTGCTGATGAGAGCAGAGAGAGAGTGAAAAGAGAAGAAGCAGAATGAATATTAGAAAGGAAATGAAAGGAAGAGAAAGCAGAGGCGAGGAAAAGAGAGCAGAGTCGACGAGAGGAGAGCAGAAGTGAGGGATGCAGAGAGGAAAAGAGGAGAGGAGAACGACAGAGTATAGAAGGAGATATGAAGAAGATGGGGGGAGAGAGAGATTAGAAAGAAAGAAGGGGGAAGAAAAAAAAAACATTGGCGCATGAGGGTAACACTGGAGGCAGGAGGAAGAGGGGAGGAAAGAGGGAAAGAGAGGAGGAGGAGAGAGAGTGGAAGAGAGAAGGGCAGGGCTCCTCTATGAGTCAGTCGACCCCCCCTGAACCTGCCTTTGCCTCCCTACCAGCTGCAAGCCAAATGGAGGGAGTCAGCAGCTCCCCAGCACCTGATGTGAATGCAGGGAGAGAGAGAGAGAGAGGAGAGAGAGAGACAAG